>VDFB02000003.1:686062720-686423882 GCA_007258455.2 Sequoia sempervirens
TAGACTCAAAAGACCGTTGATGACCATAGCATTCAATCACCTTCACAAGTCATCTTAAGACGATTGTATGTGATGCAAATTGAGTTTCAACAACCTAACATGGTGTAAGAAAATACAAATTAAAATATTAAAAGGTAGATGACATGTCACATATCAAGTTTCAACAATTAAAAATTAAAAATTTAAAAAAAGATTAAAAACTAAAATTTAAATTACCTTCAATAATTCCAAGTTGGAGGTGGTCTTGAAGATGCCTTATGACATATGATGATTAGTCACAAACATTTGAATCTCCTCAACTTTCGTCTAGATTTCTTTGACCCACTTAATCTCTGTGTCAATCTGTTGCAATATCAAATTGAGTGAGTGGACAGCACATGGTGTTGAAAAAATGTAACCATCTTTACCCACCACTATAGAAATAGCTGGCTTACAATTTTTAGTGTTGTCTGTTATGACTTGGACAATTTTTTCGGGGCCCAATTTCAATGGATTCTATGAGAATATTGGCAATGAAAGTTGCTTCTCTCACTTGCCCTTGACAATCCATTGCCTTCAAAACATTGCCCCTTGAGGGGACATTGCAATGACATTGATTAGTGGGCTATTTTTGGAATCTTTCCATCCATTAAAAATGATGGACACACCTCTTTTGGCTCATGTATCCTTGATTGATCTCAATGATGCCTCCATTGAAGCTTTCTCCTTCACCAATAAGGTGGTTCACTCCTTTCCATACCTAGGACTAACATAATCATAAGGTGCATTGACAATGGCCATCACCATATCTTGCCAATATGGCAATTTAATGAGGTTGAAAGGAAGCCGATTGCCATTAATGCAATAAGCAATGCTTTCATTTACAACCTCCTTCGCTTCATTTTGGAAGGTCTTTTCTAATGTGCCTTTTTATGCGAAGCATTCTCTTTTTGGGAAGATGGTGGCAATGCCACGGGAGGATTTGGGCCAATCAGGAGTGGGGAGTGGGCCAACCAACAAATATATAGTTGATAGTTGTATTACATGTATAATGCAAATACAGATATCATTCATTCTCAACCTCTATTCCAACTATATGGTGGGGTGGGTCTCGTAATAACTCTATCTGTTTCGTTGTTCGTTGCCAACCAACTGGACCTATCCATGAATGGAAGAAGGGTGCTTTAGATCGGGAAATGATTGATGGGCACCCATACCCATCATATTCGGGGAGTCAAGGATTTGCTATGATATGGAGCTTTCTAGATGCTGGTATCTGTTTGTGATTAGGGGGTTTTTGCAAGCTCTTCTTGGCAAGAGGGTGTACTCTTTTCTTTGATTTACTGCTTACCATGACAGCGTCCTCTTGTTCTTTAATATACACCATTATTTGTTGCTTTGGCAACCCTTATTGGAGCTCTTATACTTAGTTCCACATTGGCTACAATGCCAATGATAACCCTCACTGCTAGGAAGTTGTTCAATCATTGTTGTATGTTGCCGAAGTATTGACGTTGCATCAAATTTAAATAAACTCACTGCATTTGGGGCAACTGAACTAGAACTATTAGCCATTTTGTATGAACCTAAAACAATTTTTTTTTTTCAAATTAACAACCCTAAACTTTAAGAATAGACATTAGAACCCTATATTATGCATAAAGTTCAAAGAAAAATTCAAAACATCAAAAAAAGATATGAAACTTATAAAAAAATGAAAGATTCACTCACTTTTGATGATGAAATCTTCTTTGTGCAGCTGTTTCTTCCTTGTTGGTGTATGTTTAACTCTTCTATAGCCCTTTGAAAATAAATCAAGCAACCTTGAAAACCCAACAATGGTAGCTTGGAGGAAAAAATATAGTTTTGGTCTTTCATGTTTGTGAAATGAGTTCAGAAAAGTGTTATACCCTCAATGTAGGGCAAATTTGTGTTTTTGTGGTGTTTTTTTGTTTTAAAAATTGCTTTTTTTTTGTTTTATGGGCCTAGGGGCCACAGGTCCCCTTGGGTTTGCCCAGGGTACCACTTGGGCAGCTCAGGTCTCTCGTGGGTCCTTCATGCCCGGGGTTCCCAGGTGGTACCTAGGGACAAACTGGACCTGGACCCCATACTCGGACTGGGGGGCGGGGCGGAGGAACCCAATAACATAGCTTTGGACCAATCCATAGATGGGCGCATGGTCACAATTTTTACAGAACAGGGTGATGGTGCCACTGCTGCAGGGCAGCATGGAATGAGGAGATGGACTGTGAGTGATGGAGTACAGTGAACAATCAATGAACAGAAGAAAACCTAAAATTTTTTGCTGTTGCCAGTATGGACAAATTTAATGGGTGATTTAAATCGATTTTTTAAGATTGAAATTAAATTTGCCAAAATTTGAATTTCTTCCTTGATGTTTGGCAAGCTCTGGTGACTTAGTGTAAATGTACAATGGTACCTGAAAGTGATAAAACTATCTGTGAGTAAGAAATACCTTGATATGCTTGAACTTTATTGGGCACTGTTTTTAGATACTTAAATTTAATAGTTTGGATTTGGAAGCTGTAAGAGCTTTAGCTATAAATTATTATGAGATTAGATTTGGGCAAATGACCTGCAACAGATTAAGGTTTTCTCTTCAGAGTGTTACTTTCTAAAATCTTCTGGTTGTTTAACATATGCCATTCAGCTGAAGTCAATTTCAAAGATGGAAACTTCTTTGACATGGTCTAGCATCCATAACTTAGGGCTGAAAAGGTCCGGAAAGGGTATTTTGTAAAGGTTATCAGGTTTGAAAATCAGTACCATGATTAACTTACATTCAACTTGAATGCTAGTACATTTGTGGGTGAAACATAAAAGATTTTTTTATAAGTTCTAAATGCAGAATTCTAACCCTCAAATTAGTGTAAAATAAGAGAAAATAACATGACATGCTTTACTTGTGGCATTTACAACTCTGATTAACTAATGAATAAAAGCAACAAGACTTGGGAAGATCATTTTGCAGAACTTGAGAAAAGAGATATATCCTTGGCCGTCACTAATTTGAGAATCAAAAAATTCTCTCTGCTTTGATAAAAAAATTCAAATGCCTAGAAGCTTGCAATTTATTTACAAAAACTGCATAACCCAGGCTGACAACATTGATTGACGTAATCATATTCGCTGTAATTTTATTTTTTAGATTTATAAATGCAAGTTTATCATTGTGCTATGCATTCTATCTAGTATCCTCCACTAGTCACACCAATCCACCTGCCCTCTGCTGTTTTTTCCCCTATTCTGCATTGTTCCATCTTCTAATTCAATGAATACTATGTTCTCCCTATCCTTGTGTTGTTGTATCTCTCTTTCATTTGTCTATTTGGTGAGCCAAATACTGCTTTTTATAGAAACACACTCACTGTCAGCTATTGGTTCAAAGTTACCCTCTAAAACACCAATGCCAAGTGCATTGTAGCTCCCGTCCTCACTATTGGTTAATTTGATGTTTTCATTTGATTCCTTGTGATCCTCATACTGCTTCTTTTTTGCTTTACAGGCTCATTACTGAGGTGATAGTTCAAATCTAAAATGAAAATTTTGCTTTACAGGCTCATTACTGAGGTGATAGTTCAAATCTAAAATGAAAATTAAGAATATAAAATTTAAATGTTACTCTTAGCCATCTTAAAAAACAGCCAGAACACAGGAGATCGATTCTGAGAGAAAATAACAATCTTTCATCATTATATGATAAATGGAGTAGAATTTAAAAGTTTATACTTTTAAACAGTCCTGCTCCTGAAAAGTTTTGAAACTACCTTTAATTATGTGATTCAATTAATCATATCATGTTGTTATGTTCTTATCAAGATTCATAAACTATTTAAAATTTAATGAATGTTATGATTTGCTCATTGAAATGTCCTCAGTTTTCAATGCTAAAAGAAAGAATACGTAGAAACAATAAAAAAACAAAGAGAGCCACAAAAAAAACTTGAGCAAGATTTATCCAATGTTTAATTTTTGTGGGTCAGTTCTCAATGCTAAAAGAAAGAATATGTAGAAACAATAAAAAACAAAGAGAGCCACAAAAAAACTTGAGCAAGATTTATCCAATGTTTAATTTTTGTGGGATTTTGACCTGTTTATATTTATGTCGTCTACAGGATGACTATTTTCATGAGTAGTTATTACTTTAATGACCTTTAATTCTTGTATATTTATCTAGTTTTGCTTATTTTTTAAATTTATATTAGGAGCTTATAAAGACATCTTGTTAGCTCTTTATTTGACTGGAGCAATGTATTATGCCCATTACATTTCAGGGGGGTTTTGTCATGGCAGAAGGTGTTGTTGACTGCATTGTTCGTTATCTACTTTACACTCATTTACGTTATCTTTCTGTTTTACTTGTACCATATGACATCTCTTGTTATTTTCTATTAAGTCACTTTGTGTATTTTGGGCAGGTTTGCAAGCATGCCTTTTCTTTCTCGCCTGTCTATGCTGACAATGCCCCAGCAAGGTTACCTTTTACAGAGGTTTTAGTTGGGACGACAATGAAAGCGTTGCGTGGCTTGCACTTCTTTTTTCGGCTTTCCTTTGTGCTTTCTGTATGGCTTCTGTTCATACCATTCATAACTTTCTGGATCTGGAGGCTTTCATTTGTGAGGAGCCTTATGGAGGCTCGGAAATTGTTTATAAGTCGGATATCTTCTGATGGCTGGCTTCATATTTCTCCTGCTATTCTCCTTACAGATTGTTTGCATGGATTCCTTCTGTCTGCTGGAATTGTGTTTATATTTTTGGGTGCAACATCCATGCGGGAGTACTTCAGACATCTGCGGGAAATAGAAAGGCAGAATCCAGAGGGAGAGGATGATGGGATTAACAGGCAAAATGGAGAAAGGGCAGGAAGGCGGTTACTCATACGAGATGTTGCGAATGGTGAGGGCGGTGTAGCAGGTCAGGAAAATGTTGGTGCAGTGCAAGTGATCAGAAGAAATGGGCAAAATGCAGCAGCAGCTAATTTAGAAATGCAAGTAGCACGTTTTGATGCAAATGTTGACCAAATTTTTGATGGTGGAGATGATGCAGATGGTGTTGAGGATGTGCCATTTGATGAACTTGTGGGCATGCAAGGGCCTGTATTTCACTTGGTTGAAAATGCAGTAACAGTGAGTCCATTATCTGTTCATGCTTAAATTGTTCAAATTCTTTCCAGTGTTTCCTATTTTTACAACTTATAAGGGGTATCATGCTTGCTTCCAAGCAAGTTTTGATATTTCTGTTGTTTTCTGACAATTAGATATGTATGCTGTTAATTTGAATTTGTAGGAAGCAATGGCAATTTTATTTTGATAGGGTCGTACTTGATAGGTGAATAACTTTGTTGTACTGATGTTCATACAGGTACTGGCAAGTAATACCATATTTCTTGGTGTTGTAGTTCTTGTACCTTTCCATCTAGGAAGAATGGTCCTGTCAATTGCATCCCAACTTGCAGTCACAACAAGTGGTGCATTGCTTACTGCTGGGATGTCAGAATCAGCTATGACTATGGCTATGGCTAATACCAATTTAACAAATGATGAGTCACTTTCCAACATGTCTAAAGCTACTCTGGCCAAAGAGGGTCTTGCAAGCAACATGAATACCACTGTGCTTCAGGATGATGGCACTTCAAGCATTATTACTAGTGCGGGTTCTGTGGATTTGTTGACAGAAGTCTTGCTTACATCATTGCAACTTTCTGATGCTGCAACTCTTTCTATTGGTTACATGTCCATTTTGCTTCTTGTCTTTGGTTATCTTGGCTTAGTAGCTTTGATACGTTACAACAGGGGGGAGCCGTTGACAGTGGGAAGGATCTATGGTATAGCATCAGTGGCTGAGGCTGCCCCTTCCCTTGCAAGGCAATTCCTGGCTGGAGTGAAATACTTCTTCACTATGGTGAAGGTTGCTTTTCTCTTACTGGTGGAGATTGGTGTTTTCCCTTTATTATGTGGCTGGTGGTTGGATGTATGTACAATTAGTATGCTTGGAACAACATTGTCACAGCGGGTGGGATTTTTCTGGGCATCACCCATAACAAGTTCAGTATTTCACTGGCTTGTTGGGATTGTATATATGTTACAAATAAGTATCTTTGTCAGCCTTCTTCGAGAGGTATGCTCTTACTTCATTAAATAGTTTTTCTTTCAGAGGTTTCATTGAGTTTTTAATGGGCATGCATTTATAATTGGGAAAATATCCTGGTAATAAGTTGTCTTCTGCATTGTATCAACAGTAGTGATAGCATGCTTGTGTGTTTTCTTAACCCACAGGTACTCCGACCTGGTGTCTTATACTTTCTCAGAGATCCTGCAGATCCAAATTATAATCCATTCCGAGATCTCATTGATGATCCCATACACAAACATGCACGGAGGGTTTTACTGTCTGTCGTGGTTTATGGAAGCTTGATTGTCTTGCTGGTATTTTTACCGGTCAAACTTGCAATGCATGTGGCACCTTCAATGTTTCCTCTGGATACTTCGTATGTTAATATTTGAATCCCTTAAATCTCTTTTGCTCATCTTTATTATTTGGCTTTCAAGCCTTAACATAATTTTATTTTCGTTGTTCATGTTTAGTTTCTTATCTGGAAATTTTGAATTTTTAGGGTGTCAGATCCATTTACAGAGATTCCGGCAGACATACTTCTATTTTCTATTTGTATTCCATTTGCTATTGAGCACTTCAGACCACGAGCAACTTTTAAGACAATTCTTTTCCACTGGTTTTCTGTTGTTGGTTGGATGCTTGGACTATCCGATTTTCTTCTGCCAAACCCTGATGATAGGGATGGTCAAGCAAATGTAAATGGCAACCAAGGACAGCAATTAAGATTACAAGATGTTCAGCATCGTGTTGTCCAAGAACAAAACCAACATAGATTAGCACTTCCTGCAGCTGGGAATGTTGAGAGGGCAGTGCACGAGGGCATGGCTTCTGAAGAGAATGATGGAGATGATGATGAAGATACAGAAGAGTAAGCTTTTTAATATTTTTGTTTTTATGGTATATTTTGTTTTTGTTTAAATATGAGTAGTAGTTTTTTTTTTTTAGCAGTTTGGCTTCTACATGATTTGTGGATAATCATGTGTGTATGAAATTATATGCTGGAATAACTCCATCCATTCTGTGTTAGAGTGGCATTGTAGTCTCATTTTCTTTCAGATTTTGTGTTATAAATTCAATGTTTGATGATGCTGTGTTTCTTATTAGCAAATTTGTCAGTCTCTGGTTGCACTACAAAAAATGAAAATATCTTTGCATGCCATGAAACTACATGTAAATATCAATGCATTGTTCTGAAAGATATTCCAAATGTATGTTGGACATGCCACATGATGGGAAAACTGGAATATGTGCTACTGAGAATTTTTCTGTCTTTTTCTCGAGTAGTGGGGAGTAGAATTTAGATACTTTTTTCTTTCTTTTAGTGACCTTTTCCTCATCTGCATCCCAAAATTTATAGGAAAAGTTGCTCTTTTAAGATTCTTAATCCTGGGATAATGCAAAAGGTCAATTCAAATGGCCTGAGCTAGCTTTTTAGAGAAGTAACATAAGTTGCAACCCTTCATCAGTCCAGAAACCCAATGTATAAAATAAGGGAGATGACCCAGTCGATTCCAAATTGATTGTGATGAGTTTTAACTTATTATTGGAATCCTAATTTTAATGGGGTGGCTTTGTAGTCAAGTTGGCCTCTCTCTGCTGCTACCTTCATCAAGACAACTCAGCTGCTGGCATGAGTCATGGGCTGTACAAGAAGTTATGGTTGGGGAAGGTGGCTGTTGAGTTTAATGTGGTCACTTTCTTCAAGCTTTTAGTAATGGTTTCAAACACTGAACTGATTGCATGCTCAAATACACACTACTTTCTAGAAGTTTCAGGCTTTCAGTGCTGGTTAAGGTTGGTCTGTAAATTTTTGCATGGAGTTTAATATCTATGCCATTGAAATGAATGGACCTGTAATGCATTGATAAGTGATTGCAATGTTTGCCCTTGGTCAACCATTCTTAAAGTATCTTAATTTTCTTTGCATGATCACTTATTAATCAAAGATCAAGATGTTAGAAATAGAACTCATGTATTTACTGTTTTTTAATTTTATGATGATATATGATAACCTCAATTTTTGAATGTAATTTTCAACTCATTTTCTAGTCATTAAAAAATGCATCTTCACATATTTATAAAATTATACTTGCTTCCTCTGAATTTTTTTCTGTCATACGTCTCCCATGTCCCAAGCTTTACATAACATATTTTTCTGATTTGCATATATGCAGCTGCTTTTCCAAAGTGAAGGATTTGTTAATTATATTGGCTTAAATTGTGATATATTGTACTGATATTCTGGATTTTCTCTTGCATATGCTGAACTTGATTTTCTCTGCTTGTTTACAATTGCTTGTAATTAATAATATCAAATATATTTGATTCTTGTAATGTGCATTGGTGACCATAGGTGTAAGTTTGCTATCCGCATTGTGCTGCTGCTGTTTGGGGCATGGTTAACTCTACTTTTCTTTAACTCGGCTATGATTGTGGTACCTATTTCTCTTGGGCGGGCTATGTTTGCTTCAATTCCACGACTTCCAATAACGCATGGCATTAAATGCAATGGTAAGATTCAAGTGTTGTATGAAAAAGTTTCTTTGGCCTATAATTGATATGGAGCCTGTTAATTTTCTCAGTTAACTTGTTTTCCTTTTCACCAATTATTTAGTAAGTCTTTACCATTTTGCCGTATTGTATGTGCAGATCTATATGCATTCAATATTGGATGTTATATTATATGGGCTGTGGCTGCTGGAGTTGGATATGCAGTAGACTATTTAAGGGCACACAGCTTCAGAGTTCTTTTAATGAACATGATAAAATGGTCTCTGATAGTTCTGAAAAGTTGCATTCTTCTATCACTATGGGTGAGTATTTTCTCTTTTCTTTGGTACATTATGAAGTATGCTATGCTATATGATGCTGACTATTTGTTACAGATTTTTGTGATTCCTGTTTTTATTGGACTTCTGTTCGAGCTGCTGTTGGTAGTGCCTCTGAGAGTACCAGTGGATGAAAGTCCTGTGTTTCTTCTCTACCAGGATTGGGCTTTGGGGCTTATATTCCTTAAGTTATGGACAAAATTGGTAATCTACTCTGTCTTTTCTCTTCATCTCCGCTTCATATCATGATGCTATTTATGCTTTCTTAAGTGACATTAAAGAGAGTTCATTTAGGGGTTAGTATCATGTCTTATGGGGGTTGTACCTACTTTTGTAAACTATGTTGCATGTGCAGGTATTGCTAGGTCAAATGGCTCCACTTGCAGATGAAAGTTGGCGAGTAAAATTTGAGCAAGTCAAAGCAGATGGATTTTCTCGATTGCGTGGGTTATGGGTGCTTCGTGAAATTGTGGCACCAATACTCATAAAGCTTTTGACAGCACTCTCTTTGCCATATGTTTTTGCTCGTGGTGTATTTCCACTTTTTGGATACTCATTGATTGTAAATTCTGCTGTCTATCGATTTGCTTGGTCTGGGTGCCTTATCTTGGGCTTATTATGGTATTGGATGAGAAGATTTCAACAGTGGTTTATGGACCTCCACAACTCCATCCGTGATGATAGGTATCTTATAGGAAGAAGATTGCACAACTTTAGGGAAGAGAAAATCAGATCACATGAAAGCAATGATAATTTTTCACAAGCTGCAAGAGACCTGTCAACGGATGTGTCTGTAGAAGCTATCAGAGATGAGGCTCCAGAGAATGCTGAAAACAATCAGAGTGTAAGCTCCGGTTCATCAAGCACACACATGGAAATGGCAAACTTAAGGCATAGAATATCAAGTGCAAGTTCTGATTAGTCTCTTCATGGCTCTTACTCTGATATAGAGGTTTTATGAATTATGTAATGCTACTGAGATCAATCTCTTTAAAATTGCAAATTTAATTCTATGTAATAGCTTCCTGGAGATGGTATGCTTGATTTTGGCCAAATTTATGGCTCTGGTGAACAGTTGTTTTTATACTGATATTCTCATTGTGTATTTACTTTCTGCTTCAATATATTATAGTTCTACAATTTTCTAAAGCAATTTTGATGTGATAATTTTTGTATTTGCTACAAAGTTTCCTGTTTCATTATAGAATAAATTGTATAGTACTATTCAAGTATTTAGGCACAATATGTTATTATTCCTGCCAAAGCCTAGTTATGGATTGCCTTCTTGCCGTGTGGTTATTTGCACTTGGGTCACCTTATTTATGAAATGCACATTTTAACTATTACATCACAACCATGGGAATTCTTTGTGCACGAATACTACTTTTGTACTTGATATGAGAAAAAAATTGCAGTTACAAGATGTGTGATGGGGAGGGGGCAGACCTTTATTTTTGGGTTCTGCTTGGATTAACTTGAGTAAAATTTGTAGATATCTTCATCAAGAGATTTTCAGAACATTGTTCTTTAACCAGGTCAGGTGTTAGAATTAGTTGCTTCTTTGTCACTAAGAACTGCTGAAAGCATGGACCACCTAGGACTCGAACCTAAGACCTTGCATCCCATTGAGCTACCAACCCTTAACAGGTTCTGTTTTTGTGATATTGCTATCAGGATTCAACCGTGTAGTTTTACGAGTCAAACTCATTGACCCATGTTTCATGAGTAGTGGTTCACAAGAACCCATCTCTCATGATAATGAAATGATCCACTTAGCACTCATTGCATCTAGGTGATTCTCACAGAGGTGAAGCATCGGGCCTTCCTGGGAAGTCACCCATCCCAGTGCTACTCTAGCTCAAGCACGCTTAACCACAGAGTTTCCCCCAAGGTTAAGCCCACTCCGTGGTTAAGTGCGCTTGAGCTGGAGTAGTACTGGGATTGGTGACCTCCTGGGAAGGCCCCTAAGTGGGCTTAACCTCCCGGGATGGGTGACCTCTAGTGCGCTTAACCACAGAGTCTCCCCTAAGTGGGCTTAACCTTGGGGAAACTCTGTGGTTAAGCACGCTTGAGCTGGAGTAGTACTGGGATGGGTGACCTCCCGGGAAGGCTTAGTGCTTCACCTTTGTGAGTATCACCTAGATGCAATGAGTGCTAAGTGGACCATTTCATTATCATGAGGGATGGGTTCTTGTGAACCACTACTCACGAAACATGGGTCAACGAGCTTGACTTGTAAAACTACATGGTTGAATCCTGATAGCAATATCACAATTTGACACGCTGTGGAAAATACCTCCTACTTATCAAGGTTCTGTTTTCTCCGGAGGATGAATTGACCCTTAAACAAGAAAAATTCTCATGTGACAATGAGCATAATTTGAAGAATTCTATTAAAATGGGGCAAGCAGGGATTACCTATTCCTATCTATTGTAGTGTGATTTCATCTAGCCTTCTGATTTGCATTGTAAGTGATGGAGATTCAGTTTTCTGTTTCCTCACTAACTGCACATTTATTGTCGACATAATCATATACATACTGAGATTCCTTGGAATATGTTCTTGGCTAAAGTTTGTGGGTGAATATTTTGTTTTCTACTTTCAAGGTTTTATTGGCAAGGGGGAAGTAAAGCGAATGATGATCAGGTTGATTTTTAAACTGAGATCTGAGCTCAATTTTAAACATAAATATTTGGTGTTGTTATTTTTGGTCGTTGGCTGGAGTTTTGTGTTGCAATGAAAACGGCAGTAACTAGGGGAGTGGAACTTGGGTGAAGCTAAGTTCTACTGAAGTTGTCTTTCGTGGGGTTTGTTTTTTCGTTTTATTCTTTTCACGATTAATGTTTCTAAATGCAGATAAAATGACAATATGTTGCTCTGCATCTCTTTTTCTGTAGAATGAAGAACACCCAAGTTCTACTGAAGTTGTCTTTCGTGGGGTTTGTTTTTTCGTTTTATTCTTTTCACGATTAATGTTTCTAAATGCAGATAAAATGACAATATGTTGCTCTGCGTCTCTTTTTCTGTAGAATGAAGAAAAGATTGGTATTGCCTCCCACATTGTAGGAAAAGGGAATTATGTAGGGGATTACTGTACAAGAATTAAAAAAAAAAAAATCTTAGCAATGACTAAAGCTGATTTGGCCTATTCGTTTCTCGTTATGGTATACAATGTTCTGTTTTAAAACAAATGTCAATAGGAGTAAACAAAACATTTTGTTTTTGTTGTAATTTCTTAATGTATGTTACTAGAGTGTTTTCTATAAGTTTTCTAAGGCACAATTGTGATAGGGAAATGCTGGAACGATCTTTGTCATATAAGGAATGGCTTACCCATAGTGGCTCACACCTTGTATTTTTACATTTCCTTGGCCGTTATATTACATATATTTTTCATTTACATCTAAAAAAAAATATAGATACTTTTTCAAAAAAAAGGAGAGCATGAAATCACAGGCCAAGCTGAGGAAAACATGTCCATAGAAAACATCACACGATTTAAAAATCCAGCTACTACAATGTATGGCAGTTGTGCAACAAGGGCAAAAAACCGAAAATGAAAGGTGGGGACCAGGTCATCAGATTTGGGAACCCAACCACCTCTCCCAACCACCAGTTGTAATTACAATTCAAAGATTGAACAAAAAAACAAATGACAAAAGGTGATCGGTACATTCAACTATGTTTTGGAATGTTGGGTGTTCTGTGTTGCTGGATATTTGATTAACGTTGGAATTTATTGGGCTGTAAGCATATTTATTAGTGTTAATGTAAAATACCTTGTCTTTTAGGTGGAGATTGAGTTTTAAATGTCTGCTGCTTTGTTAACTGCCTCTATTGATGTAGGTGTGATTGTGGAGTTGCGACTATAGCTTTAATGGAAGCCTAAAACCGTGCTCACTTTCTTAATGAGGTAGTGAACTTCACCTTCTAGTAGTGACATTATTTTGTAAAAACTTGAATTTGATTAATCTATTTTAAGGTATTTTAATGAGATATTTTGTTGTGAAGATTTCGGAAAGCATGTTCAAGTGCTGGGCCTAGTGACATGACCGTTCCATGGTGTCAAGTTTAAAGCTGTTCTAAATAAGGGTTTTTACCTATTCAGATATTAGAACTCGAGCATAAGCTGCCATTCTAGGCATGGCATATGGTTTTTACCTCTTACATGACCATTCCATGGAGTCAAGTTCAAAGCTTTTCTAAATAAAGGTTTTTACCTATTTAGATATTAAAACTGGAGCAGTAAGCTACTATTTGACCCACATCTAATGGTTTGTGAATATTACTGTAGACACGTAAAATATACCGATTGACATTGTGCATCTGATCTTCACTTACTAACATCGTTTCTTCCTGAATCATCCCTCGGTCTAACCATTTAATCAAATCTCCTTATCTGATTAAATTCATCAACTTTCATCCTTTAATTAAATAAATCATTTTGTCTAATTAAGTCACTCTCTCTTGTTAATTAAATCAATCCATCTGATCTAATTATCCCTATTTAATTAAATAATCAATTTATTTGATTAAATCTCTAAAGGTCTATTCATTAGATTAAATAAATTAAAACCTTATTTGATTTAGTCTAACACCATCTCTTTTAATTAAATAAATCAAAATCCTTATTTAATTAATTTCTTGTCATATTCCTCTTTTATTTGATTTAAATAAATCCATAAATTTGAGTCAAATAGGTCACATCATCTAACCTTTCTCATTAAATTAATTAACTCTTGATTAATTTAATCTCATCTCATATCCCATTTTCTAGATAATGCAAGTTGCACATGAAATATATTTAATTCATTTATTAAATTTTTATTTTCTTCACAAGGCATCTTTTGGAATATTATTTCAATTTGAATTCAAAAATTCCAAATCAACATGTACATCCAACAAGGCAATAACTTCATCTTACATGTTCTTTGCCTTGAGCCAAGTGACATTTATTGCATTTTCCCTTCCCTCTTACAAGTCATTTCAACAAATTTGAAATTCAAAATTATGCATTTATTGGCACAATTCCCAAATCTTACACAACCTTCACCCATTCATAGTTTGACAAATGGCATCATACCATTGGATGAATGTTAGTCCCACATTGCTCAAATTTGGACATTCATCCATTTTGGAATTCTATAAATAAAGAGCTCATATCCTCATTTGATCATCCGCAAATTATGTAAAGTTACCATGTTCAACTATCCATCAAATTTCATCATTCTTGAATCATAGTTAGGTTTTACAGATTTTAGCTTAGAGCACTCTTCAACATCAACAAAGTGGATCAAATCTTCATCAACACATCAAGATTGCATCTTAGAAATTGGGAAAGGGCCAATTTTCACATCAAATTGGCACCAATTCTCCCATGGGATCATGAGTTTGCACATCTAATTAGGATTCAATCTTTGTTTTATCATTTTCATTGTGTTCTTTAATATTTTCTTCCTAGTTTGAATGTTGTAAATGGATTTCATGGGGAATCCTTGTTTTGGCTTGCAATCTCTTGTCTAACTTGTTTATTCTTGTTGTTTTGCAGGCACCAAGGTTGGGGTTCACACAACTACTATTCTTGTTTTTTTCTTTTTGAAGTTGGAATTAGTGATTTTCAACAAGTGTATGCAGAGTCTTCTGTCATTTCTCCTTCGATTGTTGACATAACTTTAGGACATTTTGTCTTGAGGAAAAACAAATTTCACTTGATTTAAATAATGTATTTGTCTAAGCCATAGATATTTAATAGGTTATAAATGGTTTATTGAGAGTCTTGTATATCAATTAGCCTGCAACTTCCATTTCTTTTCAATCTATTGGGCATAAAATTAGAGATTGACAACACATGCTAACACATGGCTTCCATTGCTTGCTAAACTTGCTAAACACCATCAAGACAAGCTATTCCGAATAAGGAGCCATGAAGATTGTCGAGGGGAAGAAAGTTTGCCAACCAAATAGAAGCCTTTAGCTAAAACTCGAAGCTTGTTGGAGTGGCCACCTCTTCCAAGACATCCTCTATTACTTACATCTCGTTTCATGCAAGTGTTGATTTCTAACATTCCCAGGCATCCAATGTGGTCACCACTTCGCAGGGGATGATTACCGATGCTTAGCCTTTAGAACCTCAGTTTGAGGCAACAATAGTGTTATCTCATACCAAGTCGCTTTTTCTTTCCCTCTCCATAGAAAGGAGTTGTTCTTGTGCTCTTTGATTTCATAATCCCTTGACACTAGTGGAGAGGGAATGTATGCAAAAGACCATTTTTATAGAAACTTATTCAATGCATAATGGCTAGAAGCAATTTAGGATGATAGTTATATGTCCACGAGCAAGACGAGAATATGCATCTTGATGTTTGTGTAGTCTTGGAATGTACAAGGTTTTCTTGACATTGCACAAAGTATATTGTTAGGGCCAATTAGAATTTTATTGTTATCGATGCCTTGTGTCTTCAAGAAGTTAAGATTGTTGATTCAAGCCATGAAGCTGGCCAGGGTGGTGTAATGTTTTCTCTGAATATTATCTCGTATATTGTTAATTCAGATGTGGACCCCACTAGTTGGGTTGTATTGATGCTTTTTTATTTTGATGGCCTCTCCTTAGAATTGTCAATATTTATGATTCTAATGCTATTGTTTAATAGTGGCTTGCTGAAGCATTTTTTGTGATGCCTATTGGTCATCAATGGAGATCTGAACATGATAGATAAAGAAGGCTTACTCCACATGTAATTATGTGTTGGAAAATGTGTAGTTTACATGTATCATGATTGGTCCATTCACTAGCTTGGTTCAACTTTAAACAAGAACAATAGGTTTTAGAGAAAATTGAGAGAGCTAATTTACTGGAACAAAACCTTTTATATTAATTTAGTGGAACAAAACCTTTTATATTTTAACCCTTCTTTCATTACCCCGTGAAAGCCACTTTTAAGTTATTTTATGTGATAACACTCTCATCTAGTTTTATATTGAGTGGGATTTGCTAAAGACAAGTTTACATAGATTCTACTCCATCTTAATATTGCTTATCTCCATCGCGAGTGAAAAATCTCATATCAAGAGGATATAGGATTTAGTTTCAAATCTTATTATTGAGTTTGGTTTGATTAATTCAAGGATGATGTCTATTTTTTGCACTATCCCTTTCTTTGAATCTATGTCAATTTGGTTGCAATGTTTCGCCAATGTGCTCATAAGTGATGACCAAAGTTTGCTAAGGTATCTTGAGAGCTTGAAGAAGCACCATTTAATGATAATATTTGAGTGGTTTCTTTGCACCAAAAACTTATTGTGGAAGACTTTTATACATCTAGAGGATTTGAATCAATGTCGCCTATACATTATCTTGGGGTTGGGGAACGAGTCTTGAAGAAAATTCATCGTCATTTGTAGGCTCATCACACTATAAACTAGAACAAAGTGATATAGGATGTAGGGAGTAAGCCTATATAACTTATATTAGTAAAGCCTATATAACTTGTATTTTCAAAATTTGTGTGGTCCATAATATGACTATTTTTACAATTCTAGGCTCCATTCTTATGTGGAATGCAACACTTTCAAAATTCCCATGTTATTATTTGCAAGCTAATTGAATCCTAACAAATTGTTTGCAATAAGATTCCCTTCTTTGAAGAGCTTCATACTCTACCTAAGTAAATAGATTGTAACTAACATATTAGGAATCTTGTCTTTATTGTGTGTTTTGCAAATCTCTTTGGATGATTGTTGGATTTGATGTACACAAGGTTTACTTGGTTTCTATTGATCCATATTGGATCTAAAAATGCACAAGAAACAAAAACTTGAGCAGCAAATTGAATTCAGGTGCCAAAATAGGTTTAGAAGTAGAAACTTTAGAAGTAGAAGTTGAAAACATAGGTAGATGGGACCATACTTGTAGAAACCTAGTTGGGACCATGACTATGGTAGTGTCCATTGATAGTGAGAGCTGCAAATGCAAAATTTGAACATTTTTTTTGCTATTTTTTTTTGCATGATTATACAAATGGGAATATGAATTAAGCTCTGAGCATGATTTGATTTGTCGGAGGATAAGAAAAATGTTGTATGAGTGTTCAATTGTTCATTAGAGGAGATGAACAAAAGTAGAGAGTAAAATATTAAGTCCCACATCTTGTAATTACTTTTTCAAGATTAATACAAGGTAGCAATGCCAATGCTACTACTACCGTAAGCTTAGTTTTCCTCCACATTGGGAGATTCTAGACTAAAATATTTGTTTTGAGTTTTATCTTTTGTTCACTCACAATATGATGTAGAGCATCTGAAACAATTTTGCATCAATCAAAAATATTTCCTTTCAATTTAGTTGCTTTTGGTTTCTAGTAGAGATAGGTTTGGTTAGCTGTTTGAGAGGATTTTCATAAATAATTTAAGTAATTTAATGATGTCACTTGGTAGAAGAGCCAAAAGCAATCTTGCATCAACCCAAAATATTTCTAATTCCTTTTAGTTTAGTTGCTTTTTGTTTCTAGAGTGTTAGTTTTGGCTAGTCGCTCAAGATGATTTTAAAAAATAATTTGGATAATCTAATGATGTCACCTTATAGAAGAGCCAAATGGGCACTCACAATTTAAACTTGGTGAAATTCTAATGAAAATTGAGCAAGTTATGGCTTTGCGTTTTTAACTTGATACTGGATCTTTTTGACAAATTGCAAAAAGGGTGAATACGAGATAAATCAATTTGATTGTACTTGTGTTAGAAATTTACAGTCAAATGATAGAATTAGTGGATTATTTTGTGAACAATCTTCTGTTGTTGAGTAATGTGTTTGGTTGCGTGATTGGATAATTCAATGAAATTCCTTGATTTCAACATCACAATATTTTCCTCTCTTAAAATAAGATTAATTTGAATTAACAAACATGTATTTGAATAAATTTGTTGATTGTTAAATTCTAGTTAACGATTTTATAGATTAACCATAAGCACTAATACTTTAAAAACAACCTTGGATAAAGTTAACTTGATTGAATTAACATTTACTTTTAGTTTGTTGAGTGAATCAACTATCAAAAGGGTTGTTTGTAGAAGAAAAGACATCATAAGGAGGATATATAAATATATTTTTTATTTACATGAATCCTCTCGTAAACACTTTTAAAAAATGTCACCTAATTTTGAGCATGTATATGAAAGTTATGACCTTTGCATGGTGCTATATTGAAGATATTTAATTAGTGACATGTTTTTGATAAAATAAGCAACATTTATAGGGCATTGTACCCAAACACAAAAGGCCCCAAGGGCAAAGAGTTTAAAGAAAAAGAGAAACCAGGGTCACAAGCCACAAATAGACCAATGACAACAAACTTACAACAAAGTCACATTAGAGTAAACTCTAGAAATAGAACAAATGACAAGAAACACATCCTATTTGGGAAGATTTTCCCAATCTTTCATGAAGAATTTAAAGACATCCTGCTTCTCTTGGCTAGAACTGAGATCAATTGTCTTCTCATGCTTTTTTATCTCCTCTTGTAGGATAGAACCACGAGTTACAACAGATTACAACAGAGTGATGTTTTGGTGTTTCCAACCGATTGTCTAGTTTTCACTAAGGATGAGCTAGAGCTTATGATTATGAACCCTAGGTCAATGACCAACAAACAAGAGAGATTTTATACTATTTCTCCTATGCACTTCAGGCTTTGCAAAACCAAGGTGGGTTCCCCTTTGCATAACATCATTTGAGTTATAGCAATGCTTACAATGATGTCAAAACAAATGATAGTCTTCACACTTATATTTTTAGAGAATAAACCTGATTAGCTAAATCATCTTCAAAACCCTCTATTTGCTATATATTCTTTGATAGTGTGGATTGAGTATAAAATATAAATTATAGTAAAGGTAAATTTTAGTTTTTTAAATTTGATTTTGTTTAGATTTGAGTTCTATGAATCAATTTGGCCAGTGCCTTATCCATCATAGATTCAAGAAATGAGATAATTCTTCTAAATAGAAAACCAAATAACTAACTCAAGGGTTTTACAATCTTACTACCTTACAATAAGAAACCAACAAATGGACAATACTATTAATCTTCTTAGCAATCCCTACTGCAACTACAACATCTTCAAGAATATAATTGAATTTTTTTTTAATCCATTACTTGAACATAAGCTAATCAATTAAACATTCATCGCAACAAATGTGTAATGAGAACCTCAAGAAATCTTTGATTTAATAAGATTCAAAAGGTGCTATTTTACAATATGGAGACATTAACAGTATGAATTGTATTTATATGAGAAAATTGAGTTGTTTATTGCTATTATAGAGAGAGATTACAACATTCCATTTCTAAACTTCAAAAGACCTAACTATACAAGACTTGATTCTATACACACTCCAAGGACTAAGGACTCAAATTCTTTAAAATGAGGCTCAAAATTCCATTTTATAGATACAAGGGAAGCAACAAGCAAAAACCCTCAATCACCGCTTAAGTCACTAAAGATAAAATTCAAGCGGTGACACTATTTACAAAGGAATTTTTTTTTTAATATAAAAGGAGCAACCTCTCAAAAAGTTGTTGATCTTTTAGAGCATTTACATTGGTACATAGATTGGATTTCTTCAAAATTGCTCGTTGAAGGCGAAGGGACATCTCTGACATTCTATTCCTTACTTGTTGATGTTGCATTAATGTATGGTTGGTGAGGACATATTGAAACACAACTCAACTCTTTGCACCAACACTCTCTTTATCTTCATCATGACTTGTTGACATGTCAATCCTAGGTGGAAGAAATTGGCTGACCTTAGTGATGTGTGCTTTATAGTCATTACCTATTAAAATTTACACCATGTTAGAGAAGCCCATCATACTATACTTTAGCTTAGAGAGTGAATCCATACATAGATTCAATTTCTTTGCATCTACCTCTCACTAGTAGAATTTGGCAAATAAATGACTAAGTGACACAAACTTTTAGTCACAATAGCTAAAAATGACTAAATTCTATTAATTTTTTGCAACTCAGCTATAAATGAGTAAATAAATGACTAATTTGGTTGTTGACTAAAAAAATATTTATTCACATAAATAAAAATGACTAAATAGTTAGTCATTTATTTAGTCACAATCCATTTGAATAAATCATTTAAGGAATCAAGAATATAGCCCGCCAAAATACTCTAAATTTTTTGTTGAAATATTATTTTTAGGTGTAGCCCGCCAAAATGAAGTTTTCATTTTAATAAACATATTTTAAAACCTTCATCGAACCTTATTTTCAGGTGTAGTCCGCTAAAATGGAGAAGTGTTTCAATAAAGAATGACAAAGAATGGTAAGGAGATGTGCGTGATAGGAGGCATAAGATTCATTGCTGCTTATTTCATTCCTGCTCTGCTCAACAAGGGTTACATTGTTCATGCTACTATTTGTAATCTAGGTATTTAATTGACATATATTTGCATAATATCCAATTCCTTTAGATGCTTTTGAAGTATCAATGTATCCTATATAGGGTTTAGAATGATTTCTTTTAATTTAAAAAAATAAATCAGATGCTTTTGAAGTATCAATGTATCCTGTAGAGGGTTTATAATGATTTCTTTTAATTTAAATAAATAAATAAATGATGTATTTTCCTGTAATGTGGAGATCTCCTAAATCTACCCCAACACACTGCCCTCTTTGGCATTGTATTCATTACTCTAGCTGCTATGGTTTTGCATGCAACATCTTTAATATCTTCATGACAGTGGATTTTAAATAGATCTTAGTCTTTGCTTTAATCTTTATCATGGTAACCCTTGAGTTCCATAATCCACCTTCAATCTCTTGTAAGAACATTGTCTTAAGCTAGACTGCATAGTATGCATATAAAGCAAGTCCTTCATACCTGCCATTGTTCCAAACCACCGCTCACTACTTTGCTTAAAATGCCGCCTCCATAAGCACAATAGCATGTTTTAAAATCATGGTTGCTAGTGATTGACCATTAAGGTCACTACTTTCATCAAGATACAATGAGATTTTTGTCTTCAAACTCAAGGCATTATGCAAGATAACATTGTGAATTGTTTGCTGTGTATGATTTTATTTTCTTGTAGATTTACTACATTGCTAACTGCCCTTAAGATTGGATATTGCACCCTCAGCTGCAATCTCAAACAACTCACTCACTGTCACTTGAAGATTCCTTTCATGAGCATCCTTCTATAAAATCGAACTATGCCCTATACACTACCTACTTACTTACTACAGGGGACTCATTGTTTCATGGTATTGTGGGTCTTAAGATTTTTCAAACTTATTGTCACCACTTAGAAGTCCACAAGGTATTATTCACTATTCTCCCATCTTTGATGAGTCTCAAAACACCGCTCAAACATGCAATCCACTACCTCCATTATACAATGGCTAAGAAGAAACATTGAACCTGTGATTACCATTGTTACTTCATCTAGACAGTCATTCCTTAATTGCATTTTCCTTGTCTAACACTATCAATAACATTTGAAAAACCCTTAAGGTCAACAAGGGGGTAAGGAAACTCACTGTTAAAATCTCCACTTTACTATGCAAGGTTTGAGTTTTATTATCTTGTCACTACTCAGCCTCTTTTTGACTATCACACCTTAAGTGATTGTCATTCTTCTTACCATATATTGCATTTACAAATGTCACTGAGCTACATAGTGTGCTTGTTATTGGCTACAATTTTTAAATTGCAATATTTTATTTTTGGCTACAATGTCTCAATCTTTCTGGTATTGCAACCTCACTAATCCACTAGTTATGGTTTATGATTCTATGGAGGTCTAGGGTTTTTACCCTACTCATTCTCTTACCAATGCTTTTGTTGGTATTAAAAAATAACCTTAAATCTTGGGTCAGAAAATTAGCTGTCTTGACAGGGTTGTGGTATGATCTTGGATTGTATCCTAGAGTGTGTGGGAAGCTTGTGTTTGATAATTAAGGTATGTAAACATGATCAGGGAATGTATCCTATATAGCATGGGTTTTGCTTTAATACTTTCCATAATGGTTATTAGCAAATCACATTATTATAGTTTGTGGCAACCCAAGATTGCATTCAAGTATGCAACAAACTTGGTTTGTAGTTTAAGTTGTACACTTTTAAGTAACATTCATAAGGTTTAGAAAATATTGATCACTCTCTAGAATAGCCCCTTAAACAAGGGTTGTGCTTGAATGCACTACATAATTGATATAACACAACCACTTTGCATATCAACCAGAGTTATAGGCTCTTTATTGCAGCAAGAGGTAATTGCTCTTGGATCATGCTATCATTACATCGTAACCTGTTAAATTTGAGTCAACCTAAATGCACCCAATGATGATTGAAATCTAATTATGATGAAAATGATTTGTACATGAATTGTGCTCATATGAGTGCTTCCATTTCTATTACAACATAGCCACATTAAACTTGGGTCACACATGAATGCATCATGTATTTGTTACAGCACAACTGTGCCACATGACCAATAGAGTTATGGATCACATAATTACAATCACAAGAATTTTTTCTTCGCTTGTGCTCTTATGGTGATTCCATTACCGTTACAACATAATCCTTTGGACTTACATTTCTCAAATCCTTACATTGTTTATTTTCTCTTTGGATGGATGGCTTCATGGATTTTTTGTGATTTATACAACTTTTGTTTTGATAGTAAATGACATTGAATTCTTTCTGAAGCTAAAATGATTTATTCCATAATGATGATTTTGAGTTTTATTTAGAAGGGGTTAATTGTTGATCAGTCTGGATAACTGAGAGGGGGGGTGAATCAGTTATCATAAAACAATTTCCTTTTCTTTAATTAATCTGGAGCAGACTTATATCAATCAAAAAATAATCAAATGGATATGAACATGAATGCACACAACAACACCAAGCACAATGAACACCAAAATTTATGTGGAAACCCAAGAAGGGAAAAACCACGAAGAATGCTAATTCTCAATTATAGAACATCAGTTAAGGTGATTTTTATAAAGGCTCACTGCAAAAATGCTCATTGTAGGTAAGGCTCATTACCAGTTGGGCTCACTATCTGGCTATTATAGCCAAAGATACAAAAGGATCACTACGAAAAGAGAAAGGCTCACTACCTACAGAAAAAGGGCTCATTGACCAATTAAAACATCTAATTACAAAATAGTCTCATTGACAAAAATGAACTGATGAAGTTGCATCTACATATGCATGAATCCAGTTCTGATTAAGAGCACAATATCTGTCTACAACAGATCCAATCAAGAATCTTCTGCACACGTTCCTAGCACAACCTTTGCAAATCATATTTCCTTCACACCCTTTTATCTGCTCGCACACACCATACTCCACACTTCTTATTTCATCGAACAATTTTTTTTTTTACTTATACCATTCCATGCCTTCATAATCTCTTAGGTCGTCTAAACACAATTTGAATTAGATCACCACAAAGCATGTCAGCATGAAGAACAACCTTGAAATATTCAATAAGGCCTTGCACGCTAGCACCAGACCCAAAAGATAGGTCGCACATAAAGATCTTCTTACCACATTACCAAGGACCCACAAATAGGTCATACATAAGATAGGTTCATTACATGACATAATTATCAAACTTTGAATTACATGAAATATATTCTAGAGCCGATGGGAATGCCACAACCAAGACCAAATATTGATTATTATCAATTTTAGTATCAACCAAAGAAACATAATTTGACATACCAAAACTTGTAACATGCTACATGAATGTCCGGATAGCAAGGTTACCCGGAGTAAGTTTTGAGCACAACAACCAACATTAAAAGATTAGTCTTCATTATTTTGCATTGACTGACTTCCATAGATGTCCCAAAAAGTACTTCCAATCAAAGCACACGATATGATAGATCATTTCTGTATATTGTCCGGAGCACAACCTTCCAGATCCAGGTTTTGACATCAATGACAACAATGCTAAATCATCTCAACAACTTCTCAACATTAATATGTGGAATTTTTATGTGCAGGAAGAATAGATTGTGATGCAACGTTTGGGTATGGATGGTTTAGGAAAAAATGGATTGCTATTGGTGACATAACTAGGTTGGAGAGTACCTTGAGCCGGTGTGAAACACTTCCAGGTGTTTTCACTAGGAAGGAAAACCTAGGTGTAGGAATTTTTGAATATCTGACAGAGGAAGTTCCTTTATTCTAAAGATAAAATTATAAATTTGTTGGTCCAATTGGACATCCAACCTAACATCTTTAATATATGATATAGAAAGTTCGTACATTCTAAAGATAAAATCATAAATCTGCTGCCCCAATTTCAGATCCAATTTGAGGTCGTGAAGCTCCAACAGAGAAATTTCCTACATTCTAAAGATAAAATCATAAATTTTATTGGTCCAATTTGAGATCCAATTTGAGGTTGTGAAGCTCCAACAGAGAAAGTTCCTACATTCTAAAGATAAAATCATAAATTTGCTTGGTCCAATTTGAGGTCCAATTGCAAGGATTTGTCTTTTTAATTATACTTTCTGACATTTGGCTTGATACAAATTGTTACTTTAGAATTATGGTATTGCTTTTCTTCTAATGTTTTCAACCATAATTTTAGGGAAGAGCTCCGAAGATGGTTCCTTTAGATGGAGACTACACTTTTCCGCTATAGGTTCCGTCTAGAAACACTAGAAGCTTGGGTACTATCATACTCAGGTACATCAAAGTTTGAGGTGAATTACACTTAGTATTTTATGCTGATATAGATATGTTCTATCCTATAGTTAATTGTTGTAGCATAACATATAGGCTAAATAGTTGTTCATATACCATTGTTTCAAATTCTAAATTGCTATACCTTATTCTAGGAGAAAGTCATAGGGGGAGTCTATACATAAGACACCATTATTTCAAATTCAAAATTGCTAGCTCTTTCACAATTGTTTGCTTCATTTATTTGATCGAAGACAACCTGCTGTATAGAAGATGCTCTCAAAATCACAATAAAATCCTTTATTCTGGGATGATGTTCAAATTTTTTCCCATCATAACAATGAACAAAAGCGTCACTCATTAACCTAAACTTTGCAAGAGTTTCATCAAATTCTACTTTTCCACTCTCTTTTCCATTCTGAATTTTAATCCCAATTTCATCCATGAAGAACTTCCTCAGCCTGTAGATCCTGCTATTAGCCATAAATTTACTAGGTGTCAAGGATAGCTTCGAGTTTTTACCCAAGCAACAATTGACAAAATTCACCCTTACCAAATCAAAATCTGGTAAGGTCAAATTTTGTCAATTGTTGCTTGGGTAAAAAATCGAAGCTATCCTCGACACCTGGTAAAGTTATGGATAACAATAGGATCTAAAAGCTGAGGAAGTTCTTCATGAATGAAATTGGGAATAAAATTCAGAATGAAAAAGAGAGTCGAAAAGTAGAATTTGATGAAACTCTTGCAAAGTTTAGGTTAATGATTGATGCTTTTGTTCATTGTTATGATGGGAAGATTTTGAACAATCATCTCGGAATAAAGGATTTTACTATGATTTTGAAAGCATCTTCATTATAGTAGGTTGTCTTAGATCAAATAAATTAAGCAAACAATTGTGAAAGAGCCAAAAATTTTGAATTTGAAATAATGGTGTCTTATGTATAGACTCCCCCTGTGATTTGCTCCTAGAATAGGGTATAGCAATTTATAATTTGAAACAATGGTATATGAATAACTATTTAGCCTATTTGTTATGCTACAACAATTAACTATAGGTTAGAACATATCCATATCAACATAAAATAGTAGGTGCAATTCAATTCAAACTCTGCCGTGGTAATTGCTTTGTAAGGAAGTTTGCACTCCATGAACATTTTCTGTGCAAATAAGTATGTTGGTTATTATCTCAATCTCTTTTTTGATGAAAAGAACAATGAAGTTCATTGCATAACTCGTGACCATTTTGCAGTGCTATGATCCAGTGCTCTTTTACTTCTTACTCATTGTGTTCTCAATCACCATATGCAAATGACTTAGAGGATAGATCTTTGTCACCATTTGACAATAACTTTCATTGGTTTTGCACTGTTTATTATGATTCAATCACTATTTGACAATGTTCTTCCTTTCTCAATACTATAGGATAGAGGAAAATTCACATTTTGCAACTCTCTAACAATGGTAAATAGATACAGTAAAGATATTTAGAATTTTAAAAGTGGATTTTTTTTTGAATTGCTAAAAGCCTATTTATCAGTTTCATAACTTAAAATTATTTAAGCTATTCGAATAGCTAAACTTCATATTATAATCTTTAAAGTACAAGAGAATCAGGTACTAAAAATGATAACGAAGAAGTTGAATGAAAATTAGTAAATTACTAGTGATTTAGCTTTTCCTTTTGCGTGTTTACATGGTTATTTCTTCCAACATTTGTTAGGCCTATTTTGAATTCTATGGAAATAGTAAAGGCAGTTCCACATCCAGGTCTAAATGAGGTGATGACCCATCCTTCTATGATGAAGTTTGCAGGATACACCCAAGAATAGATCTAAAAATATCATATTTTAAAACCTTTAGATCTTTGAGATCGTTGTAGATTTGATTTGATTTTTGTATAGCTGGACGGATCTAAAAAACTGTTGCTTGAAAATGATTTAAATGAAAATGTTATTTGCTCAAAATAATCTAAGGGTGTTCTTTTTCACTTGCACAATTTTTTTTGTCTACCTTAAGACAATCGTTAAAATTATCATTTGTTAATCATAATACTTCATTGTATATTTGTATTTTGTTAGATTGTATTGGATAGTTAACGGCTAAGTTTAAAAAAATAAAATAAATTCAACATAATATACTTTCCATGTACTTTTAATCACTTGTAAATCTAATTTTTTGTTACTTTTTGTGATCATAAAGATAGAGATGATTTTTGTCTCTGTGAAATATTTTCATGCATTTTTGAGATCTCTAAAAGGTGATGAAAAAGGCCCTAGGGTTTGGTAGGGTTTTGAGTATCCTTATTGTTTTTATGGTAATGTTGTCACTAAGTTCTCTCCTTTCCCAAATATAGTCACCTGAGAAACTGCCATGATGCTCTTGACTGTAAATTACTTTGTTCTCCCTACCTTCTCACTACAGGTTTGATTCTTCAACTCTACCAACTTCCCTTCCATCTCAGTGTCTTTTCATGCTCTTGTATCTATTCTCTTATGAATTTATTTTTATGACTCTGAAAGCTATCACTAGGTCTATTATGACTATTAGGTCTTTGAGGCTACATGATTTTCTACTATGAAATCTTAGATTGTCATACTTTTGATGAAAATTCTCCAAGGATGTTTGCTCATTGACTTAACTTTCTGTATATTCTCCATTATGCATTGAAAATTCATGGTTTCTAGTTAACTATTTATTGGTGTAACCATTGCCATGTTTCTTGGGACTATCATCCCTATAAGATAGTTTCCTTATAGATTTGAATGTAATTTAAAAGGTGCCATAAATATTGACAAGTTTCATAAGACTGTTGTGTCAAGGTAGTAGATGGTCGTGACAAGTTTCATAAGACTGTTGTGGAAAGTTTCATAATACCGCCATATCACAAGAGCCAAGAAGACATGGTGCAGTGTAGCGGTAACATCCCACATTACCGCGAAGGCCGAGCAACAAATGTGTGGTATGGAAATAAATCAAATACTTCTCCTGCATCCGTGCAAGAGCCAAGAAGACATGGTGTGGTGTAGCGGTAGCATTCCACATTATCGCGAAGGCCAAGCAATAACGGTGCGATGTAGTGGTAAAATCCTACATTACCATGAAGGATAAGCAATAACGGTGCAATGTAGCAGTAACATCTAACATCATTGCAAGGATCATGTCAAAATAGTGCGGTATCATGGTTAAACTATAAAACGAAATATCACATTTCTTTGAGGCATTTTTTTGAAATAATTCGCTTGTCTCAAGTGTATATTGTTTCCACATTTTCATGTATGTCTAGCAAGGCACTTGTAACTACAACATATGAAGAAAAAAATCCTTGCTATTATGCTTTGATGGATGTCCCTTCGTTATTATTGGATATCTGATGTAGTGCACATTATTATAGTGTAAGCCTATTTTTTAGATTGTTTCATTTAGCATCACCAATATTCTCCACAAGAACATTGTCCCTGTTTAAAATGATGGAAAAGGTTCACATCTCTCAGAACAAGTTCTCTTGCAACAATCTTGGAGATGAATTTAGATGCAATGTGAAAATAAGAACATACTCAAAGGTTCTTAACAACTCTAATAGTTGTACCAGGGGCCATGCTTAACAAACCAAATGAAATTGCTAACTTTTTACTATGGTGGTAGATAAATGATTCTTTTTTCTTCTATTCCACAACATTAAGTAA
The DNA here is from genome assembly GCA_007258455.2 of Sequoia sempervirens. Lineage (NCBI taxonomy): Eukaryota > Viridiplantae > Streptophyta > Pinopsida > Cupressales > Cupressaceae > Sequoia > Sequoia sempervirens. The sequence continues at coordinate 686,091,064 of VDFB02000003.1, forward strand.
AAGTATTGAATTTGGAAATACCCTGTTGCCTTCATTTAACAAAGCCAATTTCTCCAATTTTGCATAGATCTCCCATGTTTGTGGATGTGCTATGTCTCCTACACAAAAAAGCATGTATTGTTTTATGCCCTTCAATCCAACTACATGCAAGTATATTTTTAATTCCTATATCTTTCATCAATACCCTTGCTATTTGAACCTCACCACACCTGTCCACTTCTGCACAAATGTTTTAGAGTAGAACATAAGTTGTAGCATTTTTAGGATCCAACTAAAAAATCAGTGCTGCTGGAATACTCAGCCTATATTCATATATGATTCACAGGAATCAAAGGTTTAACTGGAATCTTAGTAATAATGTTTAGGGTGTCTTCAAGATAGCCAACACAAGCATGAAGGTCAACCATGCAGACCTAATGATCAACTATATATGTAATGCAATGAGGGTTAGTGATGTGTGAAGTATGTGCAACCCTCATCCACTAAACTTGAATGACTGCATGCATCTAGAACACAAGCAAAGCTTATAATATTGAAGTTCTAGAGTGCTTCATTAATTCAAAGATTTTGAGAGCTTCCTTGCAAAATCCATTTTGTGCACATTCTGCAATCATATTATTTCATTCCATGAGATGGTCCATCTATTTGAGGCATTCTGTCAAATAATTCATTTTGTACTACATTTTGGTGTCAAATCTTTGGTAATTATGGTTAGTTTCATTACTTTCAAATTCTAAATTCTGGGAAATTACATACAATAAATAGATTGATGGCTGTTTGGATAGTGAAATTAGCTCTCTTAGAAATTAACTAAAATATATAGAAGGATTATTTTAATTAAAGAGGATTTTGTGGTTATTTTTGTAACAATAATTAACAATGATTTTATAGTGCAACTAGCTTGCTATTTTCATTCAAGATACAAGTCGTCAAAGTCAAGCACATACCAAGAAGATGGTACTCTACTTCAAACCCTCAACCTTAGTTTAGTCTGCTTACATGGGGATATTAAGAAAGTTGCTAAAAAAATAATATATATCATTCTTTGTTTGTGAAGGAGATTCCTGTGAGATTCAATATGGCAGTGGATCAATATCTAGTTTCTTAAGTAAAGATGATGTCATAGTTGGGAAACTTGCTGTGAAACATCATGTTAGTAATTTTTGGATGTTAAGGCTTCCTAGTTGGATATCAAAGATCTTTTCTCATCAACTTAATTTGGAATTTATGTATAAATGGATTCTTCCATGTTGCAGGTCTTTACTCAGACAACACATGAACCAGGGTTGACATTTTTGTTGTCTAATTAAGTCTGATGGCATTCTTGGGCTTGGTTTCCAAGAAATTTCTGTTGATAATGTTGTTCCAGTCTAGTTAGCGTTGATAGCCTTCATTCTATAATGTCAACTTCATTCTATAATTTGAGTGTATCACCTTTCTTAAACTTTGAATAAAGTTCTAAAATCAAGGGTTCAATATGCATATTTCAGGCCTATTTGAACACTCTGTTTAAGGAATTTGTTGACAAGGCTACAATTTTTTAATTGATTTATCTTTTTGCTGTGTTTGGACTTTTGTAAACTTGCAATATACAATGCACTTTTATTTTTTTTGAATTGAGACTAATAGTAATTTTGCTGGTTGTATTGAGGCACAACTTCATTCATGGTGGAAAAGTCAGCACTTTGTTGCTCATATCAGATGGAACATTGCATATAAAGGAGGAAATATTCTAGCTGGGTTATTGTTGTCTACATTGAAGGAGAGAGCTTCATATATGGGACACGATCAACACTCTCCTTCTTGGATTCTACACATTACAAATTTCTCTAGGAAGATTTCCCATGTTGTAGAAGTTTTAAGAGATGAAAGGGGCATGTGCTCACATTGAAAGGCTTCAAGAATGCGTTTCCATCATTGTAAATTTTTTTTTGGAGAAGATTCTTTCTTGTAATCATTTCTGTTAGAAACCAAGATCAGACATGCAAACCAAAAAACCTTCCACAGAAGAGAAAATCAGAAAAAGCAAGAGCTTTGCAAAAAGATGTGCAAATAATATTATTCAGGAATTCATAATTACATGAGATGATTTTATTTATAAAAGCAAAGATATGCATAACCCTAATCTTATCTTGAGCAACAAGATAACTCAACAAGATAAGGATGACAATAATTAACCTAGGAATTAAAATATTATCTAAGTAAAGTTATGCAAGTGTAATTATATATTAATTACACTAACACCCCCCCATAAGTGCAACTTAGGGAGACTAAAAAAACATCCACCTAAAACTAAGATGAATGCAAGAAAGCATGAATGGGTCCCAACAACAAAGCCTGATCAGGTACCCATGTACAAATGCAATAATGAGGTAGAGAAGGAAAACCCAATGGGACAAAACCCCCCTACAATGAGATGACTGCTGCAAAGAAGCACTGGAAGAACATTGTGGAGTAACACTAGAACCACAATTCGACAAGCAAGGAAAGATACTTATGTCTACAAGAAACCAAAGCAGAATCATAATAATGTGACAATAGACCCGATGCCACGGAACACTAGAAAACTCACAAACTGGAACAACCCTGGAATCTGTGAAGCAATAGTAGATGATATGATGACAAAATTTGGAAACCATGTATCTCGATGCCAATGCAAAACTGAGATGACTAAAACTCTTCCATGGGAAAAAGTACCATAGACTTTGGAACATTAACCATAAAAACATGGCCCTCAAACTGAGAAGGATTTGAACCAATGCAGATCAATAACCATAAACTCCCAATCTAAAGTGTGAACCGATGTGAATCTGATATGTGCCAAGCTAGACAAGATGTGGCCAAAAGAAACTAAGAAACTAGATATAACCCATGCTAGCTATCATCAAAACAAGATGAATATGGAGATCAAAGTGCATGCACACTCTAATCAAATTATTATGCAAGAAACCACCCTGATGGAACTTTATCTTAGTTCATTTATTACAATAACCCAATGATTGTAAAAGGAGAGAATGCTAAAAATTCATAAATAAAAAATAAAAATAGACCTCATATTTGTGTAGAGGACTGAACTAGCTTTCCAATGTCGCAAGAATGGCGAAAAACAGATCACTGAGTCAAAAGATATGCCCTCCGAAACAAAACAAACTTCATTTGAGTTTAAAGACCTACAAAATAAATCTGGAGAAAAATAAAAAGAAACTACCTTCACCACTAGATTGGCATCAGAATCAGCTTTCCAATGGTATCTCGTTTGCAAAAAAAGGACACCGTACACAAAAGTTACTCCCAATTTTGTAAAAGTGCTCCAGAAAGGCCAATCTGGCCTACAGGCTGCCTTGGGGGCTAAAAAAAAAAAGCCCCTGGTCTTGTGTGTGACCAGGGGCTGGCGGGTAGGTGTTGGGGGTGGAACCCCTGGTCATACATATGACTGGCGGCTAGGAGCTGTGGGTGGTGGGGGGGCTGGGCGCATAGCGCTCGGTCCCCCATAGGACCACGGCCAGGCAAGCGGAGCCCACAGGGGCTGGAGGCCGGGCTCCTGGTCCACCATAGGACCGAAGTGGAGCAAAGAAGGGCCCGTGGGGGCTGTGTGGGAGGTGGCAGAATGGTGGTGAGCTTTGGCGGTGGCGGCGGGCCGGTGGCCGCTGGGTGGTGGGATCACTTAGAACTGCAGGCACTGGCACAAACTTCAAAAAATGCCTTTTTTTTCATTTTTTGTGCCTCGGGAAGTGAGCTAGGGAGGCTGTAGAGGCCGTATGGCCTCCCTGGCAATATTTTTTGCCTTTCAGACCAACTTCTCCAAAATCGATGAAACGAAAGGCAATCTTAGGGTTTTTGGCCGCTGCGAACGCGATGGTGACCTTTGTTTGTGCTCAAACTGCTCCAAAAAATTGGCTACCTCCAGAGCTTGCAAAAAATCTTTTAGCTTGAAACCCTCACAGATCTGGAAAATGATGACCAAAATTTGCAAAAAAAAAGCCAATCCCGACTTTTTCCAATGCTCTGAATCCAATGGTGAAGCCCGATTTGATCCAAGATGCTGCATGAATAAACTCAAGGCATGATACCCTCGAGGAATCCCGAACGAACTCTGCAACGATTTTCTCAAAAATCTGAGAAGGGTTGCAAATCAAGGCTCTGATACCATGTTAGAAACCAAGATCAAACATGCAAACCAAAAAACCTTCCATAGAAGAGAAAATCAGAAAAAGCAAGAGCTTTGCAAAAAGATGTGCAAATAATATTATTCAGGAATTCATAATTACATGAGATGATTTGCTTTATAAAAGAAAAGATATGCATAACCCTAATCTTATCTTGAGCAACAAGATAGCTCAACAAGATAAGGATGACAATAATTAACCTAGGAATTAAAATATTACCTAAGTAAAGTTATGCAAATGTAATTAAATATTAATTACACTAACAATTTCTGTGCAATATTGTAACTCAGATTTTCAGTCTTGTGACTGAAAATAACAATTGTAATACTCTATTTCTAAGCTGTAATTAGAACACCTTTCTTTTATTAATAAAGTTCACTGATTTTACCTTCTTAATGGTTGTCTATTGTGTGCAATTGATGATTGATGTGTATTTATGTGTTTTATGCTTAAATCCTCAAAGATTAGTTAATTAAAATGACTAAATATACTACTAATTGACATCAATTAATAATTGAATTGACTAAATATACTACCAATTGATAGAAATCAGTGAACAGTGAATAAAAATGACTAAATAAGTGACTAGTTAACAATAATCAATGACTAAATATATCAGTGAATAAAAAAATGGCTAAATAAGTGACTAGATTGCAATAATCAATGACTAAATCAACAACTAAATAAGTGACCAGTTAAATATATCAGTGAATAAAAAATGACTAAATAAGTGTCCAAATTACAACAATCAATGACTAAATATATCAATGAAAAAAAAAGACTAAATAAGTGACCAAATTACAACAATGAATGACTAAATCAATGACTAAATATACTATCAAATCGATCAATCAAAACAACCAATAAATGACTAAAAATGGTTTAGTCATCAATTTGGTCATGTTATATATGACTGGCAATAAACTACTAATGGTCATGTGACCAAGTTTAGTCATTTATAAGCAATTTTTAGTGGTTTTTTCAATCATATATTGTTGTTTTTGTACTAGTGTATCCATTTCTATTTATCTTACTATACATAGGGGTGAGGATATCGGAAAAATTTGACCTCCATTCCTTGCAAGGCTTGATCTCTCCATCTTCACTCAAAAATTTGAGGCATGCGAAATTCCTCAAAACCCTCAAAAGCATTTAACTTGTTCCTTATAAGGTTCCTCTATCTATTATGGTGATTAATAATATCATCCAAACATTTTGCTCTACCAAGAATATCATCACTCCAACTGTGATAAAAATGGAATTCTTAATAATAATCTTCAACAATATGATTCTATAGGACCAACTAATTTGGAAACATTTTAGCCTAACTTTTGCTTGAGTGTGGCTAGTGAATGCATCTCTCAAAATCCCATACCTTATCTACTTGACACAAAATATTTGATAACTTATACCCCAAAATATTGTCGACAAAATCAGATATCCTTTTAATTACTTCCTCCCTTGTTGCTTTGGCCTCTTTCTTACTTTGCTTGAGTTTTTCTTTCAATATTTTAACCTCAACGATCAAGCTATCCTTTTCTTGTGATCCTTGGGCCTCACTTATTTTTTATGGTGGAGGTAGTAATCCTGTAGCCATATTTAATTGTTCTTGCAATTTCAAATTTATGACATTGGCCTTATCCAAGTCTCCCTACAACTTCTTCACAGTTGCTTCTATGAATAGGGCTATATCTACTATGAGAGAGGCAGCTTGGATGACACTTGTATCCCCTATTCTTCTAACTATCATATTTCCAATGAGATCAGTGGGATCATTCATTACCTAGGATTTGTTGGTCTCTGGGAAAATAGACCAAATTGACAAGGTCTCATGCCTTGGAATGAAACTAGACCTAAAGTAGAAGGCCTCATCTTGCTCTTCTAAACTCAAAACTAGATATTCTCCCCCTTGCCTTCTGATGGTGTCAAATACAATAGTAGATAAAATTTCCCATCCTAGTAAAAGAAGACATCCTACACTTCTCACTAATTCCTTTCCCCTTTGCGGGGTCATAGCTTCCATTTCATTCTTTACATTGTCCCAAAATTTTGTAATTATTTCCTTTTTCTCTTTCTCTGTGAGGCTTTTATCTGATACCCTCTATTACAATTCATCTCCTTTATTTTTTAGGAAAAATTCCTTGAATTCCTTGGTGGTAATAAATTTATCATCTTTCATAAATTCACTGCAAGGTTGAGCTTTGATATCATCTACTATTTATCCACCAATCTCAAAATTGATGATCAATCTATCATCAATGGTTATTTAAATGATAAACCTGGGTGGAGGATGCATTACCTGGACTATACTTGTATCACCATAGATCTCATTCGAGCCTAGAGGACAATCAACTAAAGGTTTAGATGAGGGGTCAATCCGTTGCAATGGGATATCTTGTTGGGGACTTGGTGGTATATCCCTTCTAGAAGTGGAGGGGCTAGGAACACTTGGTATATTTGAAAGTGATTCACTGGCATTATCTATCATTTTTATTGTCCTCATTATAGGATCCTTAATGTGTGAGAATGATCCTTAAAATGATGGATTTTCTTGTTTCCTTTTTGGATTCAATCATCTGAATTTTTACCCACAAGGCTCTTCTTTTTGTAGCTTCCTTCTCTATGGAACAATTTTTGATAAAATCTTCCACATTGTCATATTCGTGTGAGAAGGGTGCTAGTTTGAAAAAATGATTCTCTGATCATTGAACATTTTGGATCACACCTTCTAATCTTATCTACCTTCATTCTGTAAGGTAGCAACTTCCCATACAACTCCATTCCCTCCCTTGATGTTACTGAAAAATCTAAAAATATAACTGTTGAACGGAGGATGGCATGCTTCTTATTAATTTTGAAATGAGTCTTATTAGACTCATTCAATTTCCAAATGATCTCCAAAAAGGTAATTCATTCTAACACACTCCTAGGAAGTACATGAGGTGCAACCAAGAACCCATACACTTTAATTATAGTGGCATTTGTGTAGAAAAATAATCACCCCAATTTGATTGATCCCCTTCTTTGGGGTAAGGTCCTTTTGCCTCAAGAATTGCATCACCTCATTTTTTAGCCTCCAATCCATTGGAAAGCCAAAGTTCTTTAGAATTGTTCTGAAAAAAAATCCTAAAAAATGGAGTAGTTGGACTTGTCACAGTCCTTGTCCCATATATAAGTCCATTCTTGGATTGGTAGCATTATTTCTTGATCATCCATGGCCCTAATTTGCATGTGTGGGGACCATATACCTTCTCCATTGAACAAGATGATGTGACACAACATTGAATACCATTTGAAATGCACTCTATTGTTGTCCTTCTTGAGTGAGCTCAAGGATTTGTGAATCTCCTTTGCAATATATCCAACATAGTCATATGGTTTATTCACATATATGCTCTGAACATCCATAGCTAATACCATTAGATTCACTGGCATCTAAATTTTGCTGTCTATGCACAAAACTTGACATAATGAAAAATATTTTCACAAAGTAATCAAAGATGTCATAGCCAAAAGGCTCCAATTCTCCACTAGTAAACCTCCTTAATTCTCTTTTAGGCTCTCTAGGCATGAAACATGGTAGTCATTTCACCTTATAACTATCCTTGTGCCTTTGATATTCTTTGGTGAGGGCACCCAAGTCTATAGGTAATTGAGCATTAGGGTTTAGATTAAAAACCCTACAAATGTAAGCTCTATCCAAGGGCATCAAAAATTTATCGGTACATGAAAACAATCCCCTCTTCTCAGGGTTGTATGCCAGCACAATTGCCCCAATTAGGTCAACATTTATAAAAACGTTGGGAACAACCAACCACCCCAACCCTAATCTCCATATATTATAGATAGGCCTATCCACAAGGAATTTTTAGAAGGCATGCTTAAAAAGGGCATATATCCTTGGGTTAGAATTATAGGGTCTTTTTAATTTTCATTCTTATCAAAAATTCTATCAAATAAGATTCTAGACCCTTGTGCTATTCTAGGCCTCTTAGCTAATATTGGTAATTGAGCCATGATATCATCATCTAAACCCCTCTTGAAACTCGATGTACAAACGATGATTCCTACTTAAGGTTCTAATATTAAAAAAACTAAGGTTTTAAAATTTTACACTTAAGAGAAGATTTCTATAAAATTTCTCACAATGCCACCCTCTTAGAACTTTAAAATGTACTCTAAAACCCTAATACTAGCTATAATTTTCCCACCAAATCTCAAAATACACAAATGTGGTCAAATTTACTTATTTTTCATTGGCATAAAACCCTAATCTCACCGTGAAACCCACCGTTCGCTTGAAATTTTGTAGCAATTTTGCTTTGATATCTCACCTTTTGGTTTTGAGTAACATGAGGAATGAGGTAATTAAGCCAGTATCCATGAGAATTTCGTAAAATCAGCCATCAATGTTCTCGCATGCTTGAACGTGCCACTAGTGGTAGCCGTTCCTCATTTTTGAATATGGGCCGTTGATCTAAAAAAATTGACGGTAATTGCGGGAATTTGAAATTACTTCCATGATGAGAAAGATTTATTTTCACTCACACAACTCCCAGACATGTGGACCACCATTTTGGGGACAAACCTTAAGGCTTCCCCAATAATTCATTTCTTCGTGAAACATTAGTGGGAAGCATGACTGGACACGTGGCATAATTTTGAGAGTTCGAGGGAATAATAACTTGGTTTAACATCGCACCTCAAAGGTTATAGCTAGCACGAAAAGGTAATATGCATGCTTTTTGATTGAAACAAAGGCGTTTCACTAATTCATAGGGACTAATTCTATCAGAATAAAAGGCTCCATGATGCAAAGTGTTTGCACGATTTAAAAGGTTAAAATGCATGTTATTTAATAAAAGGCTCCATGATGCAAAGGGTTTGCACGATTTAACTGGTCAGACCTATACACATTTACATCGTATGGAGGAAAAAAGTATTTCATAGGTTCGCGAAAAGAACAATAACACAAAAAAAGATTCAACGAACCAAAGATAATGTGTGAAATACCGACACGTGTCTCATGGGACCCAAAATAATACTAATAATAATAATAATAATAATAATAATAATAATATTTTATAGTCCACGATACCCGGCAATCTGTTTTTGGGTCTACAGACAGCCTACAGCAATATATATTAAAATATATATAAAAATGGGATCACTTGGTATTCTAATAAAAGAGACCGATAATCACAGAAGACGAAGGCCTCATATCATAGCTTAAAGGATAGGAAACCCAGGTTAAAGGTCAACATTAAAATATAAGAAAAGTGTAAGGGTTTTAGGTAGACACTAGGGTTTTGGGTGAAAGTTAAGGTTTTAGAAGCCCTAATAATGACTTTTAGGGTGAAACAAGAGAGGCCGTTTAGTTATCTCCAAATTTTCAACCCTAGTCGATAATGCCATGAAGTTTTGGGAAGTCTTCTCGTAGTTGGGGTATTTATCATCATTATGTTCTTTAGTGGGGTTGGATTCCGTTGGTTCTTGAAAAATTGCATTGAATTCAAGAAACATGCTTGGACCATCCACATATTTCTCAACTTCCTCCACATCATCATCATTGTTGCTATCATCTTCCTCCTTGACTCGTTTAGATTCATCACTGGAAATTTCATCCATAGTTATGTTAGAGGATTTTTTGCCAACCAACCTATTGGATCTTCGTACTCTAGGGTTAATATAGTCAACATGAGTATTTGGGTTGGGTTCTCTTTTACTCTCATCTTTGTTCATGTTTTTATTGTTATCATCAATCTCCTCATTAGAAATGGCTTCTTTTACATAGAAGTTTACAATGGTTTTATTTTTCTTTTTGCTGGGTGATTGTTTCACAATTGTATTAGGTCTTTTGCCAAGCCTTTGGGGGAGGGTGTTTAAGCTCACACAACCCAACAAAAAGAGTATTTTGGCTCCGGGATTTTTGGATTTTAGAAGGTTTAGGTTGCTTAATTGGGGGCTTTGAATTTGGACCAGGACTAACATGTTTAGTAGGTAGAGTTGAATTTCCTTTTGGAGGAGGTTTGAAATGTTTTCTTAGGGATAAATAATGTTTTATTTCAGTGCAAGCTAAAAATTAAATTGAAAAATATTAATAAAATTTTGTAAAAGCAATGACAAAATCTTGAAAACAACAAAAATAAATAATGTCATATTATAGTGTAAGATGAGATTTCACTTGAGAAATTGATGGCAAAGAATACAAACATCTAAATAGGTTACAAATTTGCTGCCACTCTGCTAGAATAAAACAAGAACAAAACAATAGAGACCAAGGAAGGAGAACAATACTTTAAAAAATAAAGAATATTTTTTCTTTGTCAAAAATAATTTTTATAAAGACTTTTACACTCTAATTTCAAAATGTCCATAAACAATTTTTCTTGATGTTGTGGTTTCTCTCTCTTCTGAAGTTGTGTATGCTCTCTATTTTGGAGTGTTGTGGCACTGTGTATGGTTTTGAAGCTACTGCTCTTATCTTACTTGTGGTTGTTGCTGCTGTTGTTTCTTCTTTTTCTTCTTTTTGCTATATTATTCTCACACTCTAATTGTTCTTCATTTATTTTCATTTTTTTATTCCCTTTTTAATTTTAATCAAATAGCAATAATTCCCCCCCAAAACAGATAGCTATTCAAAAATCTCGAATTTGAGTGTTAGAATTTTAGCCTCCAAACATATATGTTGTCTGGTGGTTGTAGGGAGAAGGAATGTTTCTACATCCAAGAGGTCTGGCTCAAAGGTAAAGTGCTTGTCATAAATTTAATGTTGTGACTCAATATTAAATATTTCAAAAGGAGAATTTAAGGACTTGCACAATCTTGTATCTGTTGAAAATTGAGGTGTTTTCTTAGCTTAATACTTTGTAAAACTTTAAGATTGCTGATCTAAATATGCTTTCCTTTGTTATAGATTCTTTGTGGGTGATTATCTGATTAATTCATTTTATCATTTGTAGAATGAAGACAGAAGTTGTAGAAGAATTAGACAGGATATTAGAAAGATTACACAAGCATATACTGTGGAGAAACCCTTTCGGGAAAACAATCCACCAAGAATCAATGTATTATTTAATCTCTAAATTAGATTACAATAACTCCAATTCTTGCTTGAGAATGCTTCTTTTGCCTTCACCAAATCTTCTTCACAACCTGCAATAAAAATGATACTCACTCTCTTCAACTTGCTTGAGATAAATAGGCATTAATCAACTTTGTAAACTCCACAAGAGTTACAATTACAATGCTCAATCCCTATCCCTAAAAGGTACGCCTATCTCTTGCAAGTAAAGTTATTCCGTGAAGAACAATGTCAAATCATCATCTTCATCCATTTGGGCATCCCAAACTAAAGTAGGAACTCAACCTTTATTCTGTAAATATCTTCAAGGCTTTATCCTCAAAGTAAGCGCCCACGAGTGGGCCCACTTAACTTAGCATTCTGAAATATCTTAACATGAAAAGGAGTTAATTCCAAGAAGCCAACTTGGGCGCCCAAGTTGGGTCCAAGTCATTTCTTGTTAACTAAAACATTTCTCTCCACCATTCATGCAAGAATGGTCATCCCCTGTTAATTGAAGGTAGTCCCTGTTATCTATCATGCAACTCAAGTCATTAGTCATGCATTCCAAGTTAACTGAAGTCAACTAGCATTCAACTAAAACTAACTGAAGATAACTGAACCATAACTGAACCATAACTGAACTGAACTGAACTGAACTAAAGTGATTCTGAACTAAACTGAACTGAACTGAACTAAACTGAACTTCATGATATAAACATCAAACCCTAACTCCTACGATCTTTACATGCATTTAGAAGTGTTATCTCTTACTCCAAATAGTTAACTGAACTCAAGGTGAATGTCACCAACCATGTGGGTGCCCCATGTGCCCCTATTATTTAGGAACTCATATTGGACACCCTCACATGCTCCTAACATTTAGAATTAATTACAAATGTCAATTAACATGATTATTTCATCAAATATTAATTTCTCTCTAATCCTAGTGTTTGAGAACACTTTCCAAGGACTTAGGAGATACATGAAATAAATAATGTTTAGGATTGCAATTAAATGACATCCTATTTCCAACAGTATCACTAAAAACATTATATTTGATATTTAATTGATTGCGCACCAATTTTATACTTGAATGCATTTATTTATTCTAATATTTTATTTATTGGTGTTTTCTATCTTGTGTAGTTTGTTGTTTGAGAACCCAAACAACATTGCTGATCTCTTACACTTGTTCATCACACAATTGTCTTGAGTGTGTTCACTTTGTGCACATTACATGAAATTTTTTATGGGTGCAATGTTTTTGCACTAGTTGCATGTTAACATGTCTTTTTAAGACCTTCATTGATAATCTACAATTGATGTACAAACTCCTACACATTATTTTGTTCATTGTGCCACCTTTGTACCATGTTGATTGATTGCACCCACTGTCGTGTGTTGCCATGTGCTACACCATTCATTTTCAAAGTAAGTTAATGGATGGTTCTGACATACGTTAAATGACATTCCTTTGAATGATCAAGAATTAATCAAAAAATTACTTGTTAGTGATTATTCCACTTCATCAACAATCTGGTTTGAGATGATTCATGCTTGATCCTTGTGGCCGTTCAAATTATTTTTGATGCATTAGTTACTATTGATGGTTGCTACTTGTCACAATCATCTAGTTTTTAGCAAGAGCCATCATACAAATATTTTTAAGCATGTGCTTCCAAAGAGAACATAGTAACACTTTGGAGGAATTTTCACTATTTTGAAAGTAGACAATAGTTGGGTCGTGGTAGGTTGTGAAGCAAGTGTCTCTACATAGATTGGGTGTTTAGTGTTGATGGATCCAATAACTTAGTAAAGGGATCAAACGTGTGTAATAATCTACAATTTAATAAAAAGGTTTTATTTCTAAATATCCATTATCACTTTTTTTTATATTTCTATAATGATTATGTGTGTCTTTTGTTGGTTTATCTAATCTTTTTATATTACTGCATGTTGGAATAGGTGTTGTACACTATTAGTATAGGCTTTTCTTTTTCCTAGTGGATATTTATTTTCCCTTAGTTATCAATTTTTCCTACATATTTATTAAGCTTTTTTAGGATAATAAAGTTCCAGTTAATCATTTGATAACTAGGAGATAAAGTGATGAGTTGTCCTCCGCCTTTTAAGGGTGGAGTATTTACTTTTTCATCACTTTATTTAATGTTGGTGGTTATTGGTGGTCAATTCTCATTGGTTGATTTGCCAGTTCCATCCTCTCCTTAATTCTATATAAATTCACTACCTAGCTTGTATTTTCTATCTTGGAAGCTTTTAATGCAATTCTATCATCCTGACATTACATAATCTCTAGAGTTTTGCTTTACAATTATTTATATTTTTCAATTTATGCAACTTTGATTTTCTCTTAAAAATTTCCTTGGGTCATTCTATCTATTTCAAATTTTTAACATGGTATCAAAGCTTTTTTTTTGAGGATTCTAAGTTCATAGATTCTTAATTGAGAGTTTGAGCTTTTTATGCGAGATCTTGAAAATTTGAGTATGCTCTTCTCTTACATCATATGATGACCTGGAGAATCAAAAAAACTTGATAGAAATACTAGATTTGAAGTTTTCTCTTTGTGAATTCATATTATAGGTTCATTTTGGAGCATGTTGATGCAAATCTAAGCTCACTATTGAGTTTAGAATATCCAAGAAATTCAGATCTAGCTTTTGTTTCACTCAATTTGGTCACCATTTGATATAGTTGCAAATTGGGTTTGAAGCTTAGATCTGGTGAATAAATTTTTACTAGAGCATTTTCAGCTCAAATGGATCTTGCCATTATGCTTGGATGACCCAAAAACCCCTATATCATATAAAATTTGTCTATTTTAGAGGAATTTGACTTTTTTCCAAATTCTTATTTTGCTAGGGGGTTGTCACTTCGGGCTAAATTCAACCATTTAAAAAAAAAATCATAATTTTTTGCCACGATGTTCATTTTTGGGAAACAAGGTATCATTAGAAATTTGAAGACAAGCACTTTCCATCCACAGAGGTATTGAAAACATTTTTTTCCTTTTTCTGCTAGATATTGTAGGTTGAAGTTGTTTGTTGTAAATTTCTTCAAAAATTCATAACTTTCGTCTAAGAGCTCCATTTTTCAAAAACAAATAGGCGTTGGAAAGGTATTGAAGATCACTACATATCTATAAAGCTAATTTTTCCAAATATTTTTTTAGGTTCATTTTGTATCAAAACTTGTAATTTTGGCTATTTTGAGCCTATTGAGCATTGTATCTTGGAAAAGGCTTTGTAAATGCACTAAACTATAAAGTTCCAACCTTATAATATTTGGGGGGGTGATTTTTGATACTAAAGAATAGGGTGGGAATATATTGATGTTCTTATTTAGTGTACTTTTGTAATCATTTGAGGATTATATCATGGGTTTTTCTATTCAATCTTCTATGATAATCTTGGATAAGGATAATTATGAGTCTTGAAAAAATGCATTCTAACTCATCTTAGATGGCTAAATTTTTTTCCCTTACCTTTATGGACTCATGCCAGAACTAAACACACCTAGAAAGAAACCAGTATGGGATAATAAAATTGATCATGTATTAGGATTGATTGGTTCTCATGTTGATATTGATGCTAAGTGGGCTATAATGGACATTGAGTTTCCCCCAAAAACCTTGGACCAAGATTTGGGAGATGTTTGGAGGTCTCCAAACATGTTTTTCCATTCTCAGACAATCTTGCTTCAAATTTCCTCATTCCAATTGATGATACAAATAATATACCCTTTGATGATGCTACTTTAGAGGATCTTGAGTATTTTACAGGTCTTGAATGCTCAGATGACATAGAGACTTCTCTTCTTGCTTATCCTCCTCACATTGATATCTCATCTCAACCACTTGTTGTAGCTTTCGATTCTAGAGATGCTTATTCAAAAGCTTCTAGTGATTCATTACAGTAGGAGCATTTATGTCTTTTGGGTTTAGTTCATTGGGACCAATTTCTACTAGACATCTCTTGTTTGTTTGTAGAGTCCCTCATTTTGGATCTAGAGAACACTATTGAGGACATAGTATTCTCTTTGAGGACTACCCTTGGGTGAAATCAGAATACTGTGTCTCACTTTTTTCCCAAGATAGACATTCACATCAATATTTTTAACCGAATCTTCATCTTCTGAGACCTATAGTAGCTAAACCATTAAGAATTTGAAGATGATGCAAACTAGTGATTTGTGACAATTTGTGTGTAGATTCTAAATATATATATTTTAATTTTTTTTAAAAATAAATCATAAATCTTTCAACATCTCATTTAATAACTAGTTTTAAATAGAAAACAACATTTTTAGAAAGTAGCATTTCTGTCGTACAACATAACTTTTTTTCTATAAAGGATAAAATTATAATTTTTTAAATATAGATTCTAAACATCAATATCTAGGGAAAGGATATTTTTCCATAATTTTTTGTGACATATATATTTTTTAATTAATTTCCGAAGTCACTTTAACTATTATTTGGACAACACCTTGAAAAACTTGAAATAATTGTTGTGTTTCTGCTATTTTTTTGTTTCTATTTTTCTGCTACTGGGTCGCTATTTTTTGGCTTTTGGTGTCTTGTTGGTTGTTGCTTAGGTTTTAAGGTTTTTTTAATCTATTTTAGCAACATTTTGATCTAATGTGATGTAAAGGGTTTTGGGTCCCTTCAAAACCTGCTTTTCCATATAATCAAAACTATTATTTGGACATACATGTGTGTCGTACAAGCTAACTTGTTATGTATAAATCAAAATCCATTTTTTATTTTTTTGGTGAAATAAGGACATCAATACCTAGGGAAATGGTATTTTTTGATTTTTTTTTACAATGGTTTACTATTTTTCCACCTTTGCAAAATGAAGAGCTTGATGTTTGAAGAAAAACCTATGTTTAGTAAAAATTAAAAATTAAATACATGATTAAATAAAAACATATAAAAAATATACTTGTTAGAAAGCTCATTTCAAGGGCTAAAATATTGTAACATATAAATTTTAAATGGTATTATTTAATCCTTCAAAAGGTAAATAAAAAGTGTTTTTTGCTAACATTTTGATAGGTGCGAAGGAGACTCCATTGTGGGTATGATTTAATATTAGAGGGGTTCTATTAAAGGGGGTTTGATCTAAGGGGGTCTTATCTACCCCTCTTTAATTAAAAACATTTATATGGAACATATTTTAGTAATGGAAAAAGTATCCCTTTTCCTTGATTTGGGAATAATTGTCATTGAATTAACCTAATTGTGCCTAGGTTTAATGTTGTAATGTGTTGTAACACATTCACATTGATCTTGGGATCCTTTTTAGTAAAATGTATCTAATTTTTACCTTTTTTAAGTGTTGTAACACACTTTCACATTTATCTAGGGTCTCCTTAATTAATTGTTGTTAATTAGAGTTAATTAGCCCCTTTAATTCAAATTTAAGCCTTATTTGTGACACCTTCCAAGGATCCATCCTGAAACCCATAATTCAAATTACATAACATTTAATTGGGAAAATTTGAGGTCCTAGAAATTGGTGATAGGACCCATTCGCCCTAGGGGGCGAATGGGTCCTCCCTCTATCCCCTTTCTTTGCATATTTCACATGGGTTTTTCATGTTCTTTCATTCCCCAAAGGCAAGGTCCTAGAAAACAGTGCCAGGACCCATTCGTCCTCGGTGGAAAATGGGTCCTTCCTTAATGAGGAACTCCTTTTTTGATTTAATTTTGGCGGGATTCTACTAACATTCATTTCTAGATTTGGTGTCAACTTGAATTGTTTGAATTTCGGGGTTAATCTCTTGATTTAGTATAAATATGGGGTGAATTCTCATAGTTTTATCCTAGACTTCCAAGCATTCATGCATTATAGAAAAAATGAGTTCACAAGAGTTCACAAGAGCATTTTCAAAGGCATTTAAAGAAAGATTATCAAGGTTTTATTGTAGCAATTCAAGATCATTTCATCATGTCATGGGTTTAGTGCATTCATGCATGTTGTTGAGCTAAGATAGTGAATGTAGCATTGAAGATCTACTTGGAAGCATTGTTGCACATCTTATTTGAGATTAAGATCTACATTCTTGATGTCCACTACATGTTATATTGCAGATTTATCTTCCACGATAACATCCAAGGTATCAACATTGCATCATTTCATGTTCATGCTTCAATTTCATTATTTCATCATTTAGTTTAATTACCTACAAGGGGTTTGACTTAGGCAAACCCATATTCACTAACAATCAACAATTTTTCTTCCCTTGAGTGTGTGTTTGCAGATTTACAGGTTGAAGATCAAGTGGAGAAGAAGTTTAGAGAAAAACTATCAAAATTGTCAAGTTGCAAGATTGACCTTCATAGTGCAAGAACAAAGAATTGAAGCTACAAAATTTATTATAGGTTTTCAGGAGTTGACAACTGGGAATATGAAAGTGTAGACATCAAGGAAAATAACCTAGATCTCAGTTTCAGAAACCCTAACAGGGACCCATTCACCACTAAAGGCGAATGAGTCAATTGTGCCCTAAAAACATGCTTATTGCAGCAAGGTACACACCATTTTAAGCTCTAAAAACTTCCCTCATAGTTGCTATAATAGTTAGGATTGATTTCTGATTATTATTTAGGAATTTTGGCTCTCATAATTGAATGTTTCATAGTAATAATTAGTGGTTTATCATTTTGATCCATTCACTTTGATAAAAACCCTATTCTTCCATGTTTCACATCTCAAGGCTTAAATCATTAGTTTTTCTAAAAAAAGTGATTTCAGGAAAAAATCAACATGCCCCAAAAGTGAGACACACTATTGTGGCAACATCCCCTTTGATCCTTGCATCTGTTGCTACCACAGAGTTCAGTCTTGCTTCTTCGAAAGCTTCCAATGAATTCTTGCAACAAGATATCTATAGTCTTCCTAATTCAACTTTGTGGGATGATCTCTTGAAAAGCATTTTAGACTTGTTTATGGAGACACATATTGCAAATTTGGGAGAAACTATTCATTGTATTCATGTATTCTCTTTGACAAAGTTGATTCTTCTTCAGTTGTTGTGAGGCTACACTCTAACCCTCTAGTCCATTCTCTACATGATCATTCATCATAGTTTGACATGAGTGTGGATACTTTTGATCAACATTTGGAGAAGACATCTTTAAAGGAGACAATTGAATCTTTGGCTTGTGTTCTACATCAATCTCTATGATATTTTGATTTGTCATCTTCAATAGTGTGGCCTAGAATGCTTGATTTGATTGTGACTACTTTCAACATTGACATAGGGACACTTGAGCTGAGTTCAAAGAATTCACATATTTTACACTTTCTTCCTACATATTC
This sequence comes from Sequoia sempervirens, assembly GCA_007258455.2. NCBI lineage: Eukaryota > Viridiplantae > Streptophyta > Pinopsida > Cupressales > Cupressaceae > Sequoia > Sequoia sempervirens. The sequence continues at coordinate 686,109,645 of VDFB02000003.1, forward strand.
TTTTCAAGACTTGGGAGATAGCTTGCAGACAATTTTGGTTTTATTTCTTCCTAAGGGGAGGAATGTTATTCAATGATCATGGACCATATTCTCCATCTAGTTTCGAGCATCTACCATTTGATCTCTTTGGAGGCTTCTTATTCCTTATCATCTTATTCTCTCTCTATTTTGGGGGGTGTTATCTGTTTATTTGTGGGGGGAATTTGATATGTATATGGGTACCTAACATGGCTCATTTTCTAGGACCCATCATCTTCTACATTCTCCTAAGCTATGCTTAAGGGGGATGATAGTGTAGGTTTTTATTTTTCCTAGTGGGATATTTATTTTCCCTTAGTTATAGGTTTTTCCTACACATTTATTAAGCTTTCTTAGGATAATAAAGTGAGTTAATCATTTAATAACTAGGAGATAAAGTGATGAGTTGTCATCCACCTTTTAACGGTGGAGTATTTACTTTTTTATCACTTTATCTAATGTTGTTGGTTATTGGTGGTCAATTCTCATTGGTTGATTTTCCACCTCCATTCTCTCCTTAGTTCTATATAAATTTACTTCTAGCTTGTATTTTCTATATTGGAAGATCTTAATGCAATTTTGTCATCTTGACATTGCATAATCTCTCAGAGTTCTGATTTGCATTATTAATGTTTTTCCAATTTATGAAACTTTTATTTTCTCTTAAAAAATTCCTTGGATTATTCAATCTATTTTAGATTTCTAACATACACTTTGCATAATTAACATTTAATGTTAGTGGTCAAGTGAGATTATCTTGGAATGGGATCGATGCTTGAAATATACATAATTTTGGACCACTTTGGAATGTTGTATGACATAGACCTTGCACTTATGTTGGGGTTGTAGAAAGATAAAAGAAGACCAATTCAAGATGATATATGAAGTCACAACTTGGTTGTAAAAATCTAGATGGACTTATTTAGTCTTGGGAGGTGAAAAGCAACTAGTGGTAGGAGAAGGGTTACAAAGGCGCACAATCACACATGGGGGATAAAAAATTATGGGTTTGGATTTATAGTTATAGAAACAATTAGTGGTTTCTTGTATCTCTCAAATATATAAATAAGATCTTTGGGGTAGGGTTTCATACAATTGATATTGGAGGAAGATGTGTTGCAAAAATTATTCTAGATTTGGAACATAGAGTGGATGCTACCTAAATAAGTTTTCTCATTATATTGTAATTGTATTTTATTGATAATATTGTGGTACTAGTTTGATGTTGGTTTTTTCTAGGGATAGTTTTCCCAAAGTAAATTTGGTTCTATGTGAACTCTATGTTTGCTTGTTTATATTTCTATTATTTGTTGATCTACATATATATTTTAAATTCGTAGTGATTATAAGTTTGCTATAAATATGACATAAGATAATTATTCTAAACAAAATTATCCATCTAATTTTCTTAATAGTTGGTATTAGAGCTTGGCTATGATTAGTTCTTTAGAAAGGACACTATTCATAGTTGATTATAATCTACTATAAATATGATATAAACAAAAAAATTAACTCTTAAATCAAATTATTCATCTATTTTTTCTCAACGATTGGTATTAGAGCTTGCTTGTAACTAGTTCTTGAGAAAGGATACTATTCCTAGGTGATTATAAATTTGCTATAAATTTGACATAAAATAAAAAATTAACTTCCTAAATCAAAAACCCATCTATTTTTCTCAACAACTGTTATTAAAGCTTGGTTGTAACTAGTTCTTGAGAAAGACAATGGTCCTAGGAAATCTATGGTTTTAATAGGAGTATTTTTGTTTCTTATTTTTATATTGAAGCATGTCAAGTGCATATAGAATGGATGTTAAAATTTTTAATGGTCATAGATTTAGGTCGTGGAACTTAAGTATGCAATATATCTTGGTTGAGAGAGATTAATGGGTAGTGGTTACGTGTAAAAAACTCTTTGGTATGACTAAAGATGATTGGAGAAATCTTGATAGTAAAGTAATGAGCATTATTAGAATATGTCTTACTGATTCATATGTTGCTAAATATCTACAATGAAGATACAAAACAACAATTGTACGAGAAATTAGGGAATTTGTATCAAGGAAAGTCTTGTAAATAATCTCTTATAGAGGAAGAAAATTATAATCCTTAGGAACATGTGATTAAGAATCAATTATCAACTATTTAAATGAATTTCAAAATTATTGTAAGTTGATTAGAATCAATAAATGTGAAGATGGATGAAGAGGATAAATGTATACTATTGTTTTGTTTCTTCCAAAATTATGAGATAATCTTCTCATGACAATTAGTAGTACTTCTTTGAAGTTAAAGCTCAGGGAAGTAGTGTTTTCTCTATTTTCATAAGAGGGGGACAAACTCCATGGATGGTGGTGAAAAGTATGATCTCATGGTGAGTGTAATTTTAAAAAAAAGGGAAGTAGGAAAAAGGATATTTATATCCAAAGGCAAGTCAAGTCTCCTATCAAGTCAAAATTCAAGTGTTGGAATTTTGGTAAATATTTCATTTAAAAAATAAATGTAGACTCAAGAAGCACAATGATAATGAAAACACTTTTGTTACTCCCTCTAATGTCCATTTTTGTGGCAATGCTTGGTTAATTAATTTAGGGCATCTTATCACATGAATCCTCTTAAGGTGTGGTTTACAAAATATAAATAAATTAATGGAGGTGAAGTGTATCTTGGTGATAACACAACCCACCATCTGAAAATCATGAGAAAAAATAATGGAGGAGAGTTTTGTTCAAATAATTTTGAGAATTTCTTCAAAAATAATGTGAGAGAAAGAAAAAGGTCACTCCATACAAACCTCAAAAAAATGGAGTGGATAAAAGGATGAACATGACATTGATGAAGTCTAGAAGCATGCTAAATAATGATAGTCTAGAGATTTTTTTTGGGTTGAAGTGGTATACATTGCTTGTTTTCTCATCAACTAATCTCCCACTTTATCACTTGTTGCTAAAATTCCATATGAGGTTTAGATTTGTAAGAAATATTCTCTTGGATATTTAAGAATATTTTGTTTTGATGCATATGTGTATGTACCTAAAAAGAAAGAACAAATTTTGATTGCAAAGTTGAAAAGTACATTTTCATTGATTATTGTAAAAATATAGAATATTATAGATTTAAAATCCCCTTTCTTTGAAGATGGTTTATAGTATAGATGCTTTCATTGAAAAATTAGAAATTATTCTAACAATAAACAACCAAAGGAAAATGAAGAGAGAGGTGATAAAAAATAAAGAGCAAGAATTTTCTATTATGACAACACCTACCAATTCCTTGGGATCACCCGAACCTACCTACCTTTTAGAATACAATACTTTTCAATGAGAAGAAAATGCAATAATAAAATGAAAACTGTTATGTTATATCAATACTAAATTTCCTAATACGATAAACAAATAACTTGATACTTGCATGCTTAAGATTCATAAGGATCTATCACACACTTCATACACGATTATCTCTTTGTCTCTTTAAAACTCAAATACATTGCCTCTATTTATACAAATAGAGGCATGCTAGGCTTCTTATTGTGAATAGGCATAAACCTCCATAGGAATAGTGTTAGGCATGTGGCACATGCACCTACCAACCTTCATCTAAATAGAAACCAATATCCATCTAAATAATGACCAATCTCCATCTAAATAGTAGAAGGATTGAATTATAAATAAACATGTGCTTGCACACTTGCAAGTGGCTAAGGGTCACCTACTAATTTTAATTGTAAATTGAAATGTTTTTGCACACTTGCAAGTGGATGGGATCAATTCTCGTTGTAAGTTGCATGTGGTCACTTAACTATGGTTGATTTTATTCAATTTATTTAAGTTTGCAATGGTTAAGCTTATCTAATTAAGATTAAAATTATTTTACACTAACATCCCACTTAAAATTAATTTGAGGAATGTGAAAAGAAAAGAAAAAAAGGAGGAACTTTAAGCTATCCTCCATCAGAGACCTCCTTCTTTTCAACAAAGAAAGGTTTGTTTCTTGTTTGATGGTTGAAAAGATGTACGGATGCACCAAAGAGATGCAAGATTATGAAGATGGACAAGAGTTAACTGTTGGTGAAGGTCCACCTACAAGAAACAACATGTATTCCATTAGGAAGATAAATGTAAGAAGGTGCATGTTGAAAATATTTTTACTCCAAAATTGTATATGAAGGAATCAACATGAAGAATATAGTATTGGTTTATTGTTATTTAAAAGTGGTGACAAAAAAGTCCTAAAAATTATGTTTGAAAATTGTCTATTTATGATTCTCATCTCATTTTTTTCCACTTATTTTAGCATCCATTCCCTTATTATTATTTAGAAACAATTCAATCCATTTTCCAACCTAAATTCCTATCATAGATATGTGAAAATTTGATGAAAATCCTTATGATCTTGCTCCCTACCTATTGGATCTCAATGTAATTCTACAAATCTTAAAAACACGTCAATACATAAGACCATGGAATATTAACTTAAGGTGATGGACTAGTGTGCATGATCAAACAATGAACATTAATGGACCAATCCATGAGTGGGAATTTGTTCTTTTTCTTCTATCTCTACTAAACTTGAAAGGGTGTTTCCCTAAGGCCTTTGAACAATAAAATTAAAGAGAAATATAAAACTATAGCCCATTCCAAGTCAATAATCATGACCTATGGTAGTCATGCATAGAACTAAAAGATACCACTTCAAGTAGATGATGAAAAGTATGTACATACAAGTAAAGATATGGAAGTACAATTATACTTCTTTAGATGAATCTCCTTAACCTTAATTGTGCATGCACACGTAAAAATTGGAGACTACACTAGTATGATCTTGTGATTTATTTTTATCTTGACTTCACTTAGTGATGCAAAAGCATCTTGGTACACAATAAATCTCATATCACTAAAATAATTGTAGGTTTTTGTTTTCAAATTTCCTTTAGTTTTGGTGTGTTAATTGGTTTATAGTTGTCTTTTCAAGTTGCTTCATTGGGAGAGTGATATAGAAATTTTATAGGATTGTATTTATTTTAGGAATCAAAAGTAGTGTTAAAAAATTAATAGTGATTTTTAGACCCAAATCTAGTTGATATACCCGTTAGTTTCATGTGTTTATTCTAGCTATAGGCATTATAGACACCCCAAATTCACTAGACCAGTTTGCCATACTAATTTTCTTGTAAATTAATTAAATAAGTAATTATTTGGTTGATTTCCTTCACCATTCCTCTTTAGTTAATTTTTCCCTAAGGCTAATTAATTTAATCAAATTATTTAGTCTTAGTCCCCAATTCCTTCAAATTAATTAATTAATCCTTGATTAGATAATTAATTAAGACTAGTTGACATCATCATTGATGCTTATTTTTTAATCCTAGCCATTAAATTCACCCACATGGATTAAAATCTAAACTTTCCATTATCTGACAAGTGTTCTCTCTCCTTCCATGCTCCCGCATGTGTGAGCATGCTACCTTACCCACTCCTTTCTCACACATGTAAGCAAGCAATATTGTAAGCTTGAAATCCTCCCAAACCTTCACCTCATATTTGGATTTTGGCTTAGGTCCAATATCTTGCATGAGCATGCTCTTCAGTATTAGAGAATTCTAAGAGCTCAAAAAAAACTTCCACAAGTGGAAAAAATAAGCACAATATTATGTCTATTAATATAAAATGAAGAGTGTGTGAATATAATGATCAAGACTTGCATATATAGGCAAGGATGAGGAGGTGAGAAGGTAGGAGTGAAACTCTAACTACCCCTCCAAAGTTGGCACTTGTGAGCTCACTTGACAAGTGTGTGAGCAAGTGTCAATAGGTGTCTCAAGTCACAGGGACACATGTCTCAACCATATGAAGTGAGACAAAAAAAGAAATCTAAGTAAACTTAACCTAGGTGTCAATAGGTCAATCCTAGAAAGTTGATTAGCTAACTAGGTATATAATGAATCTATTTACACTAACACCCCCCCTTAAGTGTAACTTAGGTAGTAATGTATGCACTAATGACGAGTCCCAACTACTAGGCCATGTTAGGTAATCATGCACACATACCTCATAAGGTGGAGTAAAGGAGAAAACCCAGTGGAAAATAAAAACCCCTCTCCAAAAGAGAAATGATGCAACAAAATGAAATGTACAAGTGAAGAAGATAGAAGAAGGACTCATGATGACCTCCAAGGAATAATTATATCATAAAGTACAATGGATGTTCCCCCATAGGAGAGAAAAGAGAGGTCATGTGACCCCCCAAAAAAATGTGAAGTGATGAACTCCATGTGAGGAAATGCTTTCTTCCAAAACTGATAGGAGAAGAAAAACCATGCAGCCTCACCTCAAAATGATGCCTTTAGTGCTTGTAGATGCTCAACATTGGATGCTAAAGATGATCCATGAATGTTGAATAATGTTTCTCCCCTTGGGAAGAAACAACACCACCATGTGTGCAATATGACTTCCCATTCTGGATAGGAATATGCAAGAAGTAAGGTGAATGTCTTTGAATGATGCACATGATCCAAAGATTGAAATGATGCCAATGTTGCCTTCAAATGATACTCAAATATCTCAAAGCCAATGCTGATGTGTGACAAATGTTGATAAGATGGATCAGGTACCATAGGATATTCTAGAACAAGGACCATGTATGCATGGTGATATTTGGATCAATATGAATCTGATATTGTTGTAGATGATGATAATTGAGTTGGATAGGTCAACTCATAAATTTCTATACAGTCTATCACAATAGAAGCCAATGTAGGCGGGGCAAGATCAATATCCAAAGATGGAAATGGTGAGGAAACTTCATCGAAGGTGACATCAAATAGAAGACAAGCGTCTTAAATGGTGTTATCCAAATCAACAAGGTGGGATTCTACAAATAAAGATGCTATGTCTGGTAGATATGCATACCAATATGGTGGATCTAGAATGATGATAGCAATAACTTGATGCAAAAAATAATTGGAAATCATGAATGAGTCAACATTAGATTCAGATGTAGCAATAGGTATTTTGGGAGATGAGATATCCATGCAAGTCATCCAAATACATTGTTCATCCCCAAATTATGATGTCTCATAAGATGTCTGAGTGAGATTGGATGATGATTCTACGTGTGTTGGAACTAGAGGATCAGGTAAGGCAATACCATGACTAAGAAGAATTTTCTCCATATACTCAATTCTATGAAACCAATATTCTTTTGTTGTATGCCTTTTCTTTCCATAATATCCACATTTAATTTTCCATTTATTAGGAGGATTATAAAGAATACTCAAATGGAAGAGATTTAGTGTGAGAGACATGATCACATGAACCAATGAACTCAAAATATGAAACACTTAGATTGCCCTCTTGATTCAGAGAGCCCCCCAAAATTATTAGTGCTGATTGTAGCCCCCAAAACAATGTGCAAGAAAATTTTACGAGTTATGAAGATCGGATGCCAAATCAACTATTTATAATGTATAGTGATTTTTACAAAATGGGCTATCTTAATCTTAATTTTACATGTAGAATCATACTCCTTGTGAAATTTTGATAGAAATATATATTTTATTTTGCAAAATTTTGATAATCGGTGTGAAAGTTATGCCTCGTTGAAATTTGCTTACAATGTTGACTTCAGAGGTTAAAAATCGCTATTAAACAACATCAAATAAAAAATGTCTTGATGCTAAAATGTTGGCTTTAAAACCAACTTCTTGTCGACTATTCACACTTGAAAAAACAAAAACCCCCACTTTGCAAGTTATGCAAAAACGAAAAAAACCCCCCTTTACGAGCTTAAAAGTTACCTAGACTCTCAACTAATTGTAACATTAAAAGTTAATAAAAATTAACTTTTTTATGAAAAAAGCTAATTGCTTGAAGCAATTATAATGCAAAAGTGCCCGAACTAACGAGAAAGTGGGGGTGGACTGAGTCTTTGGGAGCCATTGGAAGAGAGGATGGCCGAGTTAAAAACTAAATCATTGATTGCAAGCGTAAAGGCTAGAAACATGGCATGCTCAATATGCTACCATAGAGAAAAACAATTTTTCCAACGAAGAGCAGGTGTGGTAGAGGTTTGGCCAAGCATTCAAAGGACTGTCACCTATGATTGATCGCCTACAATAGACCGCATGACAAATTATCAATGCAAAAAAGGCTTGCCAAGATCCATGATATGGTAGGGCTGAATGGACTATTGAAAGCCACCTTGTTAATGCATGGAGGAAACTGTGATATGGAGAAAATGGGTGAAAGAGGTCACGAGTAGTAAGAACAGGTCGCACAGGCATTGAGGAATGGGCGCCTTTTGTATTGTAGCCATGTGCAGATACTTGGGCGCAACAAAAAAAATACTATAGAAACTTTGAGGTGTGTGGTTGGGTGGGAATGAACTGGTGAGTGCCATGCAGGGAGAAAGTTTGCAGATTATTGATCTCTGAAAAGAACAAAGAAAGTAGTCGCAACAGGTGGATGGTGCCTCAAGCCAAGCGACTAACAACAGTGAACAGGAAGACCAATAGCGACCACCTCTACAAAATTATTGGACACTGAAGATAAAATCCTCCACAACATGCACACAAAGATATGATTAAAGCCTACAATTATACAATGAAATAATCCTACAGATAGGCTGAATAGGCCATGAAATTCTTGCAACAAGGCCAAATTGTTGCAAAATAATATTGTCTGCACAATAGGCCAAAATGGCCAAAACGTCTACAAAATGCGAAAATTGGCCCTCTACTATTTTTTTTTTTCATTTTTTACAAATTTTTGAAAGAGTGGTCTAAAAAATTGCAAAAATTGAAAGTTATTGAAAATGATGAAATGAAAGGTATTTTTTGTTTCCCAAGCTTTTTGGATGCAATGGTAGAGTCCGTTTGGCTCTATGACAATATGTTGATAAGCCTATGTGTGAGAGTCACCTTGATGCAAGAAGGGACATGTTTTCATGACTCTGATACCATGTTGGAGAATACCAAGATCAGAGAGCTTGAAACAGATTTCCACAAGTAAAAAAAAAGCATAATAGTATGTCTATCAATATAAAATGAAGAGTGTGTAAATACAATGATCAAGCCTTACATATATAGGCAAGGATGAGGAGGTGAGAAGGTAGGAGTGAAACTTTGACTACCCCTCCAACGATGAGACACTTGTGAGTTCACTTGACAAGTTTGTGAGCAAACTGTGTCAATATGTGTCGCAAGTCATGAGGACACATGTATCAACCATATGAAGTGAGACAAAAGAAAAAAGGAATGTAAACTTAAAACTTAAGATAGGTATGAATAGGTCAATCGTACAAAGGTGATTAGCTAACTAGGTATGATAATGACTCTATTCACTAACATTCACACATGTATAACCTCCATGTTCTCTTACACTTATCCCCACTCCTTTTCTCACACATGTGTGAGAATATCTCACACACATGCCATATTTCTCACACATGTTCAAGAATTCCTAGCTGTTACACGTCATGTGACACTTGTCACTTGACTTCAGCTTCAATCCATGCCTCTATCTTCCTCAAATCCCAACCCTCCATTGAATATAACACCTTGGCCCTTGATTTTCCTCATGACAAATATATAAATTAGAGATCATCCCATTTTAAGAGCTATCGTTATGCAACCCATTTTCATATCAATCTCTTCATATCATATTCGTATGTCACAATTTTCTTAATCATATTGATCTTGAGATCATGCTGCTAGTCTACTAGGCAACCACATTTCCACCATCAATCCATACATCACAAAGAGCACATCAAGTGGAGAATTGGCTGCACTTGACTTCAACTCAATTGAAGAAGAAAGAGAACAAGGTATAAAGGTCCATTAGTACGCTTGGATTCTTATCTTTCACCCTTGTATTTTTCCTTGTCTTCATGAAGACTACATATTATTTTTTTTACTACAAGATCTGTGTAATTGTTGATATAGGGACTTCATTTTTATATTATAGGACCTATATATTTCTACTACCAATACTTTACTAGAGCCAAATTTCAAAGAGATATGGATGTCACCTTTGCAAGTCTTATAAATGAAATTTTGGTTGTCTACCAAGATGATTTGGTTACATAATCCAAGGATCATAATGATAATTGAAAATATTTGGAGTTAATCTTCTAAAGGTGTTTAGAATATGGGATATATTTGAATCCTAAGAAATATATATTTGGTGTGGAAGAATGAAATCTCCTTGAACATTTTGTGTCCAAAGAGGGGGTGAGGATTGATCTAAAATATGTCAAAGAAATTTACCTTATCCCTCAACCTAAAACAATTAAGGCAATATAATCATTCTTTAGGCATATAAATTTTGTTAGGAGTTTTGTTCCTAGATTTGTTGAGAATGCAAAGGCTATTTCCAAGGTTTTAAAGAAGGCACACTCATCAAATTGGGATAAAGAAGGCACACTTAAGAAGGCATTGGTATTGGCAAGCCCAGATTACTCCAAGCCTTTCCAATTATTTTCCTTTGCATTATTTTATACTATTGTTTTTTTCTAGAGAAGAATGATGAGGGATATGAATAGCCAATAAATTTCTTTAGCAATTCCTTATGGGATGTTGAATTGAAGTACTCTAAAATGGAAAAAATGTGCTTATGCTCTTGTTAAGTTTGTTCAGAATTTTAGGCCTTATCTCATAGGGTCCAAGGTCAAAGCCTTTGTGCAATAGGAGGCATTGGGAAAAAGGTGTAGATGGATCAACAAGATCTAGGAGTATGACATGGAGGTATAAACAACCAAGTTGGTCAATGTTTAAGGTATAGAAAAATTAATGGCCGAATTTTTTTTGGATGTTGTTGAAGTCCATTAGGTGAAATATAACTCCTCTTTTATTCCATATAATTTGAAGGATTTTCCTTGGTATAAGGACATAACATTTTATTTATAAAACTTGAATTTTCCTCTTGAGTTAAATGCTAAGAAAAGATGATGTTAAAACTTGAAACTCAAAGATATGTGTTGCTCAAGGGACATTTAATATGGAAAAACCTTGATGGTGTGCTCCTAAGATGTTTAGATGAAGATAATTCTATAAGAGTCATTGAGGAATACTACCAATGATTATGTGGTGGGTATTATATGTCAAAAAATACTGCTCATAAGATTATGAGAGTGGGTTATTGGCAGCCCACATTATTCAAGGATGTGGCAAAGTTTGTGAAAGGTGTGATTCAAGTGCCAAAGGTTTTTTGGTAAGTTGAAATTTTTAGGCCCACTTCCCATTACTACCATTTCAACAAAGGGTCCATTCCACTATTGTGGCATATATTTCATAAGGTAAATAACACAAAATTCTAGCAATGGATACAAGTGTATATTGGTGGGCACTAATTATTTTACGAAATGGGTAGAAGCAATCCCTATAAGTAATGAAAACTTAAAGTTGTTGATTGAATTTTTACTTAATAAAATAATCACCAAGTTTGGCATTCCCTCAATAATTGTTGTTGATAATGCAATGTGTTTTAGATCTCCAAGTTTTGTTGATATATGCTCACAATATGGGATCTCTTCAACACATTAATCACCTTATCATCTATAGGGAAATAGATAAGCTAAATCAAGTAACAAACGAATCATGAACATCATAAAAAAATTGGATGTAAATAAGAAAATGTGAGATGATAAGTTAAAATTTGTTGTCTGCTTATAAAAAGGCTATTGGGAAGAGTCCATTTGAATTAGTGTATGGTATTGAGGCTAAATTTCTAATCAACCTTGAATTAATAGTGTACAAATTACTACACAAAATTGAAAGGGAAGAAGAAAGTGATATTTACTAAAGAATACATGAGTTGATTGAAATGGAGGAGACAAGGAGGGCTACCTATGAAATGAATTTGTTGAAGCAAAAAAAGATGAAGTAACTATTTGATAAGGGGGATATCAAGAGGGAGTTTCAAATTAGAGATCTTGTTCTCATGTGGAAATTTTAGGTTAGAAGACAAGGGAAAACATGGAATATTTGATACCCTATGGGTTGGGCTTTATCAAATCGTTGAAGGATTTGGTCAAGAAATGATTTTCCTTAGAAGGCTTGATGGATAATACATGGAGTTTCCAGTTCATGGTTAGCACCTCGAGCAATATTTATCTTGAGGCTAAATTTATCAAAAAAATTATAATATATGTTGTCTTATGTTGTGTTTTTATCATGTTGTCTTGTACAAATTGTCAAGCCTTTGTGTAGTCATAACCCTTGTTTCTCATGATTAAGTATGAGTCATTCTTGGTTGTTTTTCTCCTAGAGATTTGGATTCTACCTATGCTTGCAAGAGACACACATCCCTAATTAGAGCCAATATTGGTACCACATTTTATTGTGTCTCATTTTTACCTATTTCACTCTAATGGTTCTCTTTACCTTTTATTTTCCCATCAATTATAACTAATCTAAGAGATTTTAAATGGGTTATCTTGCGTGGTTTGTGCCTTTGATGTTGCATTATTTTCCCATTTTTTCTACTTCATTCAGTTCCTCAAAATAAAAATTCCAAAATTGGCTAAGTAGGGCGTGGTTGAAGTTTTCATAGGAATTGGGAACCTTTGGTTCTTGGTTCCTATGGAACCTTTGATGGGTTATTTTCCTTTGTTGGATATTTCAAAGGCATTGGGAACCTTTGGTTCCCATTTCCTATGCAACCTTTGACATATTTATTCTCACCCTTAACCTTGAATAAAGGGAAGATAAAGCAGTTAGAAGTTCCATAGGACTAGGAACCATTGGTTCCTAGTTTCCATGAAACCCTCAACAAGGGTTCTGAATAATAAGCAAAGGTGGTCAAAGGTTCTATAGGACCCAAGAACCATTGGTTTCTAGTTCTCATGGAACCCCAAAAAAGGGAATGCATGAAGGGTGAAGAAGGTGGTTAGAGGTTCTTTTAGTTCCAAGAACCAAATTAACCCTCGAAAAGTTCTCGTTACCCCTCCAAGCCTCGATGCCTAGGGTAAAGAGCAAGATAGAAGGCTAGGGCTAAGGAAAAGAAGACAAAGAAAGAAGGAAAATAGAAAAAGAAATGATTGAAAGGTTATTTGGTTTTGGGAACCAAAGGAACCTCTATTGTTTAGGCCTAGGATCCAATATAGATTAAAGCATTGATGGAAGAAAGGGAATATCCATAGAAAAAGACAAACTAAAAGGACAAGAAGGGAAAGGTTAGTAAAGTGACTAGATGGCTTTCGGGAATGAAGAACCAAGGTTCCAATTTTGAGTGTTTGCATTCTCACCGATAGGCTCCCAAAACTCATTCTTTTTCCAATATTGACTGCTTGCAAGTAAATAAGAGTTGACGCTTTACTAATTTTTGTGCCTACTTTCTCTGCAACCCCCATCAATGCTTGAATAATCTTTCAACCTACTTGAATTTGATCTGTGAGGCTCAATGAAGAATTTAAATGTATTTTTCATGGATCCAAGAATAAAAATTGTTCCCATGCTTCATTCATTATTTGCAACCCCTCTTTGTGTTAGAGCAACACCTATAGGATGTAATCTTAGTGGATCTCATGGGAATTTTCACCCATTCTTGCACTTAAAACCATAAATAATCAATTCTCAAGTATAAAAGGGGTCAATTTTTTTTTTTTCATGCTTCTTGATGGTCAAATCAAGTTTTCAAAAGGCACTTGTTGTCTAGGTATTGGAGGAGTTTGTGGTTAGGGTTTCCTTCTATGTTATGAATTTCTAATAGCTTGCATGCCTTCTTGCCATGGATATATCAGCCTTGGTTTTCATCTTTGGAGGAGGATACACATTTTAAGATTAAGGAGGAGAAATTATAAAATGAGTAGAAGAAAGATATATAGAGGAAGCCCTAGGGTTTCAATTTCTAGTTTTGGTTATAGTTCTTTTGGTATTATAATGAATTGGGCATGTCTTAAATATACAATAATTACTTGTAACCTTTTAAAATTAATTTATTAATGGAAGAATCAACATTCATTGAGCGTCTCTATGTGTATGGTGTATATTTTTAGATGTGTGAGCTATTTAGTTGGCTAGCTAGACGACTGTACAAAATCCTTGCAAATCTTTTGCAAGGTATATTTTCATAACATTAAAAAAATGTATGGATATGCTTATGGATTAATAAGTAGACTCATTTAATATTCAAAACAATGTGTTATATTTTGTCTGAATGTATGAGTAGAGCCCAACTTATCTGTACATTATGAAAGGCATAGTCTTTTGTGGTGTCTTGATTAAGACATCAACTTGGTATCAATTATTGCATGATTCAAAGACTCTATTTTCTAACTAGATAAAGGCACTATTTTGTTACTAGTTCCTTCTCCAATCATCCTCTACACACTCAAAATACATAAACTCAAACATCTTTTTAGTTCTAATGGTTTCTGTGTTCCAACTTCCATTTTTGAATGTACGTAACACTTTAAGGGGTATTATAAAGCACATCCAATGATACGTATGTGAACAATATTTTTTAGTAAGGCACTTAACATTTAGTCTCCTGAACCAATATATAGGCATGAATTGATAACCATAATAGGGGTGCACTATTCTATGGGGATGGTTTGTGTTAGAGTGAGTTTTTTGTTTATGTGGTAATGTATATTCCAACACCTTAGGGAAACCCTCCTTGGTCTTCTAGATCCAAAAGTGAAAGAGGTCTTACCTACCTCAACAATTGGTCTTAATTTTCCCAACTTAAACATAGGTTCATGGTACTCTTCTCATGTTTGACACCCATGAGACTTGGGAGATTATCAGACCTTAGGGATTTGGGGTCTACAAATCAGATCACAAACAAAGGTTTTGTACCTCCATAGTCTCCTTGATATTTGATAGCATTGTCACATGATGTAAAGATTTTTGGGCTAGTGGTCTTTCTTGAAGGTTTGGTATTCAATGAGCCCTAGTATATCTTAGGTAGAGCCTCCACCTCTACTTAAAATTCTCTCATATCAAAATAATTGGGAATTTGATAAACTACAAGCTCAAATCTTAATTTTACTCAAAAATTATAGTGGCACCTCATGATTATTACATGGAGGATGGTTAATTACCATCCCCACCTATCCTAAAAAATATATTTTTATATTGAGATGATCACACCAATGAATTGCAAATATGTTTGAAGTCACTTGAAGGGGGCCATTAGCTTTGGGACCAATAAAAAAACACAAGTTTGGGATTTAGTTATATCTTTTTTCTTCACTTCATTGTAAGATAACTTTGTTGCATAAAATTGGTGACATGAACATATATGAGATTTTCATTGATAAATTTGAATTGTGATTGAGTCAACTTTCTTCATCATTTCTTCCAATGATGAAACAAGTAATTTATGGTGTGGGTTACCTATGGACGCCTTTGATGATGAAACTAATTCTACAAGTTGACTTTTATTTTATTCCAAATATCCTAATAATTCCTCTTGAATTTCCCTAGGGTTTGTATAAAGGGTAGGAGGAGATTAGGATGATATGGGGATCTCTTTAGATATTTATTTAATTATATTAGGTTGGGATTAAGATTTATAGGAGCTTTTAAAAAAATAAATCTATTCCAAAATAATCAAATTGTTGAAAATACAAACATGATTTGATTAAAAAATGTTAAAATATTCACTAATTACCTCTCCTTTGATATTCCATTGCAAAAAAATATAGGATAGGGTTCAATTTTATAAAATATGATCACATTTTTCTCAAAAAACTTGCACTCCTCTATTGATCACGACTTTGAATGGGTGGTTTCTTTTTCTTTTATTTTTTATTTTTGTGATAATAAAATATGATCATGTTTTATATACAATAAAATGTGATTGTATTTTACAATATATAGAATGCGATCAAATTAGTTTAACTTTTCAATAATGTAAGTGTGTTATAGCTAAAATAAGTGATTTTACTTCTTTTTTATCCCCCATTTTTTGTACATACCTTGGGACTAAAAAATACACATGTAAATATGAAGTAAGTATCACCTTCTAATTCATCATAATTATGATGATTAATAATGGCTTCAAGATCTATGCGCATAGATAGAAAGAGTGCTTTCAAAATCTACTAGAAAGTGGCTCTGAAATGACATGAAAAATTGGGCTCTATATCTTTGAATCAATGTAATAAATTAGGGTATGTTCTATCACATAATTTTCTCCTTTGAGTCCATTTATTTATTTTAAGGGGTAAATGCTTTTGATCCAGAGCTATGAACTGGTGAGGTCACAAATGAGGGACCTCATCCCAATTTAAACATTCAACAATTACACCCTAGTGGGGTTTGAACCTTGATGGCAAGAACAACACCACAACTTAACCATCATACTATGCCACTATTGGCAACATCCCTCCTTTGAGTCCATGCACTTTAGAATAAACATTAAAATTTTATCTAGTAGTTGCAAGTTCATATTAGTTCATTAATGATGTGCTATGTGATTTTCTTCATTAATGTTAGAAATCGCTTGTAAATCCACACCCAAATGATGAATCTAGTGTTTTTTGAGTAAAAAATATTTTTTCAGGTGGTTTCTACATCAAATTGGGCCATAAATGACCTTTTAGAGATGCACATAGGTAGGTAGGACTCTACAAAAGAAAATATTATAATTTTGGACTGTTAAGGGTCAAGGCTTGGAAATACCTCATCCAAGATGAACATTTACATCAATATTTTTAATTGAATCTTCATATTCTAAGACCTATAACAACAAAACCATTAAGAATTTGAAGATGATGTGAACTAGTGATTTGTGGAAATTTGTGTTTAGATTCTAAATATATTTTTTTCAAAATTTTCAAAATAAATCATGAATCTTTCAATATCTCCTTTAATAACTAGTTTTAAATAGAAAACAACATTTTAGAAAGTAACGTTTGTGTCGTACAACATAACTTTTTTTCTATAAAGGATTGAATTCTAATTTTTGAAATATAGATTCTCAAAATCAATATCTTGGGAAAGGATATTTTTTCATAATTTTTTGTTGCATATATATATTTTTTTAAATTAATTTTTGAAGTCACTGTAACTATAATTTGGACATACGTGTGTATCGTACAACCTAACTTTTTGTGTATATATCGAAATCCAATTTTTTTTTGGGTGAAACAATTACATAAATTCCTAGGGAAAGGGTATGTTTGAATTTTTTTTACAATGGTATACTATTTTCTACCTCTGCACAACAAAGAGCTTGATGTTTAGAGAAAAACCTATGTTTTGTAAAAATTAAAAATTAAATACACGATAAAATGAAAATATATAAAATATATACTTGTTGGAAAGATTTTTTCAAGGGATACAATATTGAAAAATATAAATTTTAAATGACATTATTTAATCCCTCAAATGGTAAAAAAAGTGTCTTTTTCTAGCATTTTGATAGGTGTGACAGAGACTCCATTGTTGGTATGATTTAATACTAGAGGGGTTATATCAAAGGGGGTCTTATCTATCCATATTCAATTAAAACCATTTAGATGAAGCCTCTCAAGACTTAAAATATTAGTTTTTCAAAAAATAATGTTTTTCAAGCAAAAATCAGCACGTCCCAAAAGTGACACACTATTGTGGCAACACCTAGGATTGGGGGAAATAAGGAAGTCATGTAGATGGAGGGAAGTTAAAAAATAGTTTGGATGAGATAAGAGAGTGTTAGAGTGTTAGGTATTGAGATTCAAACATGACTCATACTTGGTACCACTTTGAAGGTAAGCTCACACTAACTTTGATAAAAAGTATACCAAAAGTTATTGGTTGAAAAAGTTTGGATGTGCATAAGGAAGAGTACCAAAGTAAGGGTATGAGCATAAATATGACTCTAAAAAAGTATATAAAGGAATCAACAAGGTTTGAGAGTTTGGTATAATAGGAAACAAGTAATTGGGTAGAAGGATGACTACAACTTTAACTTTGATAGAGTACTTACTAAAAAATAGCAAGTTAGGAGTTAGGAGTTAGGGATGACATGTGAAGGGTACTTGGGGAAAGGGAAATCTAATAGTCTAGTGGGAAAATAATGAAAGGAATGCCAAGATAAGGAAGTTTGAGAGCTTGAAGATACCAGGGAAATGGTATTAGAGAAAGCTCAAGTATGAAATTCTAGCGCTTAAATTTTTTTGAAGCATTCAATTAGG
Source organism: Sequoia sempervirens (assembly GCA_007258455.2). Lineage (NCBI taxonomy): Eukaryota > Viridiplantae > Streptophyta > Pinopsida > Cupressales > Cupressaceae > Sequoia > Sequoia sempervirens. The sequence continues at coordinate 686,127,788 of VDFB02000003.1, forward strand.
GTTTTGGGGCTTGGATGGAATGGTATGTTGGAAAGATGAATTATAACAACCCAATAAGGACAATGGGTAAGGAAAATATGGATTGGATGACATATTGAGATATACAATCTTGAAATACCAAAACTTTGACAATTTCTAGAAACTTAAAGGAACAAATCCAATACTTAGACTTTTTGATATTTTTTACAACTTTAACACATAATGAGCACATATGGGATGACATAGGGTAGCATTTTAAGAAACATTTTGAATCATGGAAAACCCATGTATAGTATCTTAGATTGGTCATAAAAGTTGTGCTAACACAAAACCACTACAATAAGGTGGGAAAAGGATTAAGATTTTACATTTTGGGGCATGTGAAATAGGGCTCTAACATATTCACTAGATTACATAAGACTCATATATTTATGTGGGAAACCCTTATGAGAGAAAAATCACCACAAAAATTGTTCATATTTATATTATTTAAAATATAGAATTCAATATAATAAGAACTTTAACAGAGTACCAATTTAAAACACATTTCTCTTGTAATCACTCTAAGGTTACCCACCAACAATGTTCTATTCAACTTAGTTTATACAACTATCCAAACTTCTAATATTGGTTCCTTAATATGAAATAATACATATAGATATGGACATGGGAATATCAATCACATAATTATCCAACCAACACATAAAATACCAAGATTCATGCAATCATATTATCACCATGTTATGATGTTAGCATAGCACACATATCATCAATTATGATTCCTCCACTTGGATAATCACTCTATAGATAGTTGTCATCACAAACTATGAACTAGTATTTACACACTTAACATTATCGATGAGTTCATGTTTTCTTACATAGACACCACTACCAGAACTCCATGATTTTAATAGCACATACAAACATAACATCACTCATAAGTACTCGTGGTACCTTGCACCATCTTCTAGAATATTTTTCTAGTCTCAAATTATGTTTCATAAGCTCTAGTTTTTCCATAAATTATCTTGCATCACTTTTCATTCTTCTGACAAACACAGTCTTCCATATGTGGTAGTGAGATTTTCTTCAAATGACTTGTAGTTTTTATCATAACATCAACACATGCGAACAAACATATATGTTGTACTACACCATACAAACCACATTATTACAAAATTTAAATTATCCGTGTCTATTATATTACACCATCTATCTTTATTACATATTATCACATTGAAGTATGTAGACAAACTCTTAGTACAAGAAATTTCTATAAGTGAGTATCACCCAAGTCCTAACACAAACAAGTGCATTGAGTTAGAATAAATTGCTTGACACACCAATGCAAGACAAGGAACTTGTATATGACAACACCTCTTGAGAGTGGACATGAGCATGCAAAGGCTATCAACACACTATTTCAAGATCACAAACACTATTGTGTTGCTCAATAAATGCCAAAAATTTGCTTCCTATCACAACCCACTTTACCAACTTGAGTATTATGAGTAATTAAAATAAAAGTTATGTTCTTGTGGATTCTTGGCTTGATGTCCATGCACCTATCTACATCCCATATGAGTATGGACACAATAGGTATAAGTGATTTTAAGGGAATGTTGCATACTCTACACTCATTATTTTGGATTCACCTTTGTTTTGCACGTCAATCTTCTTCCTTTATTTTGATCTTATTGAGACATGGTTGTTTCATTTATTATGAATTAAAAACTTAGATTTTAGATCTATAAGCTAAGCCAAATATACGAAATAAAATATGCATGATGGAAAAAGAGCCAAAGAGGAAAGTTGAGAGATCCAAAATTATTCTCAAAACAGTCTCCTCACTATGAAAAAAACTCATGCAACTTAAGCTTGATTTGCTTTATCGATTTCACTAGTTAATCATTGGGTTCCTGAAACTACTTAAATAATCGTAGATTAAACAATCAAACCCAAGACCATGTCATTGGAATTGACGTATGATAAATAAAATAAGCAATCCAAGAGTCTACCAAATAAATGTTCACTCCACAAGCTTCCTTATATAGATAAACTATTTGTGTCTATTATATCACACCATCTATCTTTATTGCATATTATCACATTGAATTATGTAGACGAACTCTTCATACATGAAATTTCTATAAGTGAATATCACCCAAGTCCTAACACAAACAAGTGCACTAAGTTAGAATACACTGTTCGAAACACCGATGGAAGACAAGACACTAGCATACAAGTGGCATGACAACACCTCTTGAGAGTGGACATGAGCATGCAAAGGCTATCCAAACATTATTGCAAGATCACAATCACTATTACGTTGCTCAATAAATGCCAAAAACTTTGCTTCTTCGCATATTTTATCAAAATTATAGACATTTTTTAAAGTAATAAATTTGGAAAATTTGCATACTTTCCTTTTCCTCATTGGTTACAAGACATGCCCTAACTTGATCTCCCCTCATCCCCTCAAATCCTCATTACTATAACATTGTGCTCATAAATGTTGGGACAATAAAAATATTTGTCAAGTGACTAGTGAAAATGAAATTAACTTTTCACTTTTTAACTTTTTTACTCCCACTAATTTTACCTTTTATTTTATTTTCTTTTCTTCCACTTTTATTTTCTTACCTACATTAAACAATGTGATAGTTCTTATTTACCAATTCTTGATACAACAAATCCATTCTTTAATTTAAAAAATATTTTAAAAGGTCATATAATATCAAATAAATACAACCCTTCATGCATCTTCTATTTTCTAAATGTATCAAGTCTTTATTGATAAATATTTTGTACTATGTATTCTAGGGCCAACAAATTGGGGGTAAAATCTATTCTTACCCTGTTTGGTGTGCTTTACGGTTTCTTTCTTTCTTGCCTGAAAACTTGCCTTTACACAACTCAAGAAATCTAATTTTCTTCATTGTTCAAAATGGAGTTTTAATGAAAAATAAAAGGAGGGAGTATTTAGTATAATAAAAATAATACATATAGGGTCAAGAGGAAGACACGTGAATAATTTATCAACACCTAAAGCACACACAAGAGCAATAGCCATAGATCACCATTATACTAATTAGTTCGTCTCCATTTTTATACATAAATTTATTTTAACACTAAAATTTCATATTCATGATTTTCCTATTACTTGTTAAGATTAGATTTGTCATATATCTTGCAAGTTCTAATGATCAAATTAATTAATTAATTGTATTTATTTATAATTCACGACTCAACTGAAAATGAGATATCCCACTTATTTTATTTGTTTTTCCATCCATTTTCTTATACATTTATTTTAAATAAGGATTTTAATCTCAAACTCCTAATTCTAATTCAAATGAAAGAAACTAAAAAAATACTACAACATCTATGTTATGATAAAAATTATATTAGAAACAAACAAAAAAAGAGTCTAAGAAAAACTTAATGGTTGCAACTTGCAAAAGAATTTTTTGTTGGAAGAACGTGATCAATTTTTGTGCTACCATCTCCTTTACATTGCAGGACTAATGACTCAAAACGAAAGTTACGATGAGGAAATCTTACGTGTACAAATTTGATTGGTTAGAAGTACTGGAAGACTCATTCAACGCTCGTGTCAATGAAGACCAGAGGATGTCTTTGACGCTCAAGAGTAAGCACTTTATTACAACAATAACATACTAATAATTTCAATGCAGGGATTCTGCATATAAAATGCGGTGCAGTTGGGAATAATTGAAGCAACTCTTTGCTTATAGCTGAATTCATGGCGCCCAAGAGGATTCAACACCAGGATTCATCATCTAACAAGAAAGCCCAAGTTACAGTGCGATATATAAAACCTTTCTTTGTGGAGACAGATGAAGCCAATTTCAAAGCCGTCGTACAGAGCTTTACTGGGCAGAAGCCTGACGCTCACGGATCTGCACTCCTCAACAAGCTCGTGTCTCCTCACTCTAAATCCCTTTCGTCCCCTGGAAAAGATAACTTTCCTGTAGTTGCTGCAAAGGTACTGGAGGTAAAAGAGAGTTTATGTGTGCCGAGCTTCATGGGATTCGAAACGGGGATCTTCGATAGTCTTAGTGCTGATTTATTGTTTTGGAATTGTAAGAACGATGCATCTGAGCTTCCCCCATTGACCATCTCCGACATAGATATGTCGTGGGATTCTTTTCTTTGGTCCGACTTCCCGAGTTTCAACGTGTAATTCTTCGGCCATTTTGTCTTAATCATTCTTTTCCTTCATCTGTGTAACAAGTTATTAGTCTGTAACTCCTCATTATTTATAGTGAATGCAAACGAGTATTACATATATCCGTGGTGTTTCAGGTGTTTAGAGGAAGGCCGTTACTGAGGATTGATGGGTATTTACCAAATCTCAGAAAACTGGATATGATAGAGAAAATGGGAAGCTTGCAAATATGGTGACGTGGCAACAAAATACCATGTAAAAGCAAATTTTTTGTCATGATTGATTAAAGTGGGGCGGGGAATGAATAAGATCAGATTTCAAATTGACAAATTGGATAAGGAAACTTGATTGCCAACACCTCCCTACCACATAAACATAATAATAAGAATCTATCTTTTCAAAACTGCAAAACAAAACAAAAATGAGATTAGGAGAGATATGTTAGTTGGTGGATTTAACATTTCATGATCTTACGCAAAATTAATTTATAAAGTATGAATGAGAGAAGAATAGAAATATGGACAAAAGAGAAGAGGTACTAATATATGTGGGTAAATCTATTTTGACTAAAAACCACTACCTTCAGAAGCATTGAATCAAATTTATTAGTCAACAATAAAAATAGTTATACTACACTTGTAAGTTTAAAGCCTTAACATTCAAATCAACATCTTACTCCTCTAAAGGAAATCCAATAGCATAAGCTTGCAATAACAACTCCTCTTCAATCTCAACTCAAACACCTAATTATATCAACAACAACTAAATAGGGAACCACAAATAGTTTCAAGAAATCTATGTGCCAACTTAGGAGATACAATGTCCATATCTCAATGACATAATTTTCAACACTTGGGTCCAAGTTTGGGCTTCAAACTAATTTTAAAATACTCTCTTACACTTATACAATGGTATCATTAGTTGTCATAATCAACCACTAACTTGGGCACTCCATTTGGTCAAATTGCATCTTTAGCAAGATATTTTATGACATATGTCCCTTTGCATGCACTTGTCACTACTCTTTCAATCCTAGTCACCCTTAGGATAGGAGCACACTCTATTCATTTATTCTTAATATCTTAGCTATTGTTAAGGTTGAAAAACTAAAATAGGGTTTTGACCATTCTTGGGAAGCTCCCAAACAACCCAACATATTTTCTCTATTTTTAATAGCTACAATTTTTTCTTGGAGGAGATATTCAATTATATTCAAGAGTTTATAAATATCTCCTTTTTTTATTTTATTTTATTAGAATAGATAGATAAAATATTCATGTTTTCATTTCTCTTATTACTTGGTGGTCTACTTGATTGTATTTGTTTCACTTGGCATAATTTTTGAGAAAGAATAAAAATTTGGTCACTTCTACCACACTGACTACAACATGGCACATAGATGCCTACATGGTGCAATGAATTCCATCACAATGACTCACATATTTTTCTTTCAAGTTCCTCTCTACTTTGTATTTATAGTTTTGTGTTTTTCTTGTCAATTATGTAGCTTAATACACTAATAGTAATTTTTAGTTTCTATTTGTGCTTTTAACTTGTTAAAAAGCTATGATTTTCAAGGTTAAAATACATTAGGATCAACTAGCATAATATTATATGTATATTAGATTAGTAATAGATTAGCTTGTTTATTAAAAAGAACTAGTTGACTCTAGTGTAGTGTTTATTGAGTTCATTTAAAGAAGATAATTGTTTTTTCTTTGTTGAATCAAATTTCATACAATAAATTTTGGTGAATTTTATGCTCTTACACTAGAAACTTGTTAAAAAAATAGAAACACTTCAAAATTTTTAACAATAGTCTACAAAAAAATATTTTCAACATTATAGATTGTGTGTTGTGAGGCCTAACATAAAATTCATGATCTAGTCTCTTTATTTTGATAAAATTATTCATAGAAATTATATAGACACATAAAAATGACTCTCTCAATCTACTACTACTCCAATCAGGTTAGCACCTAATTTCACAAGAACTTCTCAAGATATGATTCAATTGTTATGACTCTACCTTCTCTTTCTACCATTCATGTTCAAACTACTTCAACTAACACATTATTTCATGATACTGATATCAGATTTGACCATGAGGCTACCTTGGGTACTATTTCTCACTCATAGGTGATTGAATTAGATTTGCATCATGGAGACTATATTTTTTTTTGGGAGAGAACATATCCAATGCTACTGTGTCTCTGGTTGAAAACTCTATGTACTATACTTAAAAAACCATCCTAATGATCTTTCAAATATTTGAGTGATTGGTCACATCATGCACAATAATTCTCTAACCTTAATAACTACTCTTGAAGGTAGTGGAGGCTTCCAATCCAACTGTAATATCATAAAATTGCACCCCTTGTAGTTTCACATACATTCTTTGATCCAATTTAGTGTCCACTCCCTTAGCATTTGTGTAGGTTCATTTTAGCCCTTGCATCAACCTTTTTCCTCTCTCAGGATGCTCAGGACCCCTTTTTAGCAACTACCCTTACGTGTCAGCTTTATGTCAAATTTTATGCTTTTCTCGTTCCTATCATTTTGTAGCATGATTTGTCTAGACACTAGCGTGCCACGCGAATGTCCATGCGTCACACTAGCGTCCTATGACATTTTGACATTCAAATGACCATTTTCTAGATGCCTTGCCACTTGTCAGTTACTTTTGTTAGTGGTAACGACCCGAGATGCCTTGTAACGACTCAAGAACCTTCTTTTCCCTCCCATTCTCTCTTTAAATGCTATCTTTTCAATCCATTTGGTCTTCTTGGGTTCTATCTTGAACTCTCTTCTCCTTTTTTGAACATTCTCTCTCTCTCTCTCTCTCTCTCTTCTTACTCTCTCAAGCTCGCGCAACTTTGTACAACTTTCTACAACACTCTCTAAAGCTCTCACAACACTCTTTGCAACTCTCTTGGCTCTCGCAACTCTATCTCTCTCCTTGGCTTCCTCAAGCCTTGCAGGTGACATCTATCTTATGCCTTGTATCTTTGAGCATCTTGGAATTTCTCACATCCCCTATCTATTCCATCTCTATTTTGTGATATGGGTTCTCCTCCTTGAGTGGGGATTGCTTTTATCACTCTTGTGTTCATTTCATTTCTACTTATTATTTCTATCTATCTATTTGGCTATCCATGGAGGTGGGAACACCAAAATAGGGGTTTGAATGAGGCAATCCCCTAAACAACCCCAACATTTTCCCTCGGTCTTATATGTGTAGGTATTGAAGATATTTCTTTGCTGGAGGCTTCATCGCTTGGGTTGTTGTAAGCATTTTTATATCTCTTATTCTCTCACTTTGTCATTAATGTTTTACTCATTTTACTTCACTTTATCTCAGTTCTGCTACTCTCTATTAACTTCTCACATTCTTAAGAGTTCTTAGTAGTCAAAATAGACATAGTCATTTAGATGTTTTCTATGACATTCTCAATTTTTGGTCTTTATGAGACGCCAACATGCCTTTAGGACTCTAGCATGTCATTCTGTCATCCGTTTTCTACGCTGCCAGCCTTTGGCCAAGAATTTTTCAGTTTGTCTAGAAGACCCTTGTGACTTACTGATTCTGATTTTGAAACTTTCGCTTTGTTTCTTGAGGTAGTCTGAGGTTGTTTAGCGCAGTTCATTCCTTGGGACTCTCTTGAGAATAAAGATATTCGTGAGTAGGAAGCCCCCCTTCTCTACACCAACATAATTGGTAAATACATTTATATGTTTGTACTTATTCCAATATGGCCCATGTAGTCTAAAATAATGGATTGTTTATATTTTAGAATGGTGTGAAACCCAATTTGTTATTATGGATTTACCCCCTTCCCATACCTTCTCCTTTGGATTTTCTATCAAGAACCTTAGAACCAAGTGCTACCCTTAGATTCATAAATTTTGACTTCACAAGCTATGATTTATTTTCCTTTAACTATTGCTATTGTATTTGTTGGTGTTATGCCACTTTTATAGACCAAAGATCCTATCAATAACCAACTTGTGCAAAATGTAGGTAACCTTCAACAACAACTTACTTTTCTATCTACTTATTTTACACAATCACTCATTCTATTATACTATCATTGTAGCTCACTATCCTTGTATATTGTCACTACCTTAGTAAACATAGCTTTGAGGTGCCTTGATATAAATATTATAGTAGAAAGGGTGATCCACAGTTGTATACATATCTGGTTTTACAACATTGTGTAGCAATTTCATATTTTAGAATCAATTGCTAGCTAATTTTTTTATGGTCATTGAAAGACATGTTGGATTAGTTCTACTCACTTCTAGACCATTCCATTAATTATTTTGGTAAATTTGTTAACCAATTATTGTAGCAATTCTAGGATAATATTGGTCCCTAGGTCACATTTATTGACTTGGCATGTTGTAAACAAGGTGCTCACAAAATGTCACTGACTTTAAATTTAGATATATTAGTATTTTTATTTTTTAAAATCATATGCTTTACTAAATTAAAAAATGATGAGGGTATTTATAGGATTGCGTAAGTATAAATAGAATATCAATTAGTTTGAGGAACCAACCTCAAGAGCTGCAATTATATCATTATGAACATTTTATTCATTTAAAAATTATAAAGACTACAAAAATTTGTGTGAAAATAACCTTCAACAACAACTTACTTTGACATCCACTTCTTTTTCATAGTTACTCATTTCATCATACTATCATCATAACCCACTATCCTTGCATATCCTTGCTACTTACTAATTGCATCAATCTACCCTTTGTGATGATGGTTCATTAAGTGTGATTCAAAAATGTTAATACAAAAATATATAACTTATTCCATAATTAATTTTAATATTTTAAATATATTACCAATTATAAATAACACTTCCACCATGCCACCCTCTTTTATTGTCCTAACCATTTCTTCTTCTGAACTTCAAAGAAATCAACAATTTATAAAATTATTTGAATCTATTTATCCTATTTTATAGTAACTCCTAAATAATAAATTGGTTTTTCTTCTATTGATTGAACCATTTCCTACCTTATTAATTAAAGGCCTTTTGTTAGTTCTATAGGGCTTTTGGACATGATACTAAATGGTGTTTGCATATTAAACATACTATACAAAACCTCATGTCAATTATAATACAATCTTGGTGTCTACCATGATGACAAAGGAACAAATCGATTTCTAAACCAAACCAAAACCTACAAATATTATACATAACCCCTTTTCACAAGATTCATCTAATTTTTTTGACCTTACTTCTACTCTACTTGTGTAAGATTCTAATGCTAACTAGTCCATATATTATTTTGTAGATATTATAGGAATGGTGGAAACCCACCTTGGGCACCTCAATATCGGTCTATCCCCAGGCCTATCATATCTTTTTTTTTTTATTAACATTCTTGTGGGTGTATATAATGGGCCTCTCTACATCCCTACTAAGTTCGATGAGAAACCCATTTGCTGGGTTATCATTGACCCTATTAGTGTGATTAATGCAATTATGGAGGAGTTCCTATATGTTCATGATTGTATATAGATAAGTATGAGGAATAAAAAAGTATTTATATGCATGCATGATGGCCTCTCCATGCCAACTCTAGGTTCACTTACCCTTGCTATCTATGTGGTACCAAAAACCCAAACATTCCCTTCTTAGTCATCCTTATTTTTGAGTGTTTCCATATAAAGCTAGACCACCCACAACTCTTTGTAATGTAAGAAATTCCATTTATTATCCATACATACGTATAGTTCCTACATAATGGAGTAGTACATATAATTCATCATGGTTTATTTTAACCTCTCTCTTTGTATGGTAACTTGTCCCTAGACTATTTCTGGCTAATCCCAACTAAATCTCTCAAGCGTCACATGGAATTATTATTTAAATTATATCAAAATTTTAAGACCTAAGATATATTTTTATGAGGTGGTCATTCATCCTCTTCTATATCTACCCCCTGTCTAATTTATTTTCCTTCAATGGTTGCTCATGTTCCTCCACTTGACTCTTTGATAGTTAAAGAAAAGAAATCTATGTTAGGATTCCATCCCACTCCCACTATGGTGTCTTAGCATTTAGAGGTCACTTTTGTTACCTCTTTAGCTATTGAACGAAATCCACCCATATTGTATAGACTCCCCCCATGGTCTCCCATCATTTGGTAGTTTCTCCCATTCCTCCTCTCGCCTCTTTAAAAACCCAAGGAAATAAAATCATAGTGAGTGATCCTCCCCATCTACCTATAGTTTTCTATCCTTCAACAATTACTTTTGTTCCTCCTCTCATCCCTCTAACAAAGGAAGAAAAGAAACTTAGGCTGATATACCATCCTCCTCCCTTCGTAGATTATGTAACAGATACAATATGTAACCAACTTGTGAGAGATCACAAGAATTGCAATGTACTACACATAGAGAAAATGCTAACGAACTTGATCTTGATCTTGACTAAGCTCCTTTGATTAAGATGCATCCTGACCTAAAATCTCCTTCTCAACCTCAACCTCCCCCTTCTTAGTCTAAACATCTCCCTATATTGACCCCTTCTTCTTCTCCCTTATATCCAAAAGAATGAAACCCAAAAATGTTTAATGTTATGTTGGCTCTATCAACTGATCCCCCTCTCATTCCTCTAAATGTAAAATTATCTCCCCTATTAGATTCCATTGATATTCTTAATACTAGTGCCATATTTGTTAGATGCACAAGACAACTGAGAAGTGGGTGAATTAGTTGTATACTTAAATATTCAAAACCTCAATATCTTTTCAAACTCTTAAATCAACCATTAAACCCTTATCACTCATTAGCAGAATGTAAACATATGAAACAGTAATGCAAACACATCCAAACACATAAGAACAAAAATTTTATGTGGAAAAACCCAAGAAGGGAAAAACCATGGTGAGGATTAGCTCACATATATATGAATTGCAACACCAAATAAAATAAGGCTCACTGCACAAAAAATGAAGAAAGGCTCACTACCAAAAGGACTCACTATACATAAGAAAGAAGAATAGAAGAAGACTATTACAAAGAGATTTACTATCTCAAGGCAATAGGAGAAATCCACCACTGTAACTTTATTCCATATGCAACCTTCGACTCACTGCCTCCAACAACTTCAAGCACACTAAAAATGTAGACCTTTCTACTCACGCATCAGAGTCATAGGCATTAAGCTCACACTCAAATCACCACACTAATCAAATTCACATGTTTTGCACACCTTCTATAGATCCACATACATTTCCAACAATTCTCCTTACATTTATACCATTCATGACCTAAACAATCTCAATTAGGTCGGCTTAATGAAATGTATGCACCTCAAACACACAACACTAAATAGATCGACATCAAACACTTATGTAATGGAAAGAAGTGAAGAAAGACCACACCAAGGGTTAACTAGGACCCAAATCTTCATCACCACACTACACAATGCATCCACAAGCCATGAAGTACCTCCACAAATAGCTAGCATGATAGGCCGACCAAACCTGAACTAACACTACAAGTGACCACATACATGCTTAGATTCAAGTCATGCAAACCACATAGAAACACTCCACAAAATTCATACAAATCTTAGAATATTACAACAACATCAAAATATTATGCAGCTCTACCACAACCACCTGAAACTAAGAACACCATTATTCTATGCAACCAAGCACACTAGTACAAATGTACAACTCACTAACCAACCTTGTAGAACACCTTTGCATCTAAAACCTCAAGGAAATAAGTTACAAAAGATATAAGAAAATTTCTAGATCTGCAAGACAAGAAACATTTCTACTCTCTCCCCTTTGACAACACTCCAAAGGATAACACTTGCAAACAACTCTTTCTCTCCACTGTACCACTTTTCTGTACTCTTACTTCACATTAGGCAACACATATACTTCACTTCTTACTACATAGAAATTTTATACTCTCTCTCTTTGACAACACTCCAAAGGATAAAACTTGCAAACAACTCTTTCTCTCCATTGTACCACTTTTTTGCACTCTCCCCCTTAGGGGCACAAAATATGATCCATCTCACTGCACCAACCAACAACACTACTACCTACTCCCCCTGAGAGGTAGCCTTTAGAAGCAGTCTAGGACCAAGCATGTATCTTAAAATGCTTCCTGGAAAAATGCACACACTTATGCATCTAGTTGAAAGGAGGGGCAATAAACCCTAACTTTTACTAGAGATACACAAAAGTATCTTTAGGAAGATCCTTTGTAAAAATATCTACAACTTGATCCTTAGTAGGCACATACTCAAGCTTCACCTCATTCTCTACAACCTTCTCTCTTAAGAAGTGATACCGTCAATTGAGATATGTTTGGTTCTTGAATGCATTACCAAATTCTTTGAAATATTGATTGCACTTGTATTATCACATAAGATATAAATAGGTTCATCATATGATAATTTGATATCCTTCAATTTTTGCTTCATCCACACCACCTATGCAAAAATTGATGTTGCTACAATATATTCTACCTCTATAGTAGATAAAGATACTAAATTTTGATTCATTTCAAGGTTTAATTACCAAAATGGGGTTTAACTAAGGAAAAACCCCATTCCCTAACAAAACAACATTTTTTATTTCTTTGATGTGTGATTGCATATTTTAGGTTGAAGATCAATTGGAGAGAAAAATTGAAGAAAGTTGCAAAGTTGTCAAAGTTGCAAGAAAAATTGTCAAATCATGGAAACAAAGCTACATGATTTATTTCTGGCTTTCTGACAGTGACCAACTAGAATTTGGGAGTGCAGACTAAGAAAAACATAACCCATAAATTGATTTTCAGGAGCCCTATCCAGGACCCATTCGCCATAGGGTGAATGAGTCCTCAATGAGGATTGAAAAATACTTTTGGTGACAGATACACAACATTTGACCCCTTCTAGATCTTCCTTTTTACTATTAGTTGGGTTAGATTTGATTTCTGTTTTTCATTGACACTTTGTAACACACATTATGAATGAAATAAAAGAAATAGGGTGCATTGTTATCAATTCATTTCAACCACCCCATTTTTCGATGTTTCAGTTCTTCACCAAGGTTTTCATGGAAAGATGAATTAGGGTTTTCATGAATTGGTAGGGGGTTTTTATTTCCTAAAAAAATAAACAAAATTGAATCAAAAAAATTTCTCTTTCTATTTAATTGATTTTTTACACTAAAATACTAATATAACCTACCTCCTCGACCTCACAAATATCATGGTGGCATTTTGGTGGTGACTTTGTTGAATACAAAATGCATGCACACTTTCCCTAGCTTGTGGTTTGTTATGATTTTTTGAGAGGCCACATTCAAATGAGCTTTACCTCTACATATTCTATTTTTTATGTTAGAGAAAATATGAGTACATTATAATGTTCTTGCATTATGTCCTAGATGCACCCAAAAGTGGTGGTGACCACTTTATGGCCCCCCATCTTTCTGCACATGCCCTTGTGAAAATGATTAATGAAGTCAATTAATTTGATCCATTCATTCTAAAATTATTATTATACCATGAACAAAATAAACCATAAAAATTGCATGTAAATCATACATCATAACCATATAAAAAACTCATTTTCATCATATACAACATAAAAATAGATCATGCCCATCATCATCCAAACATAAAACCCCTAGTCATTATATACATCATAATAAATAGATCATGCCAATCATCATCCCAATGTAAAACCAAAAAATAACCACAATCATTAGCCATTGCATCACATACATATCCCTAAAAAATACCCATACCATGCACCATACATAAACCTATAATAATAATCATACATATTTTTTAATCTAAGCATAATCATAATTATCACACATTTATTTATAAATCTTAGTATCATCAATAAAATGCATCATCATAATCATCATATATTTATTAATCTAAAAATATTTCACATCACAATATACACATATATAAATCATAAAAATATCTCATAACCATAATCATCCATACATAAAAATAAATACATAAACATAAATACACATGAACATCATCAATGCACATTATAAGAATAAATAAAAATCACATATGTCACTGTAAAATCATGTACTTATCATATATATACATATAAAAAATCATGGTACAATGTGTCTCATATACACATCACCCCTATGAAGATCAAGTATAAAAAGTGTTCCAAGAATTTGAGAGAAATATAGACATAAAACATGTGTATATATATATATATATATATAAATAAATAAATAAATAAATAAATAAATAAATAAATAAATAAATAAATATATAATATATATATGTATATGTATTTAAATATATATAAATGTATATGTATATGTATTTATATATATATGTTATGTATATATATATGGATATATGTATATATATGTGTATATATATATATATATATATGTATATGTATATATGTATATATATATGTATATATGTATATATATATATATATACATACATATATATATATATACAATATAAGATAGACCCCATGTCATGCTAACTATAGCTATAAATGTATATGTATATATATATATATATATTTATATATATAAATGTAAATATATGTATATATATGTATATGTATATATATATATATATATATATATATAAATAAGATATAACCCCATGTCATGCTAACTCTAGCTAGTAGTGGTTAACCTCCTCGATCGAGCTAATCTACTTTACCTACCCATTATCCTGTCAAAAAAGGATGGTGCTATCTAATATATTAGTAATGCCTACTCATACAAATAGAAATATTAATATGCCTCTCTCAAGGCTATGTTAGCTCTCTTTTTATCTATATCATCCATCTCTTAAGCTTGGTCAACCCTCTCCACTGCTTGATTGATATCTACTAGTACTTGGCCCATCCCTTATGTTCCTTCCAACCCTTGTGCATAACCTCTCTCAATTGGTAACCTATACACATCCTATTTATCTTGTAATTATATCTATAGAGAATCCCTCTCTACCCTCATGATATCTAGTTATGGTTGCACTCCATCCTATACACCTACCTATACATATGCTTTCAAAGCATCTCACTTTGCCGTTATAACATCTAGATCTATTCTCAAACTATTTATCCCTTCCCTCATGACATCAAGCTCCTAATGTATCTTGTCCCTCTTCATTTACAAGCTGCCCCTCTCTAGTTCCCAATCTTACACTCCATGTACCTCATCTTGTTCCCTTTATCAAGAATATTGCTTGAGCATCACCATAAACAATTGTACCTATTCATCCTCTTCCTTCAACACTCCCTTTGTATCCACCTCCATAATATCTATAATTCCATCATCTAAATATGTATGAACACCCTTTTTTGAACCCATATCCTCTCCCCATCCTCCTTTTCTTTTGCACCTCCTCCCCCAACATATTTTTACTGCACTACAATTAGTGGTGTCAATCAAATTAGCATGTGTTGACACCACCACTCATTATACTTTATTGGCATCCCCACATCCACCAGAGCTAGCTACCTGAACACCCATGACATTGGATACTTCACGAGTCATGTACCTACCAATTCCTTCAGATCAATTTGAGCATCCCATGCA
The DNA here is from genome assembly GCA_007258455.2 of Sequoia sempervirens. NCBI lineage: Eukaryota > Viridiplantae > Streptophyta > Pinopsida > Cupressales > Cupressaceae > Sequoia > Sequoia sempervirens. The sequence continues at coordinate 686,143,545 of VDFB02000003.1, forward strand.
CCTAAATCCTAGGATATTCATGTAAATATCATACCTTTATGCCACACATCTTGCAACAACCTAAAATACATAAATTTTTTCAATGGTCAAGTCACCCTAGAATATAGCATCAATTATAAACATGTGGAATATACTCTCCATTCTTTGGTCATTCCTCACATAGCCTCCATTGTTGCCACTAGATTTTCAATGTCATCAATCACCCAATATGAACCCACTAGGTCTCCCATCCTAGTGTGTCTTAGTCACCCATCATACATAAAATCATTGACCTATCATGGAGAATTATTCCTCTCTACCACTAGTCTAAGCACAAAAATGCTCTCCCATGACTATAATTGCAATAATGTGACACCACAACCAAAACTCCACCCACCTCTATATAACCAAGTGTAGATCTCAATATAAATGAGTTAGAAAGCATGGGCCCAATATAAACACTATCTTTTACTTACACATGTATCTATGCAAACCCTCAACTATCCTATATGGAAACTCCATTCCCTCTTGTCAATAAGAAACATTTCATTGACTAGAGCCACAAAAACCAAGAGAAACTCCTCTAATATACCTACTAATCCCTTTATATCCATCTCATGGCAAGTAATAGGTAGATTTCCTATCCTAAAGAGCTTCTCCAAATCCATCCTAGCTCTATGCAACTAATACTCCACAAGTATATTATGGATCAAGATTCGTATGATCCTTCATACATCCTCTAAATTCACGGTTGTCTCCCTTGTTATGATTTAAAATGTGTTTGTAGGATTGTGCCATCTCTCCACCAACATAGTCAACATCGCTCTATGTACTTGAATGGTAAGCCCTGAGCCATGTGCCATAGTCAACCAAATCTAGTAACACCTAGTTGGCCTCATCAAATACCTTGATTAAAATCCTTGATGGCCTATATTCCCATGTTTGGATAGGGATAGATGCTCCTACATCCAATTGAGAAATCATGTCAAATTTATTCAAAATTTAACTCTTTTTATCCCTAGGTATGTATTGATTTGTGTAAATGTTATTTTGTGAAGGATTGCTTTAATTGATATATACATTGGTCCATGGAAATGTAATTCTAAAACCCTTTCATTATCTTTGCATGCAACACTTCTTTTCTCCAAACATTGATACACATAGTTGACTCACCCAACCCCTAGGCATCACTTTGTGAAGGTGAGTTGATGGCCATGTTGGCAAGCCACCTCTCACATAGGTAATTTTAATGTGCAAGTGATGTTTTATCTTATGTTGTATCTCTTCTACTCACGCATGTGATGAATTGTGATGTTTCATGATTTGTCACCAATGTTTGTTCTACTTCTTGACTCTATTCATTGCACCCACACTAGCATACAGATTAAATTTTTGAGACATACTGGTTCTCTGACATTCTCTAGTTGAATTTTTTGTCACAATTTCTTTTCTTGGTGGGTGTAGTATGGGATGCAGTCTATCTTATTATTTTCTATGTGCTCTATATCTCTAAGGGCTAGGGGTGGAAAATAAACTATTGCACTCCCTAGGTCTATTTATAGTTTTAAACCTTGAATTTTCCCCCATTTCACCACCTTTGTTCTCATTTCTTAATTTATTATCTATTTTTCTTCCATGGCTTTTCATTTTTCCTCTACCAAAATTTCTATCTATTTCTTATTCTATCTATTTGTTTTTGAGAGACCTCTCAAGGGGCCATCATCCCAATATAGATTATCTCCATCATTTATTCCAAACGAATGGAATAGGTTGCTCCAAGTGCTATATTTTATTTTTCCTTGAAACAACACTACTCCGGTTAACTTGTAACACCATTTTAGAGAGGGGTAAAATGTAGACACTTCAAATTCACCTTCAATCATTCTACTTCATCCTATCTCTAGTTAATTAAATAATTTTTTATTATTTAACTAATCCATCTCATAATTCTTTTAATACTCATTAGATAAAATATGACCTTTTATTCAATTAATTAATCATTTTCTTAAGATTCAAACTCAACTAAACAAATAAAAAATTTATTTATTTGAATCTACTTTACACATTCACCCAAAAACTAAATAAATGATCACATTTAGTTTTTATGTTATTTTAATTTGTATGCTTTCTTAACCTTAATTAATTATCTTGATTAATAATTTTATCAAATTAAATGTAATTAATCATCCTAATCACTAGTCACATCCTAGCTCATCTACCCATAATATCCTACAATAAAATCTCAATCCTCCATTCTATCTTAGAAAAGTCTAGTCACTCACACTACAATTAGATGCGATCTCTTACATGTGTAAGAGACCACATGTCAAATCCCATTCTCCCATTTGATCTCTCACATGTGTGTGAGTGATCACTTGTCTCATATATTTTTTTCATGTAGCCTCTCACATGTTTGAGAGGAGACATGCCAACTTTGTTCTTCTCCATGTGCATTCTCACACATGTGTGAGAATAATTTTCTCTTCCCCATTAATTTTTCACACGTGTGATAAAAGTACAATATTTTCCATTAGATTAAAATAAGAAAATCTTGATGACCCATTTTACATCAATACATGGCTCATCCAAGTCCTTCCCTCATAAGATACCACTTGGTATCTTTTTTATCTCTCCATTATATTCAAGAAATCCTAGTAATTGATCTTAAGAATCAAGCTCAAACTTTGATCTAAAATTATATATAAGCCTCTTAGAGGCTATTTTCATGAATTGTTTTTGTGCTAATGCTATGTTGATATTTTTGAGAGCGAATCACATCCATTTCAATTCATTCCATTTCATCTTTGAGAGCATATCAAGAAGGGCTTTGGGTACAACTTTTCTTCACTAAGCTCAATATGAGGTGGTGAAGGAGAATACAACACAATAAACTTATATTTTGTGTTTGTTTCTTTGTGTTTACGCTTTTATTTTCTCATCTGTAGTGTACAAATGATATTGACCCTTATTTTACTATCCAATTTTTTTTCTAATATATCAAGAGGCAATAAGGGGACTCTCTCTCTCTCTCTCTCTCTCTCTATTTTTATTAACATATTTTTTGTTGTTGTTTCAAATATCCTTAAGGATACAAAGCCTAAGTTATCTATGTGTGTGGACTTGTTACATATGTCTCACCAAGCATATGGGTGGGTTTACCTTATTGAAGAAATCAAAGAGGCATCGAATGTTTCAAATGTGACAAGTTCTCAAATGTAGACATGAATTTTCAATTTGAAGAACTTTCTTATGAGGTTGATGATGTTGAGGACAATGAAGATGCATATGTATGGTTATTCCTTTAGTGCGAAACATACCATCTTCCCCATGCTCATTTTGCTACAAGAGAGTTACAGAGAAAGTAAATCTAGATGGATGAAGAAGATATAAAGGATTTTAGTGATTTTGATTGCAACAATGACCATTGTTCAACAAGTTGCATTGAAAAGTGTACAACATAGAGGTGACTAGGAAACTTGGATATTCACATGAAGTACCTCATTTTTTTTAATTTTGCATTGTTGGTTTAAATAAGTACTATCCTCAAGGATTATGATGAAGATGCATGTTGTTTGCTAACTATCCAAGAGCTTGGTGAACATCTATAAGTGGATATTAAGCCTTACATTTTGATGAAGTCCATGGTTTCATTATTGGAGATGACATTGCTACACTTGAGCTTGATGGATTTGTTTAGGATTTAAATCCATGCATGAAAAATAAGGAGTTATAGTGTTTGAGTGAACTTCAAAACCAATATGATGCAACTCACTTTGAGAACTTTCATTTTGATACACATTAGCAAACTATATATGCAAATCAAAATTATGATCATGTTTATTTATCTAAGCCATGTAAATTTCGAGTTTTTGTTTTTTTGCCTTGATTCATGTGAGGTGATTAGTAATGATGATGAAATTGTAGGTATGGATTGGGAGGGTTTTAAGTATCTCATATGCTTAAATGAGACTATTGATCTTGTTATTTTACAACCCTATGCTGCCCTAAATGTGCAAAAATATATGTTAGTGTGGAAGAGATTGATTTATGTTCACTATGACTTGGGCTTTGGATTCAATCCTAAACAACGTACAAGTTTTACACTTAATTGAAAGTGATACATAGATCAAGAGATCTTATTTCCAATCTCAAGATAGTGCAAAAATAAATATGTATAAATTCAAAAACACCATCTTAAAAATCCATTTATATTCAAACTTAAAACTAAATACTCATTTACTTTCTTATATTTAATTTTGACTTACATATTAACCTAAATTGATTTAAACTTTTTATACATTCTATTGGAATAAACTAAATAAAAATAAATATAACCTCAAACAATATGTGAAAAAATAATTATACAAATTTTAGTTATTAAATCTCTTAAAATTTTGTCAATTAAAAATAAGTATTTTGAACTTTTATTAGTAGAATGTTATTTTATAAAATATCAGTAGTTATCTAATATGGGAGTACAATCCTAGCCTTATCCATTATAATGTCCAAACTTACATTCATTCAAAACTATTCAACATCACCGACACAAAAAAGAATCTTTGACAAAATCAGAGATAAAAAACTAATCGTGTACAATTATTTAGTTTTAAGGCCATTTGCTTATTCATTTTGACTGTTGACTAAAGAATCTTTGATAAAATCAGAGATAAAAAACTAATCGTGTACAATTATTTAGTTTTAAGGCCATTTGCTTATTCATTTTGACTGCTGACTAAAGAATCTTTGACAAAATCAGAGATAAAAAACCAATCGTGTACAATTATTTAGTTTTAAGGCCATTTGCTTATTCATTTTGACTGCTGACTATTTTTTCTACAAATTTCCTTGTGTGCCAAAATTGACGGTCGCTGCCCACCACACACAGAAGGAGGAAATGTAAAATCAGTAACTGACAGAACCACAGTTGACGGCAATTCTGTAGAATGAAATAAAGACAAAAATCGCGTGGAAAGTGTGGGAACAACTTAAGATGTTTTTTGTGCATACATGAGAAGTCAATGAGAGTTGATTGTTCTACTCTATTTTAGATCATTGAACTTTGAATAGTTTATATGCCATTTAAAAAAAAATATAAACGTGTATTTAAATAATCAACGTAAGAAAATAAAGTTGCATATTGATTTAAATAATCAAATTTTTATAAGTGATTTCTTTTAATTTTATGGATTATCTAAAAAGTAATCCTAACATTCAATTATCTATATGAATATCTAGAGAGCAAGTGATAATTACTTAATAGTGACATTCGAGCATTTATAATGATATAGTGAAGTGGTTGATTTTTGTTGATCATTTGAAAATAGTTTATTAAACATGGATGCTATAAAACAATATACAATTCTTGGGAAAAATCATTTGGACTACACATAGAATGGTTCGTATAAATTACTTATCTTTACTAGTTTTTTTAATTTAATTTATAGAATTGCTTTGTCTAGTTACACATGTTTTATTATTCCATCATGTGTGGACATGTGTCATGGTGTGAACACCACATGTAGCAATTTGGGGACATAGAACATAAATAACCAATGCCAAAACAACAAAGGGTTTAGCAAGAGGTTGTGCAAGTATTTTTTTTTTTTTTGGAGACATATCCTTGCATTCTACATGTGTTCGTATTGCATTTGATTGACTATTTCATGGATAGTAGGGGATTCAATAAAGTTACTAATGACCTCATAGGTTGTTGTTTATCTCTAATGTAGTTGTGCTAATCTTAAAGGTTGAATCATTTTCCCAAAAGCCCAAATGTCAACTTGCACGAATAATAGGCCAAGACTTGTGTAGGATTTCTTTACTTTAGGTTATGTTAGGATTGGGAGGATAATATTCAAATTTTTTACAAGACAATTAAAGATAAATAAAATAACAATAGCCATTCTTGGAAATAAAGAAACCTTGAGCAAATGGAATTCCAAAATGTGTCACTAGGCTTTAGTATACAAGTTTGTAGGCTCAAAAACTATCAACATCCTAAAGCATAAACGAGTGTCATGCATATAACTATTTATGAGTTAGATTTATGTCTCCAAAATAAATATAAAATTTAATAATTTACTTCATTCACGAAAAAAATAAGAAAACAATATAAGATAACCCTCTTTAGATTTATCTATAATCAACTTGCATAAGATGGTACCATATCACTGTTGAACATATGTTGTCATTGATGTCAAAGGAATATTGTCATTAATGCCAAAAGTGCTCACTAATGTCAAAGGAGTAATGCGAATAGTTCTGCTAGAATTAAATGTAATCGTGCTCATTGAAATCAAGGTGTATTTGTGTCGTGTCATGTTAGTGTGATTGAGAACAACACAAAATATTGTTGTAGTACGCTTGTAGTATCAAACTACATCAATTCATGTTAATAGAGGTAATCTAGAAGTCTGATTTAGAATGTTTGAGGTTAGTTACCCAGGCAAAGATTTTTTTGGCAACATGTTCATGACTTTTATTTCTTCATGTATGCAAGTTTTGGTCTATGATTTGAATGGAGTATGTCTACACATGTTCTAACCTATTATAGAATTTTTGGAATTTATGATCAGCTGGGCATAAAGTTTGGAGTGATAGAAGGTCACTGTGTTGGTTAATTAACCAGGTTGTTGTTACAGAACTATGTGTCAGTGGCTTGTAGTGTGTGTCCTTCGAAGGTAGCATGGGATGGTGAAATAGGTCCTGGTTAAGGTTCTTGAAGGAAGTGCATGATATCATGCTATTTTGCCGATAACAAATTTGATTTAGGACCAAACCACTACACATTTCATGTAAATTTGAATTTAAGTCCACCTTAGCTGACTTGGAGCTAATTGTGGATGTTGTTAAGGGATTCTTGGCTAACATGAAATAATGTTAATGTACAATTAGATGCACATAATGACTAATCATCATACTTTAAATGTAATTTTTGTGTGTATGTGTGTGAGAAATTATGCAAGCAAGTGTATCTCAATGGGAGTTACATCTCAATCATTGTGCACATCATAAGAAGATCATAAGCTGTGTGGGAGAGTTATGAAGGAAGAACAAGTGTAAGCTGTACAATCAACATTGAAGATGGACACAAACCTTATTTATGTAATCTAGTAGTACTGGTGTCTTACTTGGTGAGTTGGTGCTCAAAATTATGTATTGGGTATTGGTGTCTCTAGTAGGTCGGTGTCTACTTCATGATTGTAAATTATTCATTATTTTGTGAGGTTAGATTTGGACAGTAAATCCAAGTAGCTCTTCTCATTGTCATTTTTTCCCATTCCAGGCTTCCACATATATTTGGTATTCATTATGTGAATGTGTGTATTTGTGTTTCTTGACTGATACTAGCTTGTGATTCATGTTTGGAGAAGTGACTAATGGTAATTCATTTTGATCATATAAAGAGTTTTAAATAGATTTGATATATTGATTCACCCCCCTCAGTATATTGTGCCCTTCAATTGGTATCAAAGCTAAGTTCTTTTGAAGAAGCTTAACAAATTGAGGTAGATTCAGGATGGAAAAACTCAATGGATCAAGAATGATTGTATTCAAACAAGGAACCACTCTAAATTATGCATTTTGGAAAGTAAGGATGGAAGCATACCTGATGGCCCTAGGGTTTAAAGTTTGGTAATCAGTTGTGTATAGATATGAGATTCCTTAAAATCCCCCAAGAGATCAGGCCGAAAAGAAGGCTTGTGAAAATAATACTAAAAAAATGAATGCTACTCTATGTGGTTTATCTAACTCTAAGTTTGTAAAGATCATGCATTGCAAGACAATGAAGGAAGTATGGAGTAAGTTGCACAATATCTATGAAGGTGATGACAAGGTCAAACAAGCAAAGCTTCAAACTCATTGAGGTCAGTTTGAAAGTATAAAAATAAAATAAGAGGAAAACATTGCCACATTCCTACTCTAGGTTGATGAAGTTGTCAACTCTATCAAAGGTCTTGGTTAAGAACTAAAAGAAGGTATTATAGTGAAAAAGGTACTTAGATTACTTCCCAAAAAAGTTTAATGCAATTTTTTTGAGAGGATATGCATATAGTAACTTATATAAAAAAAAGAAAGGTGATCAATTAATGATCATTTTTGCTTATGTTGATGACATTATCTTTGGTGGCAGTAGTGATTCTATGTGCAAATCATTTTGGGATGCAATACAAAGTGAGTTTGAAATGTCAATTAATTAAAGAAATTTTAATCACATGTGTAGTACTAACCATATTAGCACCAAAGAAAGATGGAGAATGGAGGATGTTCATATATTTAATATCTATTAATCAGATTACAATCAACTATAGATTTCCATTGCAAGAATGGATGACATCATGAATTGTTTGAGTGGCACAAAGTACTTCACAAAGATTGGTCCCTAAAAAGTGGATATCATCAGATTAAGATTAGAGAGGGTGATGAATGGAAGATTGCATTCAAGATAAATTAGGGTATGCATGAGTGGTTATCCATGCCTTTGGGATTAACTAAAATACCAAGTATATTCTTGAGACTAATGAACAAGGTACTGAAGAAGTTTTTGGGTAAGCTTATTATTGTCTATTTGGATGACATTTTAATTTTTAATAGGACCAAAGAAGAGTATTTGCAGCACATTAGGCAAGTATTTCAGAGTGATATAAGACAATCTATTAATAAATATCAAGAAATATAGTTTCATGAGGATAGAGATAGTATATTTGGGTTTTGTCATTTCTACAAAAGTATTGAAGATGGACTCAAAGAAAGTGATAGAAATTGCGAAGCGACCTACACCAACAAACATTAGAGAGGTAAGATTTTTTCATGGATTGGAAAGTTTCTATAAGAAGTTCAATAGAAATTTTAGTTCCATAGCCATAATAATGATAGAAAAAATGAGGGGAGATAGGAAGGGATTTAAGTTGGCATCAGGGGAACAAAGGATTTTTGAACCATTTAAGTAAAATGTAATAGATTAGTGAATGTTAGCATTGCCTAACTTTGACAAAGTTTCTAGGTTGAATGTGATACTAGTGAAAGTGTAATAGTAGTGTTGAGTAAATTTAGTTAAAATTTGTATGATGCAAGGAAGAGATACTCCATCTATGACATAAATTACATGTCTATTGTTCAATCCTTGAATAAGTGGATACATTAAATATTTCCAAAGAAATTTATGTTGTACACTAACCATTGAGCCTTATATTATTTTAACAATCAAGGGAAGTTGAATCAAATATATATGATATGGGTAAAGTTCATGCAAAGTTACATATTTATGTTGAAACGTAGGAGCGACAAATCTAATAAGTTTGAATACACATTTAGTGGAAGAAGGAACTTGTTAATGGATATGAGAGTAGCAGTAATGGGGTTTGAAGAAATCAAACATATGTATGAGGATGACCTAGATTTTGTGGAATCTTGGAAAGAAAGTAGATAAATATTTGCAATAGACATGAGTAAATGGCTGAATTACTTCATTTAGCCCATGGTGCATACTATTCAAAGGAAATCAATTGTGCATTCCTAGGAGATCAGAGAGAGAGAAATTGATCAACGAGAAACATAGAGGCAAATTAGCAGGATATTTTTGTATTGATAAGACATTGGTTTTATTAAGTGAGAATTATTTCTAGCATCAAATATATAAGGATGTAATGAAGGCTATTCAAAGTTGTAAGACTTGTTAGATTGCAAAGGGGAGTAGTCAAAATACTAGGCTATATCAATCTCTAATTTTATTGAAGAAATCTTGGGAGGATATAAGCATAAATTTTATACTAGGCTTGGCAACAATATAGAGGGGACATGATTCTATAGTTATGGTAGTAGATAAATTATCTAAGATGACATATTTCATTCCTTGTAAGAAGACATGTGATGTTGTACACATTGTTGACCTATTTTTTAGGAAGAATATGAAATTGCAAGGATTACCATGGAGTATAGTTTCAAATAGAGACACAAATTTCATAGGATGTTTTTGGAGATCATTGTAGAAGAATCTATGAAGACAAAACTAAAATCTATTTCATCATTTCGCCCATAGATTGATGGAAAAACATAAGTGATAAGTAGGAGTTTGGGAAACTTACTGCAATATTTAGTAGGAAATAATACACTAAATTGGGATATAATTCTACTACAAGTAGAGTTTACATACAATAATATACTGCCTAGAAGTAAAAAAGACAATTTGAAATTGTGACCGAATTGCAACCTAGAGGAGTAGTGGAACTTAGAGACATCATAATGGTAGAAAAGAAACATGTTGAAGAAGAGGAATTTATAGAATACATGAAGACAATACACACTTAAGTTTGGAAACATTTGGAGATTTAATGAAAAAATATATAAAGAATAGGTAGATTAAAAGTAGATATATGATGAATTTTTTATTGGGGATGAAGTCATGGTATATCTTAGAAAAGAAAGATTCCTAGTAGGTACATACAACAAGCTGAGGATGAGGATGTTTTTCCCATGTAAGATTCTTAGGAAATTTGACTCAAAGAATGCCTATGAGGTTGATTTACCAAAAGAACTTGGTATATCATTGATATTCAACATTGTTGATCTCCACCAATACCATGAAGGTCAATCAAGTGACAACATTGTAGAAGTTCACTGTGAAGTATAGACACTACATCAACAACATGATCAAATAGAGAAGATTTTGGACACTATAGTTAGGCAATATACTAGAATGAAGTAGCATAAAGAATGCTTGGTTAAGTGGAAGGGAAGATTGGTAGAGGAATCATCATGGATTTCACACGTTGAGGTGGATTTCCTTAAAAAGTGCAGGACTCACTTTTCAAACAACCTCGGGTGTTTAATGCAAGAGCATCCCAGTGTACCCTACCACATTCTAGCTTGCAACAGAGAACTAGAGTGCAAAAACAACTCACACATATATGAATTGGTTTCTAGAAAGTTATCATCACTATAAGCAACATTGGGTTTACAATTCAAAATAGTCAACAATCAATTCAACATGCATAGTTTGTGAGACCTTTTATGTGACTTGCATTGACCAAATAAAAATTTCACAAGGTATTATAGAACCAAAGGAACCTCTAATTGGAATTGCATAAGATTTCATCAACTCTTGGAGCTTTTTCATCATATTTTAGTTGACCTACGTCTTTGAAAGAACATTGAGATTTGAAACCTCTTCCAGTTGACACAAATCATTTCTCAGGTATGGAGTTGCTATATAAGCAACCCTTAAATCCATTTGGAGTAGACAACATATTAGATAATACTAAGAAGAAGGATAACAAGTTTTGGTGTGCATAATTGTCATGCCTTGAATATTAAGCTTGTAATAAGCATGTGATAGACCAGTGAGCCATATTGTAATCATTTTGCAATATCAAATGAAAGAAAAGTTACTTTGTTATTCAGTGTCGATTTTATTGTGTTAATTCTAAGTTGCACAATTGGACAATCCATTCTCTAGACTCCATTCATGACTACATCATATTTCCCTTCTTCCATTTGTATCTTTACCAACAAAAAAAATAAACATATCTTTTTTCCTCCCTTTCATTCATTTATTTTAAATAACAATCTTAATCTAAATGAAAGAAAATAAAAAAATACAACATTTAGATGTTTACATCGATGTTATTTTTAAAATTAATCTAGAAAGAAACAAAAAATATTTTAAGAAAAAATTCATGGTTGCACGTGATCAATTTTTGCACAGGCGTTGCATGCACAATCCAGAGCTAATGACTCAAATGAGAGGGAAACATTGGGTACAATTTACTAATGGTTGTGGAAGACTCATTCAATGCTCGACACAAAAAATATCAAACTATTGGTCCATTATTCTAGTGACATTTACCATAGCAGGCGCTCTCCTCGACAACATCTTGTTGGAATCAAGGAACACTAAGAGGGGGGGTGAATCAGTGTTTTTCAAAATCAAACTTTATCAACCTGATCTTTAAACCACTTATAGCATTGAATCAAAAGAAAGATGAAAGAACGCAAAGAAATCAACCACAACACCATAAAACAAGGATTTTTACATGGAAACTCTGTTAGGGGAAAAACCACGGTGGAAGGCCAATCCACAATATGAGTATACTCAAAATAAGTGTTTACAAATGGGAATGCACATGCATTCAGGCACACTGCCTAGAGTTGAATGTTCAAATACAAAAGGAAGACTCACTATCTTACAAAACATTTGGATTACATCCAGAAGATTTGAATTGTGAGAATAACATCTACTAATGCCTGATTATAGTTTTGGTTAAGCACATCAATCACATTCTTGACCTTTTGTCTGATTCTGCTCTTTTACTATGTCTGCTTTAATTCGGATCACAAATCCTTTTATGCACAAGTGAAACTGTGCATAATCACTCTACAATCCTTCTAAATTTTGCAACATACATCAAAACACTTTGTACATACATACAAATGATATAAATGATCACTTATATATATATATCCACAACTAAAGATTTAATCAACCACATGTCGACTTCAATAAAATAAAAAATATTTACAAACCGTCGGCTCAATCTATAGATAATTTTCAATGTGCACCAACCAAAGTCGGTCACAACATAGTGAGGGCCCAAAACAACATGCTCAAACACAAAACACTTCAAACAATTAATCCTCGAAGATCCACAACACACTATATTCACTTAGTCAACCTTCTTGCACTATTAGATAGAAAATCAATCAACCAGATCTTCTAACTTTAACACCAATCGATACGAGGCTCTATGATTCAAGGATAACATGGATCATACATCAGAAAACCTTCCTTGAGATCCACAACTCAAAATGATAACAAAGAATTGCATATAAATCCAAAAACATAATTCTATCAGATGCTCTGTTCTAGCTTGACAGTTAATCACAAAACTTCAATATGACTTCCGATATAAGCAACTACTGAAGTGCGGATCAAATCATTGGCTAGGGTTGCCATCAATGACAACACTAGATGACATGTGTAGTGTCTCTTGCCAACAATCTCCCCCTTTGGAATTGATAGCAAAACTTAGTGAAATGACTAAGTGTCGGATCAGTACCAACATGAATACACTACCAACCTTCAAAACACAACTCCCCCTGAGATGATTATGACATTTTTCATTGTCCCACACTCCCCCTTTGACATCAATGGAAAAGACAGGAAATCCATTGTGTCATAGAAAAAATGACCAGTTCCTTGACATGGGATTAATTCATGATAAATTGGACTTAATGAGGCCTTGATTTAGGTGTTGTGAGGCATTTTATGCATCCACACTAGGTCTTGGATCCTTATAAATTGAATAACATGCTTTTAATGATGTCTTGTGAAGGTGTTGTATAGTGTTGTAAGACATTTCTACACTCTTCTAGACTCATTTTATTATAATCCATATAAATATTCCTTTTTATTCATCATCAAGTCCTATTTTGAAGTGTTGTAAAGTCTTATAACAAACTTTCATGCTCTCTTAGGCACATATTCACTATTTATCCCTTCTTATGACTTATTTGACCCCTTTATGCCCTTATAAGGCTTAATTAAGTACATTTTTGAATGTAAACCTGACAAACAACATTAAATATAACTTAATTCCCGACACTTGTTTTTATGTCCTAGGTGGGACCCATTCACCATGGGTGGTGAATGAGTACCCCTTGGCCCCAAATTCAAAATATTTTAAATTTATTTTCAGGTTTTTATTTAAAAATCACTTGATGTCAGCTTGCGATGAGGTTTCTTTATTCCAAGGCATTAAGAGATCAATTTTCAGACTTTCAAGGTCAAATTCTACATGTTATGTTGTAGAATTTCAATATCAATAATGATGGCAAGGTAATCTATTCCATTGTTGCATGTTTCATTCCTTTCTTTCATCATTTTGGTTTAATTACCTAAATGGGGTTTGACCTAGGCAAACCCCCATGCCCTAACAATCAACATTTCTTCTTCTCTTCTTGTGTGTTTATAGATTTAGGTCCTTTGGAAGCTAGGAAATCATTGAAGATCAAGTTGCAAAGTCATTCAAGTCATCTCTTCATCATCCAAATTAAAATATCAACAAAAACGAACTTTCAGATCCAAATCCAACAATTTTAGGAGTAGACACCTGTAGAGAGTAGAATTGCAGATCTAGCTCCGCAGTTCCAATTCCTAATTTTGTAGATCCCTGTAGGTGGAATAATTCACCACCCATGGCAAATGAGTCCAATTTGTAGGCTTGAAAAGTGGTTTTCTCAGAATTCAACTCTTGGTAGTGAGAAACCTATTTTTGAAACTTTTCACTAGAAGTAAGATTGATTCGCCATGCATGGCGAATTAGTCCTAGTTTCCATTAAAAGTTACTTCTAGAAACTTCCAAAACCTTCCAGTAATAGCAATCTACCTCCAGGTGCACTCTATTCAGTCTCATCAATTTCTGTTTTCATCTATTTATGTTGTTAGTTCATATTTGCAATCAACAATGTGTTTTCCAGCATCTTGCATTAGGTTAGTTTACATTCATTTATTTGCATTTATAAGCATTTCAACACATCTACACACACTTCACATCCATTTCCCATTCATCCCTACATTACATTTGAATGAAACATCTTGCATTTTGTCTCACCTTTCTCCTTCTAGGTGAAAAACCCTAGGAGTGATAGAAAGCAAGTAGGGTACCAAAATCTTTCATTTCATTTTGGTGAACCTGCTGTTTGAATCCCCTCTTTTCTAATTTTGGAGTCCATTCATTATTATTGATTTTCTTTCATGCCATTAGTTAGCTTGCATTCTATTATTTCATTAGTGCATGTGTAAAGGTTCATAATAGGTTGCCTTTTTGCATCTTTCATCATTAAACAATTCTGAAATTCTGCATCTTAGCACTCAGAAAGCATCAACATCAGTCAAAAATTTCTGAAATTTTTGAGCAAGGTCCATACTGGGACTCATTCACCACCTTGGGCGAATCAATCCCTTTTGACCCTTGAAACAACATTTTACAAAGTTCAGAAATTTGTTTTTAGGCTTTTATTTGGTGCCTTAACTTGTATATATCCATTAGTTGCATTTTTGTAGCATGCATTGCACTAGATTTCACTTCAAATAGATCATTTCATGCATTGTTTCATTTTGCATTCACAACATTTCATTTTTAGATTGTTGCATTATGTAAACAACAACTTCACCTACTGAAAATTACATTACATTGTACTTTCTTTCATTTTAGTATGTTTTCTTTCAAAATATATGCTCTTGATTTGATTAAACATGGATTTTATAAGCATAATATCCCCTTTTATGAGTTTTCTTTTGATTACCATAATAGGGACCTTAAGAAACAATCCATTAATACAATCTTTAATTTTACATTTCTCATTGGTGATAATGATAATGTTGATAATCATAACACACATACTTGCTCTTCTTCTGCTACCTCTCCTATTAGTGATGAAGGTATTTTGGTGCAAGAAGTTACAAGCCTTGACAGTCTTGATTTTCCATCTCCTCATTCCCCTTTGGATGACCTTACACCACCAGAGCATGAAATCATCGACACATTCCTAAATGCCACCTTACCTCATCTCCATAACCATGACATTCAAACTTTTCCATCTCCTAATATCCCTCCTCGATGTCAAGAGGATAGGTTGGTATTAGAAGACATGCCTATTAAGAATCATGACACCCTTGATTCTCCCTTTCCCAATGTCCCTATCCTATGGGAGGATCTCTTTGAGAACCATAGTAGTCCTTCTCTTGATGCCTCCTCCACTTGTGATGAAGCTCCTTTCCAAACCTCAAACTTGGATGAACATATTACAAGCTCTCCTTGTAGGGTAGATAATATGGAGCAAGAGAATGAGACCTTAATGGTAATGGAAACTCCCCTAACACTCTCTCCTCATAATTCCCCTCCTTAACATTCCATTCTTGATCATTCCCCTATTGGAAATGAAGTTATTATGGCAGAACCAAGCCCTACTTTTCAAGCACATGTGGCTTGTTGTTCTCCTAAAAAATATCCTCCTAGGGAGAATATCATGGCATTGGATTATGACTGCACTCATAATATTTCTTCTTTCCCTAATCATTTGATTCTTGATTGCCCTTACATTGAGATACATCAAAACAAGCTTGCTGAGGATATGGATGCACAAGTGTCCATTGGATCCCCTTTAATCAATGAACCTCATACATATCCCGTAGGACATCTCAATAACCCTCTCATCCTTTCCCCACCTTCATTTCATCTTCTCCAACATCTCCCTAACACCTCCTTCACAATACATGGTCTTGAATATCATCCTTTCCAAAATGTTCAAACTATCATCTCGCCAAACACTTATGATTTGAATTCATTATATTTTGTATCCTTCTACAATGATGATGAAAAAATATCACAATCTACAAAGTCTTGCATAGGTATGCCATCTAAGTAGGATATATCTTTGACCCCAATCACCTAACCACCTTCTCCTCTTGATCAAGAGGGTATCTTGTCTAGACTTCTCCACAATAACTTGATCACTCTCCCTCCTAGAACTCGCAAGAAATTTTATTCCAAGACTTCATTTTGTGCATATCATATAGTTCATGGTCACTCTACTAATGAATGCACTGCTTTGCGTCATAAAATACAACATTTTTAGGAGTTTGGTATGCTTCCCTATGTGGGGGCATCTAATTGCTATTACTTTTCACCCCAACATGCATTTTCTCATTCCTTTCGGCTCACTCTTTGTTGGTAAGAGAAATTGCAAATATACTTTGGTGTTGTCATTGATGGCAACCCTAGTTGGTGATGAGATCCCCACATCATCACTTACTTCCATCAACAGACAGATTGAGGACAGTTAGGAAGAACAGAGCATTCGACAATTTTGTGTTCTTCGATTCTCTTGCATATTTTCTATTGTTATTTTGAGTTGTGGATCTTATGGGAGGTTAATCAATGTATTTCTTGTGTTTTCCAAAATTCTTAGTGCCTCATATCAAGTTGTATGCAAGTTTGGAGGTCCAATTGGATATCTTTCTGTTCATCAGTATTTTGTGGCTGACCCAAATGATTTTAAGTGTCGTGGATATTCGAGGAGTGTGATACTCAAATGTTTTTGTGTTTGATCATATTGATTTGGGTCCAAGCTAATTTATGATCGACCGTTGTGGGTGTGCATTGAATATTATTCATGATTTGAGCCGATTGTTGTAAATATTCTTAAGTTTTATTGAAGCCGATAGGTTGCGCTTAAATTCTTAGTCGTGGATATATATAAATGTTCAATTATATCATTTTATGTATGTAGAAGGTGTGTCGATGTGTGTTGTGAATATCAAAAGGGTGATTGAGTGATTTATGCATAGTTTCACTTGTGCATTAAAGATTTTGTGGAGCAAGTTAGAGCAGAGCAGAGCAGAAGTGCAAAATCAGTCAGAAGGACAAAAGATCGACTACTAAGCCTAATTAGAACTGTAATCAAGCATTTGTAGATGCTATTCTATCAGTTCATTCTCTTGGATCTAATCCAAATATTTGTAAGGTAGTGTGCCTTTCTATTTTGGGCAGTGAGCTCTAGGAAGTGAGCCTCAATGTAAGTGTATTCTCTTATTGTAAACTTCTTTTTGAGTATACTCAGATCATATTGTGGATTGGCCATCTACCGTGGTTTTTCCCCTAATAGGGTTTCCACATAAAAATCCTTGTGTTATGGTTGTTTGCTTTATGTTTCTACATATTTCTTTTGCTTGAATGTTTTAAGTGGGTTAAATATCAAAATAATAAATCTAATTTTTGCACAACACTGATTCACCCTCCCTCTCAGTATTGCTTGTTTCCAACAATTGGTATTAGAGCTAGTTCCTCAAAAGAAGTCTAACAACTTGGGGAGATCTTGGAAAGTGTTTTCAATGGATACAAGTAGTCTTCAAGAACAACTTTTGGTGGCCCTAGATGATCTTGACCAGTCAAAATCTAAGAACCAGGAACTGCAGGAAGATCTTGAGAATGTAGAGAAATTCATTCAGTCATTGAAAGATGAAATCAATGAATCAAGGGATAAAAGAAAGGAATTGTGTGATCAAATTAAGTAGAAGAATAGAAGCATGGAAGATGAGTAAGTAAGTCATGCCTTGAAGGAGAAAATAGAAGAATGTGAAAATTTTTCCAAGGAAAATGCTTCCCTGAAGCATGAGATGGAATCCATCATGATGAAAATGACCAAGGAAATTGAAGATAGAAAAAAAAATGAAGAAAAGCTTGTTCAATACTTGAAAGAAAAATCTGAACAATGTAGCCGACTGGACAATGAATTGGAACAATGAGGAAATGCTTGAAAAACAACTTGATGATCTCAAAAATGAACTTACTGCTACAAATGAGTACAAGGAGAAATTCAAAGCAAGCTCAACCATGCTTGATGAACTGATTAAAGGTTAGAGGACTAATGGTGACAAGCAAGGTCTTGGCTATGAAGAAGGAGAAAGTTCCAAATTTGGACAAAGGAATTCTGGACAAGGGAGATTCAGGGAAGGAAATCAGATGAATGAAGCTAGAAGGAATCCAATAAGACAACCAAATGCTCAAAGATTCAATGGTTACTATTTTTCTTGTAGTAAATTTGGTCATATGTCTTCTTAGTGTAGAAGCAAGATGAATCCAAGAGGACCATCATTCTCAGGTCAGTGCTTTTATTGTAATAAGTTTGGTCATAAATCAAGTGAATGCAGAATTGTGATGAAAAAATTTCATAGAGATGTCAGATGCTATGCATGCAATAGACTTGGGCATATTGCTAACCAATGCAGACCAAGGATAAATCAGTGGAACAATAGGTCTAGACAGAGAAATTTTGTGTTACTACAACAAATTTGGCCACACTGCTAGATTTTGTTGGAGCAGAAGAGGTCCGGTAAAACAAAACATGCAACAAGATGTTAAGGGAAAAGGAAAAATCACTACAGATGTAATTTGGAGGAAAATGTAGAAGAAATGGGTGAAGAAGGATCCCTCTGTTGAAGGAAATGTTCTTGTACCATAATATTCTTTTGGTAATTTATCCGGGAATTAGTTTTAGGCCTTTGGCCTAGGGGGTGCTATCAAGAAAATATTTTAATTCCCTGCCAGTAACTAGTACCAGAATGTGGATAAGTCTAGTGAGTGCATAAATGCCTTTCAGACATTGTTTAACCAATTGGAGATAGTATCATATAGTATTGGAGATCCACAGAAGAATTATCTGTCTCAGTGCATGGAAACAGGGTAACTAAATGAATTAGGGAAAAAGTATTTATTGCGAAAAAAGGGTTAGTTGTTCGAATGATAAAAAGTCATTTATTATCTTTCATTTGTCACTTTTAATTTTGGAGAAAATAAGTTTGGAGAGCCTTGGAGTGAACTTTGTTGAGTTGTGGTGAGATTCAAGTGTGAAGAAGATTCAGTGATCAAAACTCTGATTCGATGAAAAGGTATTTATCGAAAAACTAGTGAATTTGTAAAAATGGCCACTCCAATGGTAGTTAAGGTTAAGGATAGACCCCGTCCAAAGTTCAAGTGGCATCCTTATAAGTGTTGAGACCAAGCCCCTAGGTGCATTTTTGTTTGTACCATACAGAGTCTTGCACATTGAAGATATTAGGGCTTATATACATGCCAATATTGAAGAGTTAGGAAGCTCTCAAATGCTGAATTTGTATTCCAACCACATAGTTGGGGAAGACTTCACTGTTAATCAAAAATACAAAACCTTAGAAGTGAAGAAGTTTACACATTTTGTGAAATTTTCCATATTTGAGGAAAGTGAATGGGTGTGATATATTTTGAGCAGAGTTCATGCCGAGTTCATGTGGTTGAATATACCCTTCAAGATTATGAAAGAGGCTATAAGCAAATTGTCACATGTCTAAATTCTTTCGGTGGTTTTCCAATCTTGAAATCTATAAAGAATTAGATGGTTATTGATAAAACAGGTGCAACATTTGATAGAAGGGCAATGACAATCGAAGATATTGTTGAAGTGGATGTGAAATTTGCATCAATGGTCATTGGCTACAAAGTTTACCACTCTAGCTAGGATAATTTAGTATCTGTTACGACCATTTATACAACTTATCAGATGGTAAAAGAAAATTCCAATTATGACTTGTGCGAGCTACTCATAAGTCAGCTGATGGAGAATCTGGGTAAGATTAAGAAGGACAAAAAGAAGTCTTTTAAGTATGGTAATTTTCTGCCGTGTTTATTCTTTTATTTCATTAGTCAGTTTTCGGGTGTTGGGAAAGTTCATTGGAAAAGTAATCAGCCTATAGCTTTACAAATAAGAGATATATTGTTTGGAAGCGGTGATTGTCAGGCCCAAAATATTGTCCTCTAGGGGTACTTCAAAAACTTTTAGAATATGATGCATTCCAGAGAAAGAATACCTTCCTCAATTGTAGAGAAGTACAAAGATACAATCTATTTCATGGTAGATATTGATCAATTACATATGGAAGCTGCTGACCCCAGGATGATATGGATTATGCCTATGGGATATGAAGTAGAGGAGAACATCTTGAAGGTGTATGCAATTTTTTTTTTGAGCATGCCTCTGGATCCAACAAAAGAAAGGTTTGGATCTTATGCAGAAAAGAGCATGCCAGTCCATGATCAATTACAGAAGCAAAAGATAGTCAAAAGAGTAAGGAAAGAAGTAGAAGTGTTTGTAGAAAACATGGGCATACCTGTAGAAAAATTGAAAGAAGCGAGAAGAAAGAGAGATGAAGCTGAAGTAGGAAAAGAGTTAGCAAGAACTGAATTTTCTAGTCTGATAGGATCCTTTGCCATACTAGATCAACAAGGAGTTCCCCACACGCTCTTGCAAGCAATCCAATTCTTGTGCAAACCCAAGACAAGGGTTCTGGTAAAAGGAAGAAGAACAAGAGCTCAAGAACCTATGAAGCCATCTCAAAAAGTGAGGAGACTAATTCAGATGAAGTTGTGAAAGAAATGAAGAGGAAATATTCTAGTGAGGAAGAAAAAGGCAAAGAAGAAGGCAAAAAATGACATACTAGCTATGACAGTTGAAGAACTTGAGAATACTGTTGTCAAGGATGGAAATATCAAGCCCCTCTGCAAATGGTATGAAATTTTTGATGAATCAGGTCAAATAAATCTTGGAGAGGCAACAATAAAACATCTGAATATTTTCAACAAAGTTCTTGTTAAAATTATGTTTGGTTTACCTAAGAGTCTATATGATGTTTTGGAGGCAAGAAGAGTAAATTCTAGAACAAAAGAAGAGCATATGAGAAAAAGAATTCTTGTAGACTTGTGTCCAGAAATGTCTATTGAGGAGATGAATTCACTCTTGGAAAAAGCCAAGAGGGAATTCAAAAGAAAAATAAGGGTGAACAAACTTATGATCGGTGAAACTAGTATTGTTGCTGACGAAACCAAGAAAATCCTGGAAGCATTTCTATCAAGAAACAAGATCAATGTTGAAGAAGTGAATACTAAAGATGTTGTATTTGATCTGGTAAATGAGGAGGTGAATGAAGCTAATGAGGATAATCAGATTCCTCCTAATATGGATAGCACAGAAACACCTATGGAAATTGAATTTCCTAAGGTTGTATTAGCTAAAGAAAAGGAGACACCAAATGAAGAAGCCAAAGCTCCTAAATTCAATCAGGAAACAGTTACTGTGGAACCAAAGGTTGAAGAAGAAGAAAAGGTTCAGGTTAAGGAAATCCTAGTGGAAAAAAGAGACACTTCCAAGGTAGTAAAGGAATCTCTAGTGGATCAACAGACATAATTTGATCCTGAATTGGTTGAAGGCCCAATCAATCTATCCACCTTGTCCCCAATTCAGATAATGAAGGTTGCATCAATTGCACAAGCTAAAGCCAGTGAGAAGATTCAGAAGTCTCACATGGAGGACATCAAATTATTAAGTCTCAAATCTAGAGTTCTGGAGAGAATTATGCCAACTCATGTTAAGGATCTATCCAGTTCCTCTTCCAATAAACTGAAGAAGCTCATAAATACTGTAAGTACTCATTTCGAGTCTCTTGAAAAATCAGCCATAAGCCATTAACCCCAATGGTCATGTCGCTGACGGCTTAGCCAAAGCCTTTCATTAAATACTAACATAAATAAAAATATTTATTAGGGGAGAGAGCCCAGTAGTCGTGCGGGGTGCAAAATAAAAAAAATTATTAGGGGAGAGGGCGCACTCAATCATGATGATAATACCCAGTCTTACCACATATTTATACTATATATTGTAAATAAATAGTCCAAATGTAAATAAAGAAAAATCAGCCATGGTTAAAGTGTAGAAGGAGTTTGATGGAAAAATATTTAGTTGGTTAAAAGAAGTGATTGCTAAGGATAAAACTCTATTAGCCACCTGTATGAAGAATATTCAAGATTCTATATCTAAAGGTGGAAAGGCCTATAAGTCATGTTTGATTTTGTCCAAATTCACTAAAGACAATAAGAAGAAGGTGAAGGATCTTGAAAAATAATTGGAAACCATTTCTGATTCTTTTGATCCATTAGTTGGCAATGTTGGTGAGCAAGAAGGTCAATTAATATCTCTACTTGAAAAAATAAGGAGTTTGAAGCATTAAAATGACATGATTGTAGGAAGAGCATGTGAACTCAGAGGACTAATTGGTCGAAAGATTGAAATAATGGTGAATGCTTTAAAGGAATCCAAAGATGCTATGGTAGTTAGTGACCCAATGAATCTGGAGACTACAGAAACTCAATATTATTTAGTTTGTGGTCACATAAAAATTCTAGAGAGTTTCAAAAGGGTTTGGGACACAAATTTGAGCGTGTTGAATAGAGATTTTGCAGATATTTTCCAATTTGTGTAAGTTACCAGATCATGCCTGTACAGTTTGAAATTTTGTTATCTTTTTGGTTCCCAAAATTTTCCATTGATGTCAAAGGGGGAGAGTTGTACAATAAAAAATGTATATTTTTCTTAGGGGGAGTTGCATTTCTAAGCTAAGATTGAAGATTCTTTTTGAAATTTTGAAGTGGTAGTGTAATTCATGTTGGTACTGATCTGACACTTAGTCATTTTTCACTAAGTGTTGCCATCAATACCAAAGGGGGAGATTTTTGGCAAGAGACACTAAAAATATACTTTGGTTTTGTCATTGATGGCAACCATAGTCGATGATTGGTTCCACACATCATCACGTACTTCCACTGGTAGACAGATTGAGGACAGTCAGGAAGAATAGAGCATCCGACAGTTTTGTGTTCTGTGATTCTCATGCAGCTTTTCTATTGTTATTTTGAGTTGTGGATCTTATGGGAGGTTAATCAATGTATTTCTTGTGTTGTCCAAAATTCTTTGTGCCTTGTATCAAGTTGTATGCAAGTTGGGAGGTCCGGTTGGATATCTTTTTGTTCATCAGTATTTTGTGGCTGACCTAGATGATTTTAAGTGTTGTGGATATTCGAGGAGTGTCTACTCAAATGTTTTTGTGTTTGATCATCTTAATTTGGGTCTAAGCTAATTTATGATCGACCATTGTGGGTGTGCATTGAATATTATTCATGATTTGATCTGACAATTGTAAATATTCTTAAGTTTTATTGAAGCCGACAGGTTGAGATTAAATTCTTAGTCGCATATATATATAAATGTTCAATTATATCATTTTGTGTATGTAGAAGGTGTGTCGATGTGTGTTGCAAATATCAGAAGGGTGATTGAAAAATTTATGCATAGTTTCACTTGTGCATTAAAGATTTTGTGGAGCGAGTTAGAGTAGAGCATAGCAGAAGTGAAAAATTAGTCAGAAGGACAGAAGATCGACTACTGTGCCTAACCGGAACTGTAATCAAGCATTTTTAGATGCTATTCTCTCAGTTCATTCTCTTGGATCTAATCTAAATCTTTGTAATGAAGTGTACATTTCTATTTTGAGCAGTGAGCTCTAGGTAGTGAGCCTAAATTCAAGTGCATTTTCTTATTGTAAACTTCTTTTTGAGTATACTCAGATCATATTGTGGATTAGAAATCCACTGTGGTTTTTCCCCTAATAGGGTTTCCACATAAAAATCCTTGTGTTATGGTGTTGTGGTTTTTTAATTTTTGTTTTTGAATATTTCTTTTGGTTGAATGTTTTAAGTGGGTTAAAGATCAGAATAATAAATCTAAATTTTACACAACATTGATTCACCCCCCTCTCAGTGTTGCTTGTTTCCAACACTCTTGTCTTGCACTAAGTGGGGGGCAAGGGGTTTGATAGCCTTGTCCTCGTATGTCACTTTTGGTTGCCTCCTTTGGCTAGTCGTTAACCTTTCATGAATACATAAGAGCAAGCTTGAGACGTGGACGGCATGCCTTACGTTGGCTCGCATGACATACTTCTCTCTTTCATGATGTAGCTTATCAAAAACATATGACTTGGCATAGGGATTTCCAGGTAATCTCTCATGTCTTCCTCTTTCTCTTCTTCTACTTTAAAGCAATTGATCACAGTACGGGTGCTCGCAACTACTTTAAAGTGGGGGCATACATCACCACTCACATTTCATTGTGTTATTTTCTTTTTCTTGTGATTCCCTCTCTCAGAAGCATTAGGTGCAATGTTGCCTAGGATGAGATGGTTTGCACCTATCATCTCTTGGAGACATTGGGCATGATGTTCCCTAAGATGAGACATTGCATGAATTAATCAAAATCCTTTTGAACATCTTTTACATTTTTTTTCATTTTGCATTTTTGCCATCTTGCATAATGCAGCTTGCATGACTGTGGTACTTTGTATTTTTGTTTTTATTTCCTTGTGGCACCTTGTTAAAGCTATCAATGAGTATAACTTTAACATGGTTGAGCAGGAAGCCCACCTAGTAGCATGAATTTTCCCCATAATCACTTTTGTGTTTGGAGTGCATACCAACTAGCGTATGTATCTTACCTTTTTGGGCTTTCTCACCCCGCAAAAAACTAGTTCCTTGGCCCCAGAGTGAGTATGTTGTGGCCTTCTCACCCCGTAGATGACCTAAACTTTTGTGGCCCCAGAGTGAGTCCATCTTGCCTTTGCATGATTTTGTATCTTGGGGGCTTGACCTACATGTGGATCTCTCTTGAATGTCTACTTTAGTGTGAGTTTGAAGCAAGTTCATCCTCTCACTAAAGTGGGGGCTAAATGTGTCATAGAAAAAAGGACCCTTTGCTTGACATGGGATTAATTCATGATAAATTGGACTTAATGAGGCCTTGATTTAGGTGTTGTGAGGCATTTAATGCATCCACACTAGGTCTTGGACCCTTATAAATTGAATAACATGGTTTTAATGATGTCTTGTGAATGTGTTGTGAAGTGTTGTAAGACATTTCTACTCTTCTAGACACATTTTATTATAATCCATATAAATATTCCTTTTTATTCATCATCAAGTCCTATTTTGAAGTGTTGTAAAGTCTTGTAACAAAATTTCATGCTCTCCTAGGCACATCTTCACTATTTATCCCTTCTTATGATTTATTTGACCCCTTTATGCCCTTATAAGGCCTAATTAAGTACATTTTTGAATGTAAACTAGACAAACAACATTAAATGCAACTTAATTCCCGACACTTGTTTTTATGTCCTAGGTGGGACCCATTTGCCATGGGTGGCAAATGAGTCCCCCTTGGCCCAAAATTTGAAATATTTTAAATTTCTTTTCGGGTTTTTATTTAAAAAATACTCGATGTCAGCATGCGATGAGGTATGAATGGTTACTAAGGCACAAGAGTCTATAAATAAGTATTTTTATCCTCATTTTACATCTCTCATCATTAATTCATCATCTATCTTCTCATCCAAGACAAGCAACTTAGGGTTTTTTATTCCAAGGAATTAAGAGACCAATTTTTAGACTTTCAAGGGCAGATTCTACATGTTATGTTGTAGAATTTCAAGATAAATCATGGAAAGGTAATCTGTTCCATTGTTGCATGTTTCATTCCTTTCTTTCATCATTTTGGTTTAATTACCTAAACGAAGTTTGACCAAGGAAAACCCCCATGCCCTAACAATCAACATTTATTCTTCTCTTCTTATGTGTTTGAAGATTTAGGTCCTTTGGAAGCTCAAAAATCATTGAAGATAAAGTTTCAAAGTCATTAAAGTCATATCTTCATCATCCAAGTCAAAATATCAACAAAAAGGAACTTTCAGATCCGAATCTGAAAATTTCAAGAGGGAACACCTGTAGAGAGAAAAATTGTAGATCTAGCTCTATAGATTCAACTCTTGATTCTATAGATCCCTATAGGTGGACTAATTCACCATCCATGGAGAATGAGTCCCATCTGTAGGCCTGAAAAGTGGTTTTGTCAGAATTTAGCTCCCAACAGTTAGAAACCAGTTTCTAGAACTTTTCACCAGAAGCAGGACTGATTCACCATGCATGGAAAATTAGTCCCAGTTTCCATTAACAGTGACTTTTGGAACCTTCCAGTAAATTTTTTTTCCTACACGTGCACTCTATTCAGTCTCATAAATTTCTATTTTCATCTATTTAAGTTAGTTCAGATTTACAATCAATAATGTGTTTTCCAACATCTTGCATTAGATTAGTTTACATTCATTTATTTTCATTTATAAGGATTCCAACACATCTACACACAATTCACATCCATTTCCCATTCATCCCTACATTACATTTGAATGAAACATCTTGCATTTTGGCCCATCTTTCCCCTTTTAGGTGAAAAACCCTAAAAGAGAAAGGAAGGATTTGGGTGCCAAAATCCTATGTTTCATCTGCATAACAAAAATCATACAAAATTGTATATGTACAAGCATGCTTCTACAACTTACATAAACTTGAATATATCTACAAAATTACTCTTCAATAGGCTCAAACTAGTGTCCCAACTCTTTTTGAGACTCTCCAAAATAGTCATGTGGCCACAAAATAAGTAAGATTGCATCTCTACTGACTCAACGCTTTTCGGATCACTGACAACCATAGCATCCTGCACTTCCTTGAATGCACTAAGAATTGTGTCCAACTTAGGACCAATCAATCCTCTGAGCTCACAAACCATTTCAACAATTCTTCCTTCTTCATGCTTCAAACTTTTGATTTTTTCAAGTAAGGATATGACTTGATCTTCTTGCTTGCTCGTAGAAATGATTAGAGGATCAAATGCTTGAGAGATATCTGCTAACTATTTCTCATACTCCTTCATTTTATTCTTAGTTTCCTCAATGAACTTAGATAATGATAAACATGAATTATAAACCTTTCCACCTTCAGAAAAAGCACCTTGAATATTGTTTTCACAAGTAGCTAACAAAGATTTATCATTAGCAATCATCCCCTTCAATCTATTGAACCTTTTAGCATCAAATTCCTTCTAAACCTTATCCATAGCTGACTTCTCAAGTGACTAAAAGTGAGTACTTACAGAATTGAAATTTTTCTTTAGTTGACTGGATGGAGAATCAGATGAATCCTTGACATATGTAGGCTTGACCTTCTCTAGGATACCAGATGCAAGACTTAGCAGCTCACTGTCCTCAATGCAAGATTTCAATTTCTCCTCCCTTACCTTGGCTTGAGCAAATGATGCTACCTTTAGCTTCTAAATGGGAGATAGAGTGGCCAAGTTGATAGACCTTTAACTAGTTTAGGATCAAACTCCTATTGCTCTTCCAAAATATCCTTTACTGCCTTAGCAGTGTCTCTTGCTTCCACAAGAATCTCTTTTACCTCAACCTTCTTCTCTTCAGCCATAGATTCTTCCTTAGCTTCAGGAATCTCAATTTCATCAACAAACACAACTTTAGGAGCTTGAATTCTTTGTAGGACTAGATGAGAGAGTAGATCTCCTTGTAGATCTAGATCTAGCAGAGGATGCTACTGGATTAGCAGACTCAGTTCTAGCTGGCTCTCTTGCTTCAACTTCTTCTCTTTTCCTCCTAGCTTCTCTCATAGCTTCAGCTAATATACCCATGCTTTCTACAAAAGCTTCAACTTCCTTTCTTACCTTCTGGGTTATCATAGGCTTCTTCAATTGATCATGCACTTGCATATCCTTTTCCTCAAAGGTACCAAACCTTTCTTCTATCAGATCCCAAGGTTTACTCAATAGGTGTTGAGCATATAGCTCTAAAATGTGTTCCTCAACCTCATAACCCATAGGAATTATCCACACTCTTCTAGGTCCTGTAAATTCCATCAAACATTGATCAATGTCAACCATGAAGCAAATTGTGTCCTTGTACTTTTCCATAATAGATGTGGGAATCCTTTCTTTGGCTTGCATTTCAATATGAAAACTCTTGAAATAACCCTAGATAGCAATTTTTCTAGCTTTGTTGTCACCAATTCCATACAAGATGTCTCTAATTTGAATAGCTACCAGTTTATCACCTTACCAATGCACTTTTCCAAATCCCAGAACTTCATTCATGAAGTAGAAGAATAGACACAACAACATATTACCATACTTGAAAGAGTTCTTCTTATCCTTCTAGATTTTGCCAAGATTCTCAATTAGTTGTCCTTAGAGTAACTCACATAGGTCATACTCTGCATTATCCTTGACCATTTGATATGCTACATAGATTGTTGTACCGGATACAGAGTTATCCTGGCTGGAGTGATATATTTTACAACCAATGACCATATAGGAAAATCTAACATCCACTTCGATGATGTCATTGACTGTCATGGCTCTTTTGTCAAAAATTGAATCAATTGCATCTGTGACTATTTGGCTCTTTATAGAATTCAATGTCAACAACCGACCGGATGAATTCAAACCAGTAATAATCCTTATAGCTTCCTTTGTAATCTTGAAAGGCTGACTTAACCACATGAACTCAGCATGCACTCAACTCAATATGTACCAAACCCATTCATTTTCTTCAAACACGGGAAACTTCACAATTTTAGTGAACTTCTCCTCTAGAGTTTTGAATTTAGGTTTTACACAGAAATCATCTTCCACAATGTGATTGGTATACAAATTTAGCAACTGGGAGCTTCCTAATTCTTCAATATTTGCATGAATGTATGCCCTAATACCTTTGATATGTAAAATGCCATACAAAACGAAAGAAAATGCACCTAATGGTTTTGTCTCAATAGATTTGAACGGGTACCATTTGAATTTTGGATGAGGCCTATCCTTAATATCAACAACCAACGGGGCAGCCATTTCTAGAAATTTCAAGTTCACGAGTTCACAGATAAATATCTTTCATTGGATTAGGGTTTGATTGCCGAATCGCCTTCAGATTTGAATCTTCACTAATATTCACCTGCAGAGCTCTCCAAACTTCTTCTTCTCAAGATGCAATGTGACAAATGAAGAATAGAAATGAATTTTTATCATTTCTGCACCTAAATTTTTCATCGCAATAAATTCTTTTTCCCTAGGTCTTCCGGATAGCCTATTTTCACAGATTGTGAAAGACAATTCTTCTGCAGGCCTTCAATTTTGCACGAATCTCCTCCACAAGAGATATGAAAACATCTCCACATCACTAATGCAATCAATTCTATCTACCACATTCTAGTACCAACTATCGATAAGGGGTTTAAAATATTTTCTTGAGAACTCTCCCTAGGCTAGAGGCCTTAAACTAATTCTTGGAGGAATTACTAGAACCAGATTTTGGTGTTGAACCATTTCTAGCATTAGAAGGACTGTTCTTCACCCATGTCTTCTTCATTTGCTTCTTGATCTCATTTGCAGTAACTTTTCCTTTTCCCTTTTCATCCTTTTGCATGTTTTTCCCCCGATTTACCAGACCCTTCTTGCGTCTACAAAATCTAGCAATGTGACTAGATTTGTTGCAATTGTAGCACACCACATTTCTTTGTCCAGACTAGTTGTTCCATTGATTTTCTCTTGACCTACACTGGTTAGCAATATGATCAAATCTATTGCATGTATAACATCTGACATCTCTATTGAAAAAGTTGTTTAACATATTTCTGCATTCAATTGACTTATGACCATACTTATTGCAATTGAAACATCGACTTGAGAATGATGGACCACTTGGATTCATTCGACTTCTACATTGAATAGCCATATGACCAAATTTATTGAAAAATAAATAGTAACCATTGAACCTTTGAGAATTAGGTTGTCTTACCGGATGCCTTCCAGCTTTGTTCATCTAATTTCCTTGCCTAAATTTACTTTGTCTAGATTCAAAGCTTTCTCCTTTCTCATATCCAAGCCCTTGCTTGTCACTTCTAGTCCTCTGATTTTTAATTAGTTCATCAAGCTTGGCTGAGCTAATCTTGAACTTCTCCTTGAATTCATTTGCAGTAGAAAGTTCATCCCTCAGAGTGACAATCTGTCTTTCAAGCTCTTCTTCATTGTTTCTAGATTGTTCAAATTCAAGTTCTAGCTGATTGAATCCATTAATAATTCGACTGCATTCTTTAGATTTCTCTTTCAAGGAATAAGCAAGATTCTCTTCATTCTTCTTTCTGTCTTCAATATCCTTGGTCATCCTCATCACAATAGATTCCATCTCATGCTTTAGGACAACATTATCTCTAGTAAGATTTTCAAATTCTTTTATCTTTTCCTTCAAGGCTTGACTTAGGTGTTCATCTTCCACGCTTTTACTTTCTTTCTGCTTGATCTGATCACAAAGTTCCTTTCTCTTTTCCTTGGACTCATTGATTTTATCTTTCAATGATTGAATAAATTTCTCAACATTCATGAGGCTTGCCTACAATTCTCAAACTTCAGATTTGGATTGATCAAGATCATCTAGTGCCACCAAAAGTTATTGTTGAAGATTGCTTGAATCCATTGAATCACTTTCCTAGATCTTCCCCAAGATTTTAAACTTCTTTTGAGGAACTAGGCTTTGATACCAATTGTTGGAATCAAGGAACACTGAGAGGGGGGGTGAATTAGTGTTCTGCAAAATTTAACTATATCAACCTGATCTTTAAACCACTTATAGCATTGAATCAAAAGGAAGATGCAAGAGCACAAAGCAATCAACCACAACACCATAACACAAGGATTTTTACGTGGAAACCCTGTTAGGGGAAAAACCACGGTGGAAGGCCAATCCACAATATGAGTATACTCAAAATAAGTGTTTACAAATGGGAATGCACATGCATTCAGGCACACTGCCTAGAGCTCACTGCTCAGATACAAAATGAAGACTCACTATCTTACAAAAAGTTTGGATTACATCTAGAAGATTTGAACTGAGATAATAGAATCTACTAATGCATGATTATAGTTACTGTTAAGCACATCAATCACATTCTTGACCTTCTGCTCTGTCTTCTTTAATTCAGATCATAAATCCTTTTATGCATAAGTGAAACTATGCATAATCGCTCTACAATCCTTCTGACTTTAACAACATACATCAACACACTTTGTACATACATCCAAATGATATAAATGATCACTTATATATATCCACAACTAAAGATTTAATCAACCACATGTCAGATTCAATAAAACAAAAAATATTTACAAATTGTCGGCTCAATCTATAGATAATTTTCAATGCGCACCAACCAAAGTCAGTCACAACATAGTGAGGAACAAAACACATGCTAAAACACAAAACACTTCAAACAATTAGTCCTCAAAGATCCACAACACGCTATATTCACTTAGTCGGCCTTCTTGCACTGTTAGACAAAAAATCAATCAACCAGATCTTCTAAATTTTACACCAATCGATACGAGGCTCTATGATTCAAGGATAACATAGATCATACATCAGAAAACCTTCCCTGAGATCCACAACTCAAAATGAAAAACAAAAAAATTCATATGAATCAAAAAACACAATTCTATCGGATGCTCTGTTCTAGCTTGACAGTTAATCACAAAACTTCAATCTGACTTCTAGTATAAGAAACTACTGAAGTGCAGATCAAATCACTGAATAGGGTTGTCATCAATGACAACACTAGATGACATGTGCAGTGTATCTTTCCAACACATCTCTCCCCTCAAATTCGATGCAACTGCCTCTATTTGGCGATATGGTTACAAGGGTTTCAACTTCCTCATAGTTGGTGATCGGTTGAAAACACATGCAGTCTACCTCAGGTCAATGATCTCTTCACCACAAGGAATGCCTTCAGGACTCACAAAATCACTCTAATACCACTTGGTGTAGTCATGGATGGAGGGTTCAGAAAGAATAGTCCAAATCATGCAGCTTAGAGTCAACATAGTGGAAACAACACCAAAAAGTATTCTACAAATATGAATCCTTATTGATTTTGAAATATTACATGCAATATATGCCTCATGGTTGAATAATTAGGGATTATAGTCCCACCATAATGGAATTCAACATTTCAACGAGTTAAAGGCCTCATTACAGTCCCTCAAAGGGAAGATAAAAAATGGTTAAACTTAAATCATGATTGTAATCACTACTGAACTACTATGAATTAAAAATGAGTATAAATATGATTCTCAATCTCCCACAAAGGCTTGCGTCAGCCACAAAGGTTCATAAACTTGATGAATGATTAACTATGAAGGTTAGCCTCAAAATATGAAAATCTAATCCTTTACTAAAAGAAATGTCTTGGAAATCTCCAAGATAGCTCCCATTGGACCCAAAATGCTTGTATGATGTCCCATTAAGCTCCATACATTTTGAAATAGGTCCACACTAATAAATTTGGATCAGGTCGCCCTAAATGCTCTGATTGTGAATTATAGTGAAATTTTGAGAATGATAACTTTCATTAGACAAATGTAAATGATATGAAATTTGGATATGTGATAGATGTCTATGTATAGATGCTATATCCCACTCTACGAGATGAGAACCAATACTACGGTGAAATGAAGAATGAAATATTAAAATTTCTTTTGAATGGAGTGTAAGAAAATAATTATTTTTGGTTGATATAGGATTGCTTTACAACTAGGGATGCTTTGCATCATCAAAGAAGGAAAAAATTGTGACATGCAAATGTCCCTATGGTGTTCTATGGTCTCATATATTCTGAGAATAGAACATACTCAAGAAACACACATAGTCTACTATCTATCTAGAAAATAAAGTCTGAATGTTTTACTAAAATAACATAATGCTAAAATTAACATAAATAACAAAAAGAAAACTAACATGCAAGGGATTTAAAATAAACAAAATTAAATAATGAGAGAGAAGAGAGGAAGAAACTCACAGAGGTCCAACACTATGCAACCTCCCACAATGCTCCAAATGAACAATTTGCACACATAGAAACAATAAAAAATGTTGGGATTGTTTTGGGGTTTAC
The DNA here is from genome assembly GCA_007258455.2 of Sequoia sempervirens. Classification (NCBI taxonomy): domain Eukaryota; kingdom Viridiplantae; phylum Streptophyta; class Pinopsida; order Cupressales; family Cupressaceae; genus Sequoia; species Sequoia sempervirens. The sequence goes on from VDFB02000003.1 coordinate 686,176,772, forward strand.
CTTAGTCAAACCCCTATTTTGGTGTTTCCACCTCCACAAAAAACCAAGTAGACAAATAGAAAATAAATTAGATAATAGACAAATAGAATGACGAGATAAAAAAAATTGACAAGCTAAAATATCAATATGCTACTTGAAATAAAATATGATAATACAATAAAAAGAGTGAAGATACCTCCCCTCAAGCAAGTTAATAATGTTGGAGGAGAGCATACAACACTTTGGAAAATTTGAGAGATCCAAGACGTGTAAGAAAGCTTGAGAAAATGGTGTAGAATGAGAAAGTGAGACTAAATGAAAGATTGCAAGAATTGGTTGAGAGAATGGAAGAATGCGAGTTTGAATCAAATAATATGTAAGAAGCCATTTTCAAGCATGTTTACAACTTGAAAAGAAAGAAAAATAGGTTTATCAAATGTGGAATAGGGAAAATGGGGTTATGATGGACCTATCTTCCTCAATTTCATTAGGAAATAAGATCCACACAATGAAAGGACTATCAACCTCGAGGTGAGTCAAGTCAAAGTGTGAATCTACTAATTTCCTTTTTTTGCAAGGATGGGGGTCTAGGCCAAACAACACTTTGAGGAGAAAGATTAAAGATAGAAAATCAACTCCAAAATGTAATCTATAACTTGGATTTGGAATATTAAGCATAAAATTGAAGGAATCTACAAAGTTTCTGGCAGACCTGGAAGGGATAAATGTTGTGTACCTCTCACAAAATGGTGTTTTAAAAAGCTATTTGAGGACTCATTCACGCTATGGAAAATGGGTCTTGGGTAGGGCTCTTCAAAATATGTTTCTATGTTCTCTGCTCCTATGTATGTGCTTCTAGATTACTGATTTTCATAGTCAGACAATCAAACATAAATTCGGGATTCAAGTTTCTGTGAGATGACAACAAAGGTGACAACTTTGAAAACTTTGCAATTTTGCAACTTTGAGATCTTCAACTTTTCTTCAACATGCAAATTTGCAACACACAAAGAGAGGGGGAAAATGTTTTTTTTTGGTGAATGAGGGTTTTCCTTGGTCAAACCCCGTTCTAGTAATTAAACCTTGAAATGAAACAAAATAGCATGGAACGAATGATGAATGAAAAACTCTATGTCACAAATCAGTAAACCCTTGGAAGAACCTTGGAATGTAGATCCACAACTTGCATGAAATGGCTTCAATGGATGTGGATCTTGATCTTAAAACTTGATTTGAAACAATGCCTTGAATTATTGAATGGATCATGAACTCTACATCAACATATTAGCTGCAATAACATGCATGATGCAAGAAGACTTTGATATGGCAATTGGATCTTGATTTCTTCAATAATTATTCACTAAATCTGCCCTTTGAATGCCTTGAAATGTTCTTGAAATCTCACTTTAGCTCTTGCAATTGGACACTTAAAAACTTAGATGAATTTTGTAGCTTGCTTAGATGAAACTTAGTGAAATGACCTTATATTTATAGGTATGTAACATTAATTTCCTGAAATTCAAATAACACAAGTCAACATGTGAATATGGATTAGAATATCTTAAAATAACACTAAGGCGGGTGTGGGATTTTCTAGGTTTTTTTGCTTGTTGTTTTGGGATACCATTTGTGATATTCTCTCCCACAAACTTCTATATATTGGATCCTTCAGATGGTGGATTAGTACGAGTTCTTTGTAGATTTTCAGAGTGACGAAGTGCTAGCAGATTATAGAAAGGATTGCTGCATTGATGTACTTCCTTGAAAATTAATACAAATATTGAATCTCTTTGGGTGTGGAGTTTTTTCTCATAAGGGTTTCTCCAAATATATCTTGTGTCACTTGTGTTGATGACTTGTGGTATTGAATATTTTTCTTTCATTGTTGAAATTGTTAATCACATAATCATTTTATGGTAATCTTGTAAACATAATTTCAGATTTGCAACCACTTTATTAAGTTCATATTACTGCAAGTTATAACTTGATTTCCAACATTCCAAAAATCTTAGCAGATGTATCATCACCAAACATAACAAGAGCACTATCATACTTTTCAAGCTTAACAAAATTTCTCTTATCACCTGTCATATGATTTGAGCATCCACTATCAGTTATCTAGTAGTTTCTCTCCTCTCTTGCAAAAAAAGTTGTCAACATAGTTCCTTCAATACTGTGACCTATTTCCAGAGCAATTTCCTTCACATATCTTTTAGGGTCAGTAGAATTAGTTCCAAAATTTAAAGAAATGAACAAGAATTCATCACTTCCATCATCCATATAGTTCAATTCCTCATCATTAGATATACCACTATCTTCTTTAACATAATAACTCTTCTTGACAGATTTTACCTTTATGATCTTTATGTTTGTCATTTGAAACTTTGATTGGAAATTTAGAAGCATAATGAGCCATCTTTCCACAACTGAAAGACTTAAAGGGCAACTTACCTCTATATTTGTCAGTGCTCTTTTTTAGTCTCCTTACAAAATTTACTTCCACTTCATCAAGATCATCTAAATCAGATTCATCATTTTTCTTGCTAACTTTAAAAGTAATTTATTTCTTTGGAGCATCTTTGTAAAACTCTCTTAATTCAAAATTACTTAAAGTACCAAACATTTGATCTCTAAAATATTGATCCAAATTCTAAGCTTCTTCAATAGCAAAAAATTTAGCACCATACGCCTTAGAAAGAGTTCTCAATACCTTTTTCACAGCTTCACTTTCCTCCAGTTTTCTACCAAGATTATTGATGACATTGATAATTTTATCCACTTGGAGCATGTGTCCAACAATATCCCCATCTTCTAACATCCTTAGGGTTTCAAAATTCTCTTTGAAATTATGTATCTTTCCTTTCTTGACCTTATCATCACCTTCATAAATTTTCTACAACTTTGTCTAGATCTCCTTAGCGGTCTTGAGGCTTATCACCTTCACAAGTTCTAAGTTAGAAAGCCCACTCAAGATAGCATTCATTTCTTTTCCATTATTCTCATAATCTTTGATCTTATCATCACTTTCCAGAGGAGTAGGCATAGTATATTCATTTTCAACTCACTTCCAGACACCAAAAACCTAATGAGACAAGAAAGGCTTCCATCTTGGCTTTCTAGAAAGAATAGTTTGTTCCATCAAACATAGGGACCTTAACACCATTCCTGTAAGCCATTTAGATCTGCCTCAAGCGATTAAGCTTCTTCCAAGAAACCACAACTCGAATACTGATTATTAGACACACAGGACAATTGAGAGGGGGGTGAATCAGTTGTACATTAAAACATTAAAACCCTCATTAACCTTTAAAACCTTATTATGCATCAACATGAATATAAACTAATGAAACATAAACAAATTCACAACCATAAACCATAGAACACCATATTTATGTGGAAAAAAATAATTAGGGAAAAACCATGATGAGGATTAACTCATATATATGAATAACAACACCGAATAAAATAGGCTCACTACTAGAAGGGCTCACTACCCAAAAGAAAACACTGACTCACTGCTAAGGGCTCACTACCCAAAGGACTCATTGTTCATAATATAAGAGAATAGAAGAATATTGTTACAAGGAGGTTCACTACCTCAGAGTGACAGGAAGATTCACCACAAAACTCTACACCGTCCATAACCTTGGACTCACTACCTCCAACAACTTTAGGTACACTGAAAATGTAGACAACTTCTGCTCACTAATTCCAGTAGACTTAAGAATTTAAGATTGCACTCAAATCATAATACTTGATCATATTTTCATCTCACTTCACATTTTCAACATCTCCAATAATTGAACTTGCTTATATATCATTTGGACCTCAAACAATATTGTCTAGGTCAGCCTCAATGAAATGTGTGCACCTCAAATGTGCAACCAACAAGTAGGTCAAAACCAAACACTTCCACGATGGAAATAAGTGAAGGAAGAACACACCAAGGATTAACTAAGACCCAAATTGACATAAAATTATACACCATGCTTCCACAAACAACAAACCACCACCACAATCAACACTAACATGCTAGGTCAACTAAACTTCCATTGACACTAATAAATAATCAATTCACCCTTCACTGGGTTTGGAAATATCACGTGGACTATGAAGAAACATCACACAACATCCTAGAATATTCCAACACCATAAAAATATTTAGCAACACTACCACAACCACTTGAAACTGAGAATACCATCATCTTGTAGAACCTGCAACACTTCCACATACATACAACTCACTAACCACCCTTATGGAACACCTGAACACACAAAAATCAAAAGGAAGGTAGGTAAAAATAATATTAGCACATTCCAAAATCCACAAGACAAGAAACCTCAATGTGGAGAAATGTAGCATAATTCCATTTCTCCTAGATAACCTTAGACTTCATAGGAAACACATTGTCAAACACAACTTCCACTACCATATGATCCAAAACATGGAACTTTGGATATAACACCTCTAAACACTTATGATCATCTCATCTAAACCACACAAGTACATATTCAATCATGAATAAATATGAAGCATAATACATAACACAAATTTATCACCTTGTACACTCTTTATTCAAATTTTGTCAAAAGCACTTGGAAACCAAGTGAGCTAGCTGCACCAGCAACACTTACTCAACACCACAAACAACTTCTCATCACAACCATACTAGAGACTGCAACAATCTCCCCATCTACAATGCCAAAAATCTCCCCATCTACAACACCTTCTCAACACCACACTAGAGGTTGACATAGGTTGACATCAATGACAACACTAGTGTCAACATAGTGCAACAATCTTCCTATTGACATTAATGACAACACTACAACAATCTCCAACACTACCTATACATATGCTTTCAATTGGGTTTTTTTTAGTGATTTTTCATTCAATAAGATCATAATAGACCACTGGAGTTGTAATTTGAGTCAAATGTGATCCATTTTGGTAAAAGGTGTCAAATACTTTCAAAAGTTGTCATGGTGGTGCAAAAAATGCAAATTATGGAAGACCAACAGTCATGTAACTCAAAAGGTAGTTTGATTTGGTTTTGGTAGTTGATTTTTGGAGGGAAAAGTTTAAATAGGTTGGAGAAACTCGATGTAAAAGTTCTGTTAAATATTTTGTTGAAGAAATCAATAAGAAACTCTTAATTTTATGTGTTTTCCAGTCAAGTTTTCCATTCTAGGTTATTGTACTTGCCCGTACAAAAGAATATTTTTCTAAATTTTTTTGAATGTGATGGAGGCATGAGTTGTCATCATTTTGGTTTTGATCTAATTGAAATCCATAAATATTGAAGCATTTTATAGGCATTTTTCTGTAGATAGGTTGAAAACCCTATTTGAAGGGTTGAGAGTGAATAAAATGAATTAATCACCCATTCCATTGGTAGATTTGTCTCAAACTTTGTGAATGGGTGCTTTAGGGTAGGTTTAAATGTTCATGGGGTTTTATTGAGTAGGGAAGGACATTTGGAGGAACTTAAATGCTGTCCTAGTTAGGATTTCTTGAGTTTTTGCCTAAATATGATGGCTAAGAATAGGATTTTGATGAAATAGAATTGATAAAGGATGGGAGATGGTTTGGTGAGCATGTGCAGACCTATTTTGAAGTTTTTGAGGTGTTGGTTGGTAAAGTAGAGGCTTGGAGTGCATAGTTCCATTAAACCCTCATCAAACAAGCTTGAAACTAGGAAAAACAAGGGTTTTGTGTCTTGATAGCTTAGGCGTGGTTTCCATTGGAAAAATTTGTGGATTCAAACCAATTTAGGTCTGTGGAGAACATTGGAATAGGAATTTGGGGTTGAGAAGGTGTTTGGTATGCACTTGCTTTGCAAAACATGCCTAATTGGCTTAAGGGGTAGCATAGCAACAACTTTTTGGAGGGTGTGTTATGAAACAACCCTATCCACAAGTGAGATATGTTGAAATATGTCCAAATAGGTGTTTATATTGAAAATAATTTGGTGGATTTCAGGAGTCTTCTGAAAGAGATGCACAAATATCTCTATTTGATATGCTACAAGGAGAATAGGATGAAGTTATGAAAAGTTGTTGAGTTAGAGTTATAAGAGCAGAAAGATTGTTTGAGTTTGATCTAATTCTAGTTGTGTGAAGGTTTTCCTCCTTGATCTACATCAATTGGTATCAGAGCATAGGTATTAGATCTTTTAAGGGTAAAAAATTGAAGATTGAAGAAGAGAAAGGTTGAAAGTTGAAGGACAAGATGCCTCCTAAAGGAAGTGGAGCCCTTGGTAGGGAAATGAGGTTGTTGAAGGAATCACAAGCACTTTTAGACAAATTTTTAGGATGGGAGACAAAAGCAAAGAAGAGGAAAGGCCATTGAAGAGGAAAGTGACGAAGAGGAAGAGGATGAAAACCCTCCAAGTGGAGGAGTCCAAGGTGATGATTTTGACCTAGATGAGAGAAGGATGGTGAAGATGCTCAAGGTTGTTAGAGGAGATGCTTTTGGTGAGAAAATAGATATTCTAATGTATAATGGAAAGTTATATGTTGAAGAGATATTGGATTGGATAGATACACTGGATAATTACTTTGAGTATAAGGAGGTTGCTGAAGATTAGAAGCTAAAGTCTTCTAAAACTAAGTTGAAAGGACCCACTCTTACATGGTGGAATTATGTTCAAGAGGAAAGCGTGAAGAAATGAAAATCAAAGATAAGTTCATGGGATAGGATTGTGTCAAAGATCAAAAGCCAATTTCTGCTAGGAGATCATGCTATACAAAAATTCAAGAATTTGCAAATTTTAAATCAAAAAGATAAGGATGTCATGGCCTACACTAAATAATTTCACAAGTTGAGCATTAGGTCTAGTCATATTGAAGATGAGAATGGAAAGATAGCAAGGTATATGTGTGGTTGGAGATTTCAACTTCAAGATGAATTGAGTTTGGCTACTCCTAGGATGGTTGAAGAATGTTTTCAGTTGGCTGCTAGGGTAGAAGAGAAACTAAAAAGAAGGCAAGAAATACAAGGAAGAGGAAGAGGCAACACTAGTAGAGGAAGAGGTACAAGTAAGTCCTATGAAGATCAAGAAGATACAAGAAAAAGCAAAGAACAAGTTGCTGATCAAAGAGGTTGTTTTAGAGGCTTCAAAGGAAGATTTGGTGGAGGTAGAAGTTCAAGCTCATTTTTAGGAAGATGTTACCATTGCAATCATTTTGGTTATCAAGCATGGAAGTGTCCAGAGAAGAAAGGTTCTACTTCAAGTGGTGGTGATAAAAGAGTTCAATTGGTGTAAGAGGAATATTATGAGAGCATTCATTCTCCTGATCAACTTGCTGCTCCAGAAGTTGGGGAATCATTGATGGTGAGAAGAACACTACTTAAAGAAACCAAGGAGAAATAATCAACACAAAGGAGAACACTATTCAAGACCACCTACAAATGCAAAGGAAAGTTATGCAAAGTTGTAGTAGATTCAGGGAGCACTGATAATATGGTGTCTAATGAAATGGTTGATAAACTGAAGTTAGAGAAAATTCCTCATGAAACACCTTATAGAGTGTCTTGGTTGAATGATGATCAATCAATTTTGGTGAATGAACAAGCTTTAGTTGAATTTAACATTGGTGGATATAAGGAAAAAATTCTTTGTGATGTGTTACTTATGGATTGTTGTCATTGTTGCTTGGAAGACCATGATAATTTGATAGACATGCCATATATGATGGAAGAGACAATACTTATCAGATTGAGAAGGATGGAAATACTTCTACATTGACTCCATTGCAAGAAGATGTTAAGGAGAATACCAAGGCAACAAAAGTGATAATTTTGGGTAAGAAGGAGTTTGTGAAGCTAGAGGAAGACAAGAATAGAGAGTTTGCAGCTATGACTAACAATAAGGATGCTAGAATAGTAAATTTGAAGAATGATGTAATATTAGATGGAAAGGATGGTGATTTGGTTTCAAAAATAGAAAAAGAGAAGGCCAAGGATGAATTGACTATGGAAGTGCAAGATGGGTTAGAAAAACATGTTGGAATTATGGTAGGGACAATGCTTTGTTCTTTGGTTTGAAAAGAGGTTAGAGGGAAGTCTAATTATGTCATTGCAGTGGTTAGTAAATCGGATAACATAGAGGTACTTGGGGCAGAATTTCTAAAAGAAGAGATGAAGGAAAAAGGGTAAAGTGAGTAAAGCTGAAAAGCAAGGGAAAATGGGTGAGTTTGAGTATGTAATGAGAGTGAAGGAGAGGAAAGTTCAAGATAAAGTGGGTAGAGGTGTGTTCGTAGGTGTCCAAGCAAGTTCTACATCAGTTTCTGATAAGGGAAAGTAAGAGAACATTCATCAAGTTTGTGAAAATGGAGCAATTTCTAGGTGGCAAGGAACCTATCAATGTACAAAACAATACAAATATTAAGTACCTAATCTAGTGGAAGGGATTACCAGGTGGAGGATCATTTGAAGATCAAGGAGATGAAGTGATCAAGTTGGACAAGTTGCAATTCAATTCTCAAGGGACTTGAGATCTTTTTCTAGTCGGGTGTATGGTGCATGGGCACCATGCTAGTACATTTTGTAAATAAGGTCTTTGATAGGTTTTTGAGGTGTTTTTAGTTAGTTGTCATTCAATAAGGTCATAATAGACCATTGGAGTTGTAATTTGAGTCAAATGTGATCCATTTTGGTAAAAGGCATCAAATACTTTCAAAAGTTGTCATGTTGGTGCAAAAAATGCAAATTGTGGAAGACCAATGATCATGTAACTCAAAAGATAGTTTGAGTTGGTTTTGGTAGTTGATTTTTTGAGGGACAAGTTTAAATAGGCTAGAGAAACTCGATGTAAAAGCTCCATTAATTTTTTTTTGATGAAATTGTAAGGAAAGCTAGATGTGGAAGCAACTCTCCTAACGTCAAAACCTCAAGGAAGAATGAAAAGACACTTTAAATTTTTACAATTACAATCCCATTAATATGCACATGAAAGAGATAACAGAAAAAGAGAATTAGACATACACATATGAACACCAAATTTATGTGGGAAAACCCTTACGGGAGAAAAACCCACCACACCAAGAGAAGTCACTTTGTATTACAGTAATAAAGATTACATACAAAGATTTGACTTATCTTTTTGATGCTAGTTTACAACAACATCACTATGATCAACCTTGTACAAAACTCTCACATTACAATGTTCTCAGAATCAAATTCATCCACTGATCATACAACCACACCATCAATCTGTCGAACCCTTCATCATCTACAACTTCAGAGTATATCCATGTTGCCCCTGTCTATCGAGCTTCCTCTCAGTAATGGCCGCAACAGTCCAATTGCTAGCAGTTCCCATTCAACTTCTCTGAGTGGTCGAACACAAGCCATGTAGGATGGTCTTCACTTGGTCAAAGCGTTCAACCTGTGTTGGCATCTTAGTGAGACACTAACTGTGTCTCCCCAATGCCAACAAAGCCAACATTCGATATCGCCAAGAGTCCTTACTATCGACAAGAGATTACACCGAGTCCAAAAAGCTATCACTAAGACTTCGCCATGTTGATGAGAGATCATACCGAGCAGCCTTTATGTTATACCAAAACGTTCAACAGTCGACAATAATTATCACTTTCGCTAAGAGATCATACCGAGGTTCAAAGTTACTCTGAAGTGCTCATCTATCGCCAAGACATATTGTTATCGCTAAGACGTTACTCTAAAGTCTTAAGTCATACCGAGCACCAAACAACAGTCGACAAGACTTCTCTTCATCGCTAAGAGTTCTTAGTGAACCCTTAGTGTTACCTCGATGCCTCCAAGATAAAGCTGTCAGCAAGACATCATTTGTCACTAAGACTTCATAGTGACCCCTTTTGTTAGTCCGATGACCACATGTGTAACACCCTGTCGGCGAGACATACAATCTCAATAAGACTTCATACCGAGATAGGCCTTTTAGCCAAGGGTCTCCCCGACACTGCTTGTCACCCAAAGTCTCCCTGATATACAATAGAAATGGCCTATCAGCCAGAGATCTCCACTCGGCATAGGGTTACAACGATTGCCACAAGTCACAGTGACAGATCCACTCGACAAGACGGAAACAAGGTCTAAGCGACCAGAACTATTCAACAAGGTTTGAACTGCTAGTCAGCCAGACATAAAGCATGTCACACTGACTTATCTCTCTTAGAGGTTTCAGCCCGTGGGATTGAGGTATATATTTCCAACAATCTCCCACTTGATGAAGATCACACAGCCACCTCCAGAGCACAAAAAACCTACTGAAAGTCGTGGGCACTAAGGCCCATCAAACTGGCACACCACCTGAACTTATCTGTGCTCACTGGCTTTGTCAATGCATCTACAACATTCTCCAGAGTATCAACCTTTTCCAAACTAACCTTTCCATCCTCCACCATATCTCGTACAAAGTGATATTGTACATCTATATGTTTCATCCTGGCATGGAAAGTAGGATTCTTTGCCAGACAAATTGCACTCTGACTGTCATAGAAAATAGTTATTTGCCCTACATCAAAACCAATGTTAGAACACAAATGTTTTAACCAAACTGCTTCTTTACAAGCATGTGTAGCTACCATGTATTCAACCTCTGTAGTGGAAAAAGTGACTACAACCTGCCGCTTACTCATCCAACTCACTGCACCACCATTCAACATGAAAGTATATCCACTAGTGGACCTCCTGTTGTCAATGTCCCCTGCCCAATTAGAATCCACATAGACTCGAATACTGAGAGTCCTTTGTGATTCAACCAAGTTCCCGTGGTAACACAAAGTAAACTATGAAGTTCCCTTCAAATATCTGAAAACTCTTTTCACAACATCCCAATGTGTCCTTCCAGGATTAGCCATAAAATTAGTACTCCCACTGCTTGGGCAATGTTTGGCCTTGTACAGACCATTGCATACATAAGACTGCCAACTGCACTAGCATAAGGTACACTGGTCATGTCCTCCATCTCAGTAGGAGATTTTGGATAGTCTTCAATAGATAGCTTCGCTCCCTTCAAGATTGGAACAACTAGTTGCTTGCAATCATTCATGCAAAATATCTCTAGAATAGTTTTGATATACTTACTCTGACTGAGCCAAAGTTTTCTACTATTCCTGTCCCTGGTTATCTCCATCCCCATAATATACCTTTCTGCACCAAATCTTTCATTTCAAACTTAAGAGACAACTGAGACTTAAGATTAGAAATCATCAACTTACTATTGCCTATGAACAACATATCATCAACATATAGAGCAATAATAAGAACTTGATCACTTTCAACTTTGTAATACACACAATGATTAGATTTTGATCTTACAAATCCCAAAGACAATACAAAAGAATCAAACTTCTGGTACCACATTCTAGGTGACTGCTTTAACCCGTACAGAGAATTTTTTAACTTGCAAACCAGTTTCTCTTTACCTTTCTCCACAAAGTGCTCAGGCTGGGACATATAGATTTCTTCTTCAAGATCACCATGAAGAAATGCTGTCTTCACATCTATCTGTTTGACCTCTAAGTCATACACTGCTGCAAGTGACAAAAGAAATCTGATAGATGTTAGCTTAGCTATAGGAGTAAAAATTTCCCCATAATCAATTCCCTCTACCTGGGAATAACCCTTTGCAACCAACCTCGCCTTATATTTTTCCACACTGCCATCTGGACGAATCTTCTTTTTAAATAACCATTTGCAACCCACAACTTTTTTGCCTTTAGGAAATGGCACCAAACTCCAAGTGTCATTCTTTTCCAATGATGCCATTTCTTCATTCATGGCTTCCAACCAAGAGTCTAAATTAGACATTCTAAATGCCTCTTTCACAGTTCTAGGCTCATCAGTGCTAGAAATTAAAGCATGTGCACAAGTAGAATCTATCAAAGAGAACCCATACCTATCAGGTTGCTTTCTTTCACTAGTTGACCTCCTCACTTGCTGAGGCTAAGGTTCTTCTTCTTCTTCAGAACTTTCAGAACTACTTGAGCTCTCCTCGGTTTCAGGTACATTTTGAATTTTGAATTCCTCTTTATGGTGTAGGAGGAATTTCAGCTACATCCTTATTGTTTTTGACTTTGTCTCTGACTGAGATCCAAGGTAGAGGGCTTTAGCTCACAGAAGATTACACTTCTGCTATATACAACCTTCTGCAGGATTCCAAAGCTTGTATCCTTTTATGCTAGCACTATAGCCAATAAAAATACATTTAACACCTTGTTCTCCAACTTAGATCTTTTCTCATACGACACATGAGCATATTCCTCATAGCCAAAAACATGAATATGTCTTAAAGAGGGCTTCTTACCAGACCACGCTTCCAAAGGTGTTTTCTCAACAAGAGTAGAATTTGGAGAACGATTTATCAAGTAACATGCTGTAGCAACTTCCTTAGCCCAAAACTTCTCCTCCAAGCCAAGCACTACTTAGCATACTTGTGCTCTCTCCATCACTGTCCTATTGAATCTTTCTGCAACTCCATTTTGCTATGGAGTATAAGGTGTAGTCTTATGTCTTTTAATCCCATGGTCTTTACAATACCTCTCGAAATCATCAGAATAAAATTCACTACCATTATCAGTCCTTAAACATTTTTTTTTCTTCCAGTATGATTTTCTACAAGGTTCTTAAATTCCTTAAACTGATTGAACACTTCTGATTTACTTTTCAAAAAATAAACAAATGTTCTTCTCGAATAATCATCAATGAATGATACATAGTACCTTGACTTAGACAAAGAAGGAACATTCACTGGACCAAATACATCAGAATGAATATAATCTAGCAAACTAGAAGACTTATGAGGATTGGAATAAAATGCAACACGGTGCTGTTTTCCATATATACAATGTTCACAAAATTCAAATTCAAGGTTACAATCTTCAAGCCCCTCAACCAAGTTTTTATTCTTCAAGGTTTTTAAACCTTTCTCTCCAATGTGGCCTAGCCTATGATGCCAGAGCATAGTCTTTTCTGCTAGAAGTTTAACTTCCATAGAGTTTACATAATTAGGAACATTTCCCTCTTTTCCTCCATAAGTAGCTTTCTGTGACTTTACAGAGACATTGTTGCATTGAACAACATGTGCGTACAACTTGTACAAGGTACCAATATGAGCATCCCTTGCTAGCACCATTGAGCCTCTAGTCATCTTGCAACCATTTCTAGAGAATGTGACTTGTCCTCCAATATCATTTAGCTTACTGACAGATAGTATATTTCAAGCCAGACCTGGTATATGCATTACATCATTAATTCCCTTCACTCTTCCATCAAGGAATTGAATTTTTACTCTTCCACAGCCAAAAATTTCCAAAGTTGAATCACTTTCCAAGTACACCTTTCCACCATCATATTCTTCATACTTCGTGAACCAGTCTCTATGAGATGTCATGTGGAAAGATGCTCCATAATCAATCAGCCAGACATCATCTGATGCCTGTGTAGCCAAGGCTGCAATGAAGGCATTTACATCACTCTGAGAAGAATCATTGTCAGAAGAATACTTCTTCTTCTTCTTCTTCTTTTCTTTAAAATCCTTTCGGACATGACCAGGTTGCCCACAGTTCCAACACTTCACCTTGGACTTCTTGCCAAAAGACTTTGATCTCCCCTCTGATTTTGATTTGGACTTCTTGTCCTTCTTCTTGCCTTTCTCTTTCGATCTTCCTCTAACAACAAGGGCCTTCTTCACCATCTCAGAAGATTTCCTTCTCATCTCTTCTGATAACAAAGAAGCAACAACATCTTCCATCTTGAAACTGGATATTGTACTCCCAATAGCCATCACTAGGTGATCCCATGAATCTGGAAAATAACACAATATCAACATACATTGACCCTCTTCATAAATATTCACACCAACAGATGCTAACTGTGCAATCATCATGTTGAATGCGTTCAAATGATCAGCTATAGACCCTCCTTCCTGCATTCTCAAAGTGTACAACTTCCTTAGGAACAGTTTATTCACCAAGGATTTCCCCTAATAAATAGATGCCAGTCTCTTCCACAAGGAAGATGTAGTCTTCTCTTCATGCACATTGAGAAGAAAGGAGTCTTCCAAACAGAGCCTTATCAACCCCTTAGACTTTCTATCTGCAAGGTCCCAATCTTCTTGCTTCATGCCTGTAGGCTTTGTTCTAGACACAACAATCCAAAGGTCACGATCAACCAACAAATCTTCCATTTTAAGTTTCCACAACTCAAAATTGTTGCCATTGAATTTCTCTATTTCAATCTGTCTTGACGTGCTAGCCATCTCAATCTGTAATCTAAATTTGAAAAACTTCTACAAGACTCCCACTGAACAGAAATTGACAAAAAAACCCAACGTACCCACAAGGATAACACAACTGGCTAGGCTCTGATACCACTTGTAAGGAAAGCTACATGCAGAAGCAACTCTCCTAATGTCAAAACCTCATGGAAGAATGCAGAGACACTTTAAATTTTTACAATTATAGTCACATTAAGATGCACATGAAAGAGATAACAGAAATATGGAATTAGACATACACATATGACCACCAAATTTATGTGGGAAAACCCTTACAGGAGAAAAACCCACCACACCAAGAGAAGTCACTTTGTATTACAGTAATAAAGATTACATACAAAGATCTAACTTATCTTATTGATGTTAGTTTACAGCAACATTCACTATGATCAACCTTGTACAAAAATTTCACATTACAATGTTTTCAAAATTGAATTCATCCACTAATCATACAACCACACCATCAATCTATTGAACCCTTCATCATCTACAACTTCAGAGTATATCCATGTCGCCCCTGTCTGTCGAGCTTCCTCTCAGTAACGATTGCAACAATCCAACTGCTAGTGGTTCCCATTCAACTTCTCTGATTGGTCAAACATAAGCCACGTAGGATAGTCTTCACTCGGTCAAAGCATTCAACTTGTGTTGGCATGTCGGTGAGACACTAACTGTGTCTCCCTGGAATGCCAACAAAGCTAGCATTCGATATCGCCAAGAGTCCTTACTATCAGCAAGAGGTTACACCGAGTCCAGAAAGCTATCACTAAGAATTCGCCATGTCGATGAGAGATCATACCGAGCCTTTATGTTATACCAAAACGTTCAATAGTTGACAAGACTTATTGCTTTCACCAGGAGATCATATCGAGGTTCAAAGTTACTCTAAAGTGCTCATCTATCGCCAAGACATATCGCTATTGCTAAGATGTTACTTCAAAGTCTTAAGTCATACCGAGCACCAAACAATAGTCGGTGAGACTTCTCTCCATCGCTAAGAGTTCTTAGTGAACCCTTAGTGTTACCCCGATGCCTCCAAGATAAAGCTGTCAGTGAGACATCGTTCGTCGCTAAGACTTCATAGCGACCCCTTTCGTTACTCCGATGACCACATGTGTAACACCTTGTTGGCGAGACATACAATCTCGATAAGAATTGATACTGAGATAAGCCTTTTGGCCAAGGGTCTCCCCAACACCGCTTGTCACCCAGAGTCTCCCCGATATACGATAGAAATGGCCTATTGGCTAGAGATCTCCACTCAGCATAGGGTTACAACGATTGTCACAAGTCACAGTGACAGATCCACTTAGCAAGACAGAAACAAGGTCTCAATGACTAGAACTGTTCAACAAGGTTTCAACTACTAGTCAGCTAGACACAAAGCATGTCACACTAACTTGTCTCTCTTAGAGGTTTCAACCTGTGGGATTGAGGCATATATTTCCAATAGAAATCAATAAGAAACACTTAATTTTCTGTGTTTTCTAGTCAAGTTTGTTGTTCTAGGTTATTTAACTTGCCTGTATAGAAGAATATTTTTGTAAAATATACTGAATGTGATGGAGGCATGAGTTATCATCATTTTGGTTTTGATCTGATTGAAATCCATAAAGATTGAAGCATTTTATAGGCATTTTTCTGTAGGCAAGTTGAAAACCCTATTTGAAGGGTTGAGAGTGAATAAAATGAATTAATCACCCATTCCACCAGTAGATTTGTTTGAAACTTGGTGGAATGGGTTCTTTAGGGTAGGTTTAAATGTTCATGGGGTTTTATTGAGTAGGGAAGGCTGTTTGGAGGAATTTGAATGCTGCCCTAGTTAGGATTTCTTGAGTTTTTGTCTAAATTTGATGGCTAAGAATAGGAGTTTGATGAAATAGCATTGATAAAGGATGGGAGATGGTTTTGTGAGCATGTGCAAACCTATTTTGAAGTGTTTGAGGTTTTGGTTGGCAGAGTAGAGGCCTAGAGTGCATAGTTCCATTAAACCCTCATTGTATAAGCTTGAAACTAGGCAAAACAAGGGTTTTGTGTCTTGATAGCTTAGGGGTAATTTCCATTGGAAAAAGTTGTGGATTCAGACCAATTTAGATCTATGGAGAACATTGGAATAGGAATTTTTGGTTGAGAAGGTGTTTGGTCTGCACTTTCTTTTCAAAACAAGCCTAATTGGCTTAAGGGGCAGTGTAGCAACAAATTTTTGGAGGGTGTGTTATGAAACAACCCTATCAAAAAGTGAGATATGTTGAAATATGTCCACATGGGTGTTTAGATTGCAAATCCTTTGGTGGGTTTGAAGAGTCTTCTGAAAGAGATACACAAATTTCTCTAATTGATATGCTACACGGAGAATAGGATGGAGTTATGAAAAGTTGTCGAGTTAGAGTTGTAAGGGCAGAAAGATTGTTTGAGTTTCATCTAATTGTGGTTGTGTGAAGGTTTTCCTCCCTACTCTGCATCACTTTTGCATCTCCTCCCCTAGCATATTTTCCCCCCACTACAATTGATGGTTTCAATCACATTAGCATGTGTTGAAACCACCACTATTTATACTTTATTGTTAGGTCCACATCCACCACATCTAGCTGCTCGAACACCCATGCCATTGGATACTTCATGAGTCATGTACCTACCATTTCCTTCAAATCAATATGAGCATCCCAAGCACCTAAATGGTAGGATACTCATGCAAATATCACACCTTAATGCCACACATCTGATAACAACCAAAAATACATCAAAACTTTTTATGGCAAAGTCACCCTAGAATATAGCATCAATTATACTTTCCATTCTTTTTCCATTCCTCACATAGCCTCCATAGATGCCACTAGATTTTCAATTTCTTCAATCACCTAATATAAACCCACAAGGTCTCCCATCCTAGTGTTTCTTAGTCACCCATCATACATAAACACATCGACCTACCATGGTGACTTATTCCTCTCTACCACTAGTCTAAGCACAAAAATTATCTCCCATGACTATAATTGCAATAATGTGACACCACAACCAAAACTCCACCCACCTCTATAAATAACAAAGTGTAGATCTCAATACAAATGAGCTAGCAAGCATGGCACCAATATAAAAAAAATCTTTTACTTACACATGTATCTATGCACACCCTCAACCATTCTATATGGAAACTCCATTCCCTCTTGTCAATAAGAAATATTTCATTGACAAGAGCAGCCAAAACAAAGAGCAACTCCTCCAATATACCTTCTGCTATAAGAGATGAAGATTAGCTCAATACTCAAGACCACCCACAAAAATAATGAAAACATTATGCAAGAGGGTGTGCACGAATATGAGCTTACTTGATATTAAGACCTATCAAATTGATGATGAGGTATGAAGTATATTATATATGAGTACAATGACCTTCCTTATATAGGAAAGGTGAGGAATATGATTGAAAATGATTGTGAAAAGTGTCTTAATTCTATGACATGAGATAAGTAACAACCTAACTACATAGGAATCTTACACTAAAAGCTAGATAAGATAATTTATAGATAATACAACTAAGACTTCTAGAAAGAATCTTATATCTTAAGTAAACTTAACATGTGAATAAGTCCCCTAAGTCCCTAGAAAGGTAAATTACTAGGTACAAAACATATATTCACACCAAAGGATGCAAAGGATGCAAAGATGGGTCCCGACTACAATGCCATTTTAGGTACCAATGTACAAAAGAAAATTTAATCTTTGACAAACGGGGAAAAAGAGAAAACCTAGCACTTGGGAAAAAAATCCTCCACAAAAGAGAGAAAATAAATAATCAAGTGATGAAGGATGGAGGACTCCATGATACCCCCAAGTACACCATCCATCACATAGATATATTACAATCAATAACCCCTCGATAAGAGGTAAATAGAGAGAGTATGTAGCCCACCCCTAATGTATAATCACTTGCAAAAATGGTAAGTTCTTGGAGAAAAAACATGGTCCAATATCAAAAAACAACTTGAATCCCTTTAGGAAGAAACAAAACCAAATCAGGAAGACAATGAGATACTTGTTGCAATGAATCATTGGAAGTTCTTAATGAATTATCAACAAAAGTTGTATAGTCCTACTAAATAGGAATCATGGGAGCCTCAATCAATGACTCTACACAAGGAATCACTAAAGGTGAAGGTACATCAACTGTCTCTGATGGAGAAGGATCATCTAAAGAATCCTTTTCATCCACATTTGAAGATTGAAAGTGCTCCAAACATTCAAACTCTCGCATAGTAGCATAGTCATAGGGTATCCAGTCTAAAAATTGAAGAGGCATAAGACAATCTGAAATAGGATCATTTGAGAATGGTGGAGTATCAAGATCTCCATATATCTCCCAAATTTTAGTTTAAAGAGTATGAAGACACTCAAAATGATCAATATTATTCAAATTTTCATCGTCAATATTCATTTCAATAACTCCTAAGACGTGGTCCCTTTTGCAATTCCAAGCAAACTTATTACTAGCTATACTAGGATGAGGAACAATATCATACAAATGTGGTAACAAATGAAGCCATCAAATATGTTTTATGGTACCATATCTCCATTTTTTATAGTTTCCCATTTTCAACATAATAAGAGAAGGATGAAATGAAAACCCCATAATGAACTATGATCGATCTCCAAAATTATAAAGATATTAACCTTCAACAACAATTAGAAACCCCCAAATATGACATATACTACAAATGAAGTCTTCCCAAACTGATAGAACCTCTCTAGGAGTCATGATGCACAAATAATTAGTCACAATGCCAAATGTGAAAAATAATGAATAAGTACCTGGGGCTGAATCTGGAAAAAGTGCATGTGAATAGTGCACTATAGAGCTCCTCAATACCTTTTCAATGCCACAAAAATCGAGAAACACAGAAATATAGGAAAATGGTTATGAGCTCAAAGGTCCAAATAGGAGATCTGACTTGAATTTCCAATAAATTGTACCTACAAAAAATTATGGAAAAAATGACCTATACCACTACAAAGTACACGAAACTAGCTTTCTGTCAATATCTTGTTTTTAGAATTTTGACATCCTGGCAAAAAGTTGTGATTGGGAGAAAAAAGGCCTATTTTAGGAAAATTGCAAGCTAATTAGGTGCAAAATTTAGCCCCTAGGGGTTTGAAGGTGGTTAGCCATGTGACCGCAGGCTTTAGGGTTGTAAAACAAAAAGCCACTGCCAGGTGACATCGGTGGGGCGAAAAGTGGGTGGTGGGAAGTGTGGGTGCCTCTTTGCTCGACACTCTGCTAGGCATTAGCCCACAACATCAATGAGACCATAGGATAAAGAATGGTGGTTGGTGGTAAAAACAACCATGGGTGCTTGGAGTTTGAATGGTGGGAAGGAACCAAAAGGGTAATAATGACTACTGGTGGGAGCAATGAATACACCTAGTTTGCAAACATTCAGTGGAAAGAGTACTGTGATGTGCAAAATAATGAATGCACAGAAGCCTTTGGTCACAAGTATGGCCTTGCAAAAGATTTAAATGTTGTCCCAAAAAAATGGTCCACATATTTTATAATAATATTGCCCCACAAATTTATAATATGCCCCAAAAATAATTGCCCGATATAAATATTTTTCCCTACAAATTGAAATGAACCCATAGAAAATTAGTATAAGCAGAAAATAGTTTTTAAATATTTTTTTTGCAAAATCGTACCCTGTATCTGGGGGGCTATATGAGTTGCCTGGGTAAATGTTTTTTTCCTTACAAAAAACTAACACCAAATATAGGAATACTTTATATCAAACTTCATCTCTCAAGCCTTCTGAAGACGATGGTGAGGTCAATTTGGGCTCAAAGTGCACCATAAGCTCTGCTACCTCTAGATCTTGAATTTCTTCAAACCCTCATAACTTTGGAAAATTATATCAGATTTAGGAAAAAATAAGTCTATCTTGACTTTCTTAGCCACCCTAAACTCAAATCTGAGCTCAAATTTCCTCCAACATGATCCAAAAGTGACCTTTCATGAAAACCCACATAGAGAAACCCTCTAAATCATATATTTTTTTGATGTTTTTCTAATTCCCCAGTTCACTGTATGGTGCAACAGAAGAGCATACTCAACCTTACTAAAAATAACCTAGATCTCTCACTAGCAATAGCTCAACCCTCAAATATGAGAAGGGTTTTGCAAGGCTTGGCTCTGATACCATGTAAGAGCTGAAGATTAGCTCAATACCCATGACCACCTCCAAAAATAATGAAAACCTTCTACAAGAGGGTATGCAAGAATATGAGCTTGCTTGATATTAAGACCTATCAAAATGATTATGAGGTATAAAGTATATTACACATGAGTACAATGACCTTCCTTATATAGGCAAGTTGAGGAATAGGATTGAACATGATTGTGACATGTGTCTTAATCCTATGACATGAGATAACTAACAACCTAACTACCTAGGAATCACCCACTAAAATCTAGATAAGATAAGTTCTAGAGAATCCAACTAAGATTTCTAGAAATAATCTTATATCCTAAGTAAACTTAACATGTGAATAAGTCCCATAAGTCCCTAGCAAGGTAAATTACTAGGTACAAGACATATATTCACACCAACAACCCCCTTAGTACAACTTAGGGAGAGGATTTTTATGCAAATAATGCAAAGGATGTAAAGATGGTTCCCGACTACAAGACCATTTTAGGTACCCCTGTAAAAAAGCAAATGAAATCTCTCACAAACAGAGAAAAGGAGAAAATCTAGTGGGACAAAGTTCCTCCCCAAAAGAGAGAAAAGAAACAATCAAGTGATAAAGGATGGAAGACTCCATGATAACTGCTCCATATCCATCTCATGGCCAACAATAGGTAGATCACCTAGATCCTAAAGAGCTACTCCAAATCCATCCTAATTCTATGCAACTAATACTCCACAAGTATATTATGGATTAGGATTCATTTAAGATCCTCCATACATACTCTAAAGTTATAGTTGTCTCCCTTATTATGAGTTAAAATGTGTTTGTAGTATTGTGCCATCTCTCCACCAACATAGTCAACATCGCTCTATGTACTCGAATGGTAAGCACTAACCCATGTGTCACATTCAACCAAAATCTAGTAACACTTAGTTGACCTCATAAAATACCTTGAGTAAAATCATTGATGGACTCTACTCCCATGTTTGGATAGGGAGAGATGCTCCTACATCTAACCAAGAAATCATGTCAATTTTATTCAAAATAATTTGACTTTTTTATCCCTATGTATTTATTAATTTGTGAAAATATTATTTTGTGAAGGAATTGATTTAATTGATATATACATTGGTCCATGGAAATGTAATTCTAAACCCCTTTCATTACCTTTGCACGCAACACTTCTTTTCTCCAAGTATTGATACACATAGTTGACTCACCCAACCCCTAGTCATCAATTTATGGAGGTGAGTTAATGGCCATGTTAGCAAGCCACCTCTAATGTAGGAAAGTTTTAATGTGCAAGTTGCGATGTTTTATCTTAAATGTTGTATCTTTTCTACTCATTCATGTGATGAATTATGACATTTCATGATTTGTCACCAATGTTTGTTCTAATTCTAGCCTCTATTCATTGCACCCACATTGGCATGTACAGATTAAATTTTTGAGACATACTGGTAATCTTACATCCTTTAGTTGAGTTTGTTGTCACAATTTCTTTTCTTGGTGGGTGTGGTATGGAATGTGGTCTATCTTCTTCTAGCTCCTTTTTTGCTACATTCTCGATATCTCTAAGGGATATGGGTGGAAGATAAACTATTTGCACCCCCTAGACCTATTTCAAACCTTAATTTTCCTCTATTTCACCACCTTTGCTCTCATTTCTCAATTTATTATCTATTTTCCTCTATTTTTCTTTCATGGACCTTTAGTTTTCCTCCTTTACCATAATTTCTATCTATTTTCTCTTTTCAAGAGCTCCCTTAAATAATGTTTTTGAGAGACCTCTCAAGGGGACATCATGCCACTATCTTAAATCTCCACCATTTATTTCAAACAAATGGAATAGGTTACTCCAAGTGATATATTTTATTTTTCCTTGAAACAACACTACTCCGGTTAACTTGCAAGACCATTTTAAAGAGAGGTAAAATGTAGACACCTAAATTCACCTTCAATCATTCTACTTCATCCTATCTCTAATTAATTAAATAATTTTATTATTTATTTAATCCATCTCATAATTCTTCTAATACTCATTAGATAAAATATGACCTTTAATTCAATTAATTAATATTTTTCTTAAGATTCAAACTCAACTAAAAAAGTATATATATTTATTTGAATCTACTTTACACATTCATCCAAAAACTAAACAAATTATCACATTTATTTTTATTTTATTTTAGGTTTTATACTTTTATAATCCTAATTAACTATCTTGATTAATGATTTCATGAAATTAAATGTAATTAATCATCCTAATCACCAGTCACATCCTAGCTCATCTACCATAATATCCTACAACAAAATCTCAACCCTCCATTCTATCTTAGAAAAGTCTAGTCACTCACACTATTAGATGTGATCTCTTACATATGTGTAAGAGACCACATGTCAAATACCATTCTCCCATGTGATCTCTCATATGTGTGTGAGTGATCACTTGTCTTATATATTTTTTTCATGTAGCCTCTCAAACATGTTTGAGAGGAGACATGCCAACTTTTTTCTTCTCCATGCATTCTCACACATGTGTGAGAATAATTTCCTCTTCCATATTATTTTTGCATACATTTGTGATAAAAGTACAATCTTTTCCATTAGAATAAAATAAGCAAATCTTCATGATCCCTTTCACATCAATTCATGGCTCATCCAAGTCCTTCCCTCATAAGATACCACTTGGCATCTTTTTATCTCCCCATTCCTCTGAAGATATCCTAATCATTGATCTTAAGAATCAAGCTCAACCCTTTATATATATATATATATAAGCCTCTTAGAGGACATTTTCATGAAGCATTTCTATGCTAATGCTATGTTGATGTTTTTCAGAGTGAACCACATCCATTTCAATTCATTCCATTTCATCTTTGAGAGCATATCAAGAAGGGCTTTGGGTGCAACTCTTCTTCACTAAGCTCAATCTAAGGGGGTGAAGGAGAATAAGGCATAATAAACTTACATTTTGTGTTTGTTTCTTTGTGTTTGTTCTTTTATTAAATCTCTCATCCATAGTTTACAAATGATATTGACCCTTATTTTACAATCCAATTTTTTTCTAATATCAAAAGGCAATAATAGGAGTCTCTCTCTCTCTCTCTATTTTTATTAACTTATTTTTGTTGTTGTTTCAAATATCCTTAAGGACAAGAAGCCTAATTTATCTATGTGTGTGAAATTGTTATGCCTCACCAAGCACATGAATTTTCAATTTGAAGAACTTTCTTAGGAGGTTGATGATGTTGAAGATAATGAAGATGTATATGAACACTTATTCCTTTAGTGTGAAACATGCCATATTCCCCATGCTCATTGTGCTAGAAGAGAGTTGTAGAGAAAGTAAATCTAGATATATGAAGAAGATAAAAAAGGATTTTAGTGATTTTGATTGCAACAATGGCCATTGTTCAATAAGTTGCATTGAAAAGTGTACAACATAGAGGCAACTAGGAAACTTGGATATTCACATGAAGTGCCTCATTTTCTTTTTCTTTTTTAATTTTGTGTTGTTGGTTCAAATAAGTACTTGGATCATGTGAGTGATTCAAATGTGTATGATTACCTCAAGGATTATGATGAAGATGCATGTTGTTTGCTAACTATCCAAGAGCTTGGTGAACAAGTATAAGTGGATATTAAGCCTTACATTTTGATTTCAAAGTCCACGGTTTTATTATTGGAGACGACATTGCTACACTTGAGCTTGATTGATTTGTTTAGGATTTAAATCCATGCATGGAAAATAAGGAGTTAAAGTGTTTGAGTGAACTTCAAAACCAATATGATGCAACTCACTTTGAGAACTTTCATTTTGATACACATTAGCAAACTATATATGCGAATCAAAATTATGATCATGATTATTTATCTAAGCCATGTAAATTTCAACTTTTTGTTTTTTTGCCTTGATTCATGTGAGGTGATTAGTAGTGATGATGAAATTGTAGGGTATGGATGGGAGGATTTTTAGTATCTCATGTGCCTAAATGAGACTATTGATCTTGTTATTTTACAACCATATGCTGCCCTAAATGTGCAAAAATATATGTTACTGTAGAAGAGATTGATCTATGTTCACTATGACTTGGGCTTTGGATTCAATACTAAACAAAGTACACATTTTGCACATAATTGAAAGTGATACATAGATCGAGAGGTATTATTTCCAATCTCAAGATATTGCAAAAATAAATATGCATAAATTCAAAAACACCATCTTAAAAAATCATTTATGTAGAAGTTGAGAAAATACAACTTCATAGGAGCCCAATGATCTCTGCAAGCTAAGAATACCTGTTACAGGGAGAAGCAAAGAGAAGCAACACATAAAATAGTAAAATGCTCAAAGATGTGGAGCTCTGTATTTTCCAATGTGTAAAAGAATAATTACAAAAGAAAAGTTTCAACCACATATAGGTAAAAAACCTAAAATGGAAAACCCTAGGCTTGCACATTAATAATTAATAAAATAATTAATTATTATGCACCTAATGTTAGCTTAAGTGTAAAAGAGATAAAAAGGAACTTTAATTAATTAAACAAATATTGTTTAATTAATCAAGTAAATAACCAATTACTCTAACACCCCCCCTTAAGCTAGACTTAGGGAGAAGCTAAAACTTAGAAGAAGCTATTGAAAGCAAAAAAAATGGGTCCCGACAACAAGGCTAGATCAGGTACCCAAGTACAAGGAAATCTCTATGAAACAGAGAAAAGGAGAAAACCCAGTGGGAAAAAACTCCTCTCCAAAAAGAGATAGAAGAACATGCTGAAAGAAACATGAAGGAAGGAAGGCCTCATAAAGACCCCCCAAGGACAACTTCCTTCACCCCAAGCATAGAGCGCAACTGAAGATAGCGCGGCGATGCAAAAGGCTTCGTGAGGATGTCTGCAACCTGCTCGGCAGTAGGAATATACTCCAAGATGATAGAACCATCCTGAATCAACTGTCTGATGAAATGCATATGAAGCTCAATGTGTTTCATCTGCTAATGCTCCACCGGGTTATGAGAAATGTGTATAACACTCTGATTGTCACACCAAAGAATAGTGGGACTATCAGGAGGAAAACCAAAATCAGTCATCAACTATCGAAGCCATAAAATCTCCTGACTAGCGAGCACAACAGCTTGGTACTCAACCTCTATAGATGATAATGCATGAGCAGGCTACTTCTTGCAAGACCATGTGATAGGACTAGAGCCAAGACAGAAAACAAAGCCAGAAGTAGACTTTCGATCATTGACATCACCAGCCCAATCTGAGTTAGTGTAGCCAAAAATGTGAGGATCCCCTGATGTGTAGTGAATGCCATAAGAAATGGTGCCCTGAATGTACCTCAAAATACATTTGGTAGCTTGCCAGTGACTCTCATGAGGATCATGGGAGAATCGAGAGACAAAGCCAACCGCAAAGGAAAGATCAGGACTAGTGTGAGTCAGGTACAACAAACTGCCAACCAACTACCTATAAAGTGTAGAATCTACTGAAGGAGTGGGGCAAGTAGTAGTTAAAACAACCCCTGTCTGAAAAGGTGTGGGGGCAGGCTTACAATCAAGCATGCCAAAGTGCTGAAGCATATCAAGAGAATACTTTTGCTGGTAAATGGAGATCCCATCAGAAGAATGAATCACTTGAAGACCAAGAAAATAGTGTAAAAGACTGAGATCTGTCATCTCAAACTGCTCCATCAAAGCTCGCTGAGCATGCTGAATCATAGAGGATGAGCTACCTGTGATGAGGAGATTATCAACATATAGCACAAGAATAAGGATCTCACCCTCAAGATTCTGAATATAGACTGTGGGATCAGAATGACAACGTGTGAAACCAGTGGAGAGCAAAAAAGAGTCCATCTTCTCATACCAAACCTGAGGGGCTTGTTTGAGACCATATAATGAACGCCAAAGTCTACAAACCAAAGAAGCATCCTGCACAAATCCCTGAGGCTACTCCATATAGATCTCCTCCTGTAGGTCACCATGCAAGAACACACTCTTCACATCCATCTGAAAAATGGGCCATCCCCTAGAAGCTACAAGTGATAGTACAAAGCGAATAGAATTCATCTTGGTGACAGGGGAAAATGTATCAGAGTAATCAATACCCTCAACGTGCGAGAAACCCTTTGCAACAAGACGTGATTTTTACTTATCAATAGAACCATCAGTAGCATACTTGGTGTGATACAACCATCTGCACCAAACCTTCTTTCTGCCCTTAGGAAGAGGACAAAGATCCCAAGTACTATTCCTCATCAAAGAAGAATACTCCTCCTCCATAGCACTATCCCACTCAGGGTGACCTGTCGCCTCTGAAAACTTTTGAGGATCCTCTGAAAGAGCATGACTCAAAAGACTAGAACTTGCAGTATGAGAACGGGTGCGACGAGTGTCTGAAGGATCACCTACCATAGATCTTGCTGCCTCAATAGTAAAGTGAGACCATTTGGGCATCTGAGGTGGAGTAAGTGGAGGTGGAGATGGGGGATCATCAACATCCTCATTAGAATCATCCTCAACATAATCCTGAAGAGCTGTAGTGGGAGGAGTAGGTAGTGAAGTAGACACTGGAGACATGGTATCCACTATGGGAAGACGCTCATCAAACTGGACATCCTGTCGATATAGGACCTCTCTGGAATTAGGATCAAACAACCTGTATGCCTTAACATCCTCACAGTAGCTGACAAAAATGAGGGGTCGACTCTTCCGCTCCATGGATTTCCTCTGAGCGTCAGGAATAAATGCCCATGCTTCACTACCAAATACTCAAAATGATGAAACATCAAGCTTGTCATGAGACCAAGCCTCCTCAAGAGTCATATGTTGAATCACCTTGTGAGGCATTCGATTCTGAATATAATTGGCACAATTAACTACCTCAGTCCAAAAAGATAGATACATGGACCCAGACTGAATCATACAATTCGCTGTCTCCTGTAAAGTCCTGTTCTTTCTCTCAACGACACCATTCTACTGAGGGGTGTAGGGAACATTAAATTGATGCTACAAACCATGCTCAGTGAAAAAATATTTGAAAGCCTGATTCACATACTCCCCCCATTATCTGTACGTATCCACCAAATAGAAAGGCTAGACTGCTTCTCTACAAATGTCTTGCAGATTCGAAAGGAATCAAAGACATCAGACTTTTACTTAAGAAAGTACACCCATGTGCATCTAGATAAGTCATCAATGAATGTGAGTACAGACTTGGCCCCAAAAAAAGGAGTGGGAAATGACATGAGGTCACTATGAATCAACTCCAAGGGTGCCAAAGCACGAGTGGCTCTTCCCTTTGGAAAGGGATCCCTGTGATGCTTGCCAAGCACACAACCATGACAAACACCATTTGTGCAGGAAATCTATAGAAGGCCAAGAACAAGTGCTTGTGTACTCATCTGCTAAAGATATCTGTAATTGACATGGCCCAAACGCTCATGCCAAAGCTTATTCACTGAATCTGCATGAGCTATAAGAGATGAACTTGTACCCTCAAAAGGCTCAAATTCATCAAATCTATAAAGATGAGATGCAGTATCAACATACCCAGTAGCCACAACCAAATCAGAGTCATGGAGGTCCTGAATAACCACATCATGTGGTGAGAACTCAACTGTCTTACCAGAGCCAGAATGGAAAATCTGATAAATGGACAGGAGGTTTGTCGAGATGTCAGGAACAACCAGAACATCTTGTAGAGTACCCCCATCCAAAGAGACAAAACTGAAACCCAAGACTGAAAGCTGTGTAGAGTCACCCACTGCAATCTGTGAAGTACCACAAGAGGCAAGAGAAGTGACCAATTGCTAAGTGTGAGTCATATGGTGAGAAGCACCAGAATCTAAAATCCATATGGACTCATAGGTCAATGTTCGAGTAGTGAGAGCATGACATTTTCCTGTGGAAGGAGAAGATGACTAAGGTGAGGAGATGTGATGCTGCTGCATGGCTTCCTCTAAAGCCTCTAATCATTTCCAATACCTAGAAACCAGATGTCCTTCCTTGCCACAAAAATTGCAAGTGTCTCCTGATTTCTTCTTATTCTTGGAGGAAGACTCACTAGACTTCGAAGAGTTCCCCTGTTTCAGATTAAGTGGTGGTTTGGAATCAGACTTAGGAGGTGGTTTGGAGGAATGCTCATTGCCTGCAAAATATTTCTTGGGCTTCAATTTTTGCTTCTATTTCTCCTTAGATGACTGAGCAACCAATGCTTTGTTCTTTGATCCTAAGAGCATATCTATCTGAGAAAGGTGTGATTGCTCACGAGATAAACGCTCACAAAACACATCAAAGGTAGGCATGGTAAAACGAGCACCCAGGCCATCCATGGTGGAATAGAAGGAAGAAGCAAATATTTGAAATGGACCACAAAGCTTCGAAATGATCAAGTAAATGCACTCTGTGTCTAAGTTATCCTTGCCACAATCCTGTAAATTAGTGCAGATAGTCTTGAACTTGTTCAAAAAGTCCTCAATAGTGGGAAATGATTCAGGTAACAGTGAAACCAGCTCTACCTCAATCTGTAATGCTTAGAACTCATTAATGGTCCCAAAAAGTGTCTCAAAATTCAACCACATGGCCCGAGGAGTGAGCAAAGCAACAAGGTGAAACAAAAGACTGTCTAAAACGTGCATGGATAGCAAACCCATAGCTTCATCCATCTTGTTCCTGTGATGAAGAATCTCAAAACGACGCTGCAACTGAGGGTGAACCTCATCTAAACAAGACCACAATCCTCGTGACTTGAGAAGCCTCGTCATGTGCGAGACTTCCAAGTGTGATAGTTGTGTGATGTGAGTAACTCAACTGTGGAGTCTACCATGAAACCTTGCACCTGTACTTGCTTGTGTTTTTTATTATTATGTGATCTTTCAGAATAGATAGAAGATGCACAAGGGTTTGATTATTTTTTGAGAGTTTTGGTGTTTTGGTTTTCTGATATAAATGACAGAAAGCGAGAAAAAAACACCCCCACAAGAGATAAACCCAAACCCTAGTACAAACTGAGAAAGAGGAAGCAATGTATAAGCAAAAAAGCTTCAAAATAAATTCTCGTGTACTTGAAGAAAATTTTGAGAAAAAAGATTAGAGTCTATTTGCACCTTAGATATGGCCCTAGAAGTGTAGAAAAAAGACCCCACTTTGACTGGAAAAAATAAAGTCAAACTAATTTTTTTTGAAAAAAATCCCGCACCATCAGATCGGTGCTAGAATCAGCTTTCCAATGCCTATTTTCATTTGAAAATCCGAGCTAGAACGCCCGAGATATGTCCGATTTTGAGAAAGTAGCTTAAAATGCCCTATCATACCCCCTTTAGCACCCTGGAGCTAAAAAAATAGCCCCTGGTCGCCTGGGTGGACCAGGGGGCTGGAGCTTGGGCTAAGCCCGCGGTCACCCATGTGATCACTCGCGGGGGCTAGGAGGTCGGCGGGGTTGAGCGCCGGGCGCTCGGTTCTCCACAAGACCACCGGTGGGTGGTTAAGCCAGCGGGGGCTGGAGGGAGTAGCGTCGGTGGGGTTCGCCGGTGGTAGAAGTGGGTGGCAGCTGAGTGTAGCGGCGGCGGGAGGAGAGCCACTGGCGGCTGGTGGCCGTCGGGTGGTGGGCGGGTGGCGGCCGCCTTATGAATTGGAGGCGCCCAAAAAAAACAAAAACCTTCAATTTTTTTTGAAAATTTTGCCTCAAAAAACATGTCTGGGGCTGTACAGACCCTGGGCTATTTTTTTTTGCTTCCCAGATTAATTGTGGCCAAATTGGTCGTGCCATATATGAAAATATGGGTTTTTGGCCGCTCTGAATCCAACCGTAAGGTCCATTTGGGCCCAAAATGCACCCAAAAAATGGAGTTACCCAGATCCACAAAAAAAAATCTGAAATCCCAGATTTGCTTCCAATGCAAAAATTCTCAAAACAAGAACATGTAGTTGCATATCTAATGCTCTGATACCATGTAGAAGTTGAGAAAATACAACTTCATAGGAGCCCAATGATCTCTGCAAGCTAAGAATACCTATTACAGGGAGAAGCAAAGAGAACCAACACATAAAACAGTAAAATGCTCAAAGATGTGGAGCTCTATATTTTCCAATGTGTAAAAGAATAATTACAAAAGAAAAGTTTCAACCACATATAGGTAAAAAACCTAAAATGGAAAACCCTAAGCTTGCACATTAATAATTAGTAAAATAATTAATTATTATGCACCTAATGTTAGCTTAAGTGTAAAAGAGATAAAAGGGAACTTTAATTAATTAAACAAATATTTTTTAATTAATCAAGTAAATAACCAATTACTCTAACAATTTATTTTCAAACTTAAAACTAAATACTCATTTACTTTCTTACATTTAATTTTGACCTACATATTAACCTAAATTGATTTAAATTGATTATACATTCTATTGGAATAAACTAAATAAAAATAAATACAACCTCAAACAATATGTGAAAAAATAATTATACAAATGTTGGTTATTAAATCTCTTAAAATTTCGTCAATTAAAAACAAGTATTTTGAAGTTTTATTGGGAGAATGTTATTTTATAAAATATCAGTAGTTATCTAATATGTGAGTACGATTCAAAACTATTCAACGTCACCAACACACCAAAATTTTGACCTTGATCTTGTTATTTTACAACCATATTTTGCCCTAAATGTGCAAAAATATATGTTAGTGTAGAAGAGATTGATTTATGTTTACTATGATGGACTTTGGATTTAACCTTAAACAAAGTACACGTTTTACACATAATTGAAAGTGATACATAGAACAAGAGGTATTATTTCCAATCTCAAGATAGTGCAAAAATAAATATGCATAAATTCAAAAACACAATCTTAAAAAATCATTTATATTCAAACTTAAAACTAAATACTCATTTACTTTCTTACATTTAATTTTGACCTACATATTAACCTAAATTGATTTAAATTGATTATACATTCTATTAGAATAAACTAAATAAAAATAAATACAACCTCTAACAATATGTGAAAAAACAATTATACAAATGTTGGTTATTAAATCTCTTAAAATTTTGTCAATTAAAAACAAGTATTTTGAAATTTAATTGGTAGAATGTTATTTTATAAAATATCAGTAGTTATCTAATATGGAAGTACGATCCTAACCTTATCCATTATAGCGCCGACTCATTCAAAACTATTCAACGTCACCCACAAACCAAAAAAATCTTTGACACTAGAAAACATCGAGATAAACAATTATTTAGTTTTACGGTCATTTGCTTATTCATTTTGACTGCTGACTATTTTTTCTACAAATTCCCTGGTATGCCAAAATTGACGGTCGCTGCCGACCACACACAGAAGGAGGAATTGTAAAATCAGTAACTGACAGAACCACAGTTGACGGCAATTCTGTAGAATGAAATAAAGACAAAAATCGCGTGGGAAGTGTGGGAACAACTTAAGATGTTTTTTGTGCATACATGAGAAGTCAATGAGAGTTGATTGTTCTGCTCTATTTTAGATCATTGAACTTTGAGTAGTTTATATGCCATTTTAAAAAAAATATAAACGTGTATTTAAATAATC
Source organism: Sequoia sempervirens (assembly GCA_007258455.2). NCBI lineage: Eukaryota > Viridiplantae > Streptophyta > Pinopsida > Cupressales > Cupressaceae > Sequoia > Sequoia sempervirens. Next base: position 686,208,769 of record VDFB02000003.1, read on the forward strand.
AACGTAAGAAAATAAAGTTGCATATTGATTTAAATAATCATTTTTCATAAGTAGAAAATGATTTATTTTAATTTTATGGATTATCTAAAAATTAATCGTAACATTCAATTATCTATATGAATATCTAAAGAGCAAGTGATAATTACTTAATAGTGACATTCAAGCATTTATAATGATATAGTGAAGTGGTTGATTTTTGTTGACCATTTGAAAATAGTTTATTAAACATGGATGCTATAAAACAATATACAATTCTTGGAAAAAATCATTTGGACTACACATAGAATGGTTTGTATAAATTACTTGTCTTTACTAGTTTTTTTTAATTTAATTTAATTTATAGAATTCTATAAATACAAATTATTTAGGCATAAACAAATAATCTTGATGAAAATTTATGGTCTAACAAATCATATATTGTATTACCCTAAAATTTTCTACAAAGTTTATTTTATTCAAGGGTGCTTTGTTTAGGTACACATGTTTTATTATTCCATCATGTGTGGACATGTGTCATGGTGTAAACACCACATGTCGCACTGTGGGGACATAGAACATAAATAACGAATTCCAAAACAACAAAGGGTTTAGCAAGAGGTTGTACAAGTATTTTTTCTTTTCTTTTTCAGACATGTCCTTGCATTCTACATGTCTTCATATTGCAGTTGATTGACTAAATTTCATGGATAGTAGGGGCTTCAATGAAGTTATTAATGGCTTCATAGATCAAGTTGGTTATCTCTGATGTAGTTGTGCAAACCTTAGAGGTTGAATCATTTTCCCAAGAGCACATATGTCAACTTGTGAATAATAGGCCAAGACTTGTGTAGGATTTATTTACTTTAGGTTATGTTAGGATTGGGAGGACAATCTTTAATCTTTTTACAATAAAATTAAAGATAAATAAAATATAATATCTATTCTTGGAAATAAAAAAACCTTGAGTAGATGGAATCCCAAAATGTGTAACTAGGCTTTAGTATGCAAGTTTGTAGGCTCAAGAATTATGAATATCCTAAAGCACAAAGGAGTGTCATGCATATAATTATTTATGAGTTATATTTATGTATCCAAAAGAAATATACAATTTAATAACTTACTTCATTCATGACAAAATAAGCAAACAATATAACATAACTCTCTTTAGATTTATCTATAATCAACTTGCATAAGATGGTACCATTTCACGACTATTAGAATACACTAATTGATAATTTTTTTTTTTTTTGAAAAATAAAGGTTTTAATAATTTAGTTTAATGAATTTTAGAAAATTGGGTGAAGTGGATATACAAGAATATTGGTGCCTTAATTTTACTTTAGTGATAGGGTACATAACAAACCCTTTGGCATTTAAGCATGATGTGTTTCAATATTGAACAAAGAAACCAAAATTGTATCTAAATTTAAATAAGTCTAGCTATATACTTGTTATAATGCATTCTAAATGTGTTACAAGAGAATATAAGTTAGGCATCCATCAAAAATCTATAGGATATCATACATGTTCCATACATTGCATTAAAATGATACTTAGAGGAACCTCAAAGATGTATTACAACTTTTACTTAAGCCAATGAAATATTCGATATATACATGAGATATCAAAGATAATAATTATACCCTAAAAAGTACAACTAGCCTAAGGAGATAACAAAACCAAAGAAATCTTACACAATTATATTCCTTGTCAAAAGCTTACAATATAAACAAATTCTTAGAAAATCGAGTTTGCTTCAAAATTTGACACTTGAGATACTAATATCATAATGAAGGGAAAGTAGGAAGCTCATGGACAAGCCTAGGAATAACAACAATAACCTTTTACCATTAAATTATTTCATGTATAGAAGATTGGAGATCACCAAGAATTAGTTAGATTGTGCCATTCTAGGTAAATTTGGTTCATTCAATCACAAGGCCAAAATTATATTTGATTGGAAAAAAACTATACCTATATTCCTATCCAAAAAATAAATTTAGGAAATACATAAAGTATAAAATCAAAAAAAGGAATATTAATTCTTGCAATCTAAACCACATGAGCCCACATTCCTAGTTAATTTGAGAAACATAGAAGTGAATAAACTCCAATATTTACAAGGGAAAAATAGGTCACATATCATACGTAGTCAATCCCAGAATCCTCTTGCTAATAATAAGACCGTAGCATCATAAATTATCACCCACAACAATTTCACACTATGTTTTTCTCCCTCTTAAGTAATTGGGCCTAATTGTACACCTAATTTCTTAAACTATGCTTTTTATAGCCCACATGGATATTTACCAAGAAAACCCATTTATAAAACCAAAGAAAACATTTAATGTTTTGCTCCCAACACTTTACACTTTATAAAATAGGGCTAGGACTAAGTCGCCCTAGGTGACTTGGTCTCTCTATCTTGCCTCCAGGGTATTGACTCCCAATGATGTAGAAACCACCAAAATAAATACATATAATCTCATAACAAATGTTGGGACCCTATTGCAAATTATAGATAGACCAAGATAAAGAAACACAAGACTAAGTATTTAGAAATTATTCAACAATAATTATAAAATATCTAGCATGTATATAAGTAATTAGAATTGTATGCATTCAAATATTACACAAGACTCAAATATTTATGTGGGATTACCCTTATGAGAGAAAAAAACCACATAAATATGTTCATTTTTATATTATTTAGAATCAAGGATTCAATACAAAAAGGTATTTATCAGAGGCCTAATCTACAACATACTTCTTCTACAATCACTATAATATTACACAACAACAATGTTCTATTGAACTCAATCTATACAAATATCCAACCTTCTAACCTTGGTGCATTCATAGAAGATGGTACATATAGATATACACATGAGAATAACAATTGTATAATTATCCAACCAACATGTGGAAAGCTAAGACTCATGCAACCATATTCTAACCATGCTATTTTATTATCATACCACATATATCATTAAATTTATTTTCTTTACATGGATAATTTCACCCTATATACATAGTTGTTATTGTGCACACTATTAATAAATCTAGTCACATACTTAACATTATCAACAAGTTCATGTTTTCTACATAGACACCACCACTAGCTTCAAGCTTGTAATAACACATAAAAAATTAACATCAATTATAAATACTTATAGTACCTTGTGCCATATTCCAAAACAATCTCCTCACTAATTGTTTCACACAATCTCTATTTTTTCTGCAAGCACTCCTACATCACTTTTCATGCTTCTAACAAATATTATCTTCTATTTATAATCATGTTTGTTCTTTTTCAAATTAATTACAATTGTTATCATAGCACCAAAACATGTTCAAACCAAAATGTATATTGTATTGTGTCATTGGCCACATCATTATCACATGTAGATCACCATCTATATTATATTGCAACATCTCTTCAGTACATATTATCAATTTGAAGTATGTATACAAACTCTTCTTACATAAATTTTTTACATGTGAATATCAACCATCCCAACACACGAGAACATTAAGATAGGCTATCATGTCAATGAAAGACAATAAATTAACACAAAATTCATGTGACAACACCTCTTGAGAGTGGACATGACCATGAAAAAACTATATGAACATCATTGCAAGACAAAAAACACTTGTGTTTCTCAATATACCCTAATTTTTTCTCAAAATTATACACATTGAATTTTTTTAAAGTGATAAAATTAGAAAATTCTCATACTTTATTTGTCCTCCCCTTGGCAGACATGCCCATTCTCCATCTTTCCTAGTGATAGTGTAAATTTTTTCTCCTAGATATCATAATAATAAATTTATAAAGTGAATAGTGAAAATGAAATTACTTTTTCCCTTTTTTCTATTTTCTATTACACTCCCTCTAGTTTCACCTTTTTATTTATTTTATTTACTCTTCCTCTTTCATTTTTCTTACCTACATTGAATAATGTGATAGTTCTTATTCTCCATTTCTTGATAAAACACATCCTTTCTCTAATTAGAAAAATATATTTTAAAAGGTCATTTATCATCAAATAGATATTGTGGACACTGATTTTGGGTGCCTAAGGGTTCTCTAACTCTTCTAGGGTTTTTCACCTAAAAGGAGAGAAATGGGCCCAAAATGCTAATGTCTATACTCAAAATTAATGTTATGAGGGAAGTAATGTATCTAAATATGATTATCTAAATGCAATAAGCTGAGAGAAAGATGATTTATTGATGCTAAAGGTCTAAGAAATGCAGTGTTAGAAAACACAGTGATGTATGCAAAAAAACCTAAGAATACAAATAAATGATGAAAGAATTAAACAAAATTGGAGAAGTACACCTGGAATATGAAGTCTGATGCAAAGAAGCTCTAGAATCCTATAGAGTTGATTGGAAATGTTGACTGGGACCCTTATGCCAAGCTGGGCGACTTAGTCCAGTTTCAGGGAAAATATGCCATAACATGAATCTACCAAATGGGTACTCACAAATGTAAAAATCAATTTTCAAGCCTGACAGTGGGAATAATTTTCCATAGATGGTGACTTAGTCCACCTAAGAATTTTTGGAATCTCAGGACACAATTCTATAGCTTTTGGTCTGCACTTTCTTTTCTAACAGATGTCCAGTTTAGATTATGCATAAATTAGGTTGAAAGTGATCTCCAAGCTTCAATTAGTTTTTTGTTGACTTTGATTACTTTGATGGATTGAAAACACCTTTTTGAAAATTTCCTCTTTGAAAAATCTACACACAAAACCTGCAAACACACATGCAAAGAGGGGAAAAAGGGTTAAGGGTTTTCCTTGGTCAAACCCCAATTTGGTAATCAAACCCTATGAAATGAAATGAAATAAGAAGAGAATGATGAATAAACAACATGCAATGTCACAAACTCACCAAACCCTTGATGTGTAAATATGAAGATATGGAATGTAGTGCTCCAATGGATGACTTGATGATGCTTAGAGTGCTTGGATGCTTGATAGTTGCTTGATTGATTAAGTGAATGGATGCTTGAATAATTGGGGGTGCTTGAGAATGAATATGTGTTAAAATGAGAGAAAAACCCTTTATTTATACTTGATTTTCCATTATTTCCCAAAAATAACACATCACAGGCTGACCTCAAGGGTAAGAGAATAAAATCTCCCCAAGAAATTAAAATTATTTTGATTTTTGTGCCCAGTCTAGGACTATGTCACCCCAGGCGACTTGGTCCCACCGGGGAAATTTTATTAGGTTTCGGTAATTAAAGTTCATTAAATAAGGTTTAATGGGAATATCCTCAAAAATACACTTAAGTATGGTTGGAAAGTGCATTAAGGGGTCATTCAAACATGAGAAAGGGTTAAATTATTGATGACAAGTCTAGAAAAGTGTGAGAGTTTGTTACAACTCTTTACAACACTTTGAAATAAGACTTAGTAAGTGATAAAAAGGGGATATTTAAGTGAATTATAATGAAAGGGTCCTAGAAAAGTGTGAAAGTGGGTTACAACACTTCACAACACTTTTACAAGACAACCTAGGAGTCTTAATGATTTTCAAGGGTCAAAGACCTAATGTGAATGTGTTGGCCACATTACAACATTAAATATAGGCAACATCAAGCCAAAGTCCATGAGAGAGACTCAAGTGAGCGTAAAAATGTCAACTATACATTTTTTGGCAACAAATATAACTCTTTCATGTGTCTTCTATTTTCTAAATGCATCAAGCCTTTCATGATAAATAATTTGCAGTGTTTATTATAGGGCCAAAAAATTGGGGTTTAAATACCTTCTTACCATATTTAGTACATGATTTAGGGTTACTTTCTTTTCTAACCCAAAAAATTCATGTACATACCTCAAGAAACCTAATTTTTATCCAATGCTCAATAAAAATAAAAATAATTATAAAATGAAATTTTAATGGAAAATAGTTTGGGAGAATTTAGGATGATACAAATAATAGATATAGAGTTTGTTGAACACACCAAAATGTTGAGAGGGGGGGTGAAATAACCATATACTAAAACTTAAACTACTCCATTTGTAGATTGAATCATATTTTCTTAGAGAACATAAAGTAAAACATGCACCACATTAATCACACAAGAACACCAAGATTTTTACATGGAAAACCCAAAGTGTGAAAACCATGGTGAGAGTCAACTCACAATATATGAAGCTCACTGTTTACAAAATTAAAATTTTCCTTTAAGGCTCACTGCCTAAGGAAGCTCACTACTCCCTGATGGACTTGTGGGCTAAGGCACAAAAACTTAGGGCAAGATACAAGGACTTGCTGAAGAGACGCACTATTTGATGGAAGGATACATGAAAATTATAGATGAGAATTGGCAAAGAAATGAAGGAAGAGTTAGAATAAATAGAGAATAATTTGACTTGGGAATTGGTCCCAAGACTAACAAATAAGAATGTGATTGGTACTAAGTGGGTATTCCAGAACAAGTTGAATGAAGATGGAAACTTTGTCAGGAGCAAGGCTAGACTTGTGTGTAAGGGTTACTCACAAGTTGAAGGTATAGATTTTGAGAAAAAAATTTCTCTAGTTGCAAGGATGGAATCCATTAGGATGATTTTCTCTTTTGCAACACATAAAGATTTCAAAGTATATCAGATGGATGTGGAGTCTACATTCTTGAATGGTGAATTGGAAGAAGAGGTATACATTGAACAACCAGAAGGTTTTCAGTTATTAGAAGATACAAATATGGTGTGCAAATTAAAGAAAGCATTGTATGGATTGAAGTAAGCTCCCAAAGCTTGGTATGCAAGGTTAGATAAGTACTTGATGTAGCAAGGATTTAGAAAATGTACTACAGATAGCAATCTTTATTTCAAAGTTGAAGGAGAACAAATATTAATTGTAGTAGTATATGTTGATGAGATAATCTTCAGAGGAAATGAAGGTATGTGTAAAAGGTTTATAGAGGAAATGTAGAGAATTTGAAATGTCAATGTGTGGGGATATGAATTTCTTCCTTGGTTTGTAGATCAGTCAATCAAAGAAAGGTATATTCATATCACAATCTAAGTATGTTAAGGAAATGTTAAAGAAGTTTGGAATGGATGACTCTAAATTGGTATGTGCTCCTATGGTTAGTGGTTGTAAGTTGAGAAAGAATGATGAATCTCCTAAGAAAGATTAGAGAAAGTATATATCAATGATAGGTGGACTATTATACCTTATTGCTACTAGACCATATATCATGCATTCACTTTTTCTTGTGGCTATATTTTAAGAAGATCCCAGAGAATCTCATGTTGCACTAGTAAAGAGGATACTCAAATATTTGAAGGAAACTCTAGATTATGGTTTATGGTATCATAAGGATGTACCGACTTCTCTTTGAGTGCATATATAAATAAAGATTGGGTTGGATGTGCAAATGACAATAAAAGTACAAGTGGTGGTGCTTTATTTCTCAGAAGTAGGTTCCATGGTTTCATGGATAAGTAAGAACCATGATTCAATGCCATTATCTACAATGAAATAAAAATATATTGTAGCATCATCATGTTGTACACAAGTGTTGAAGATGAAACAAACATTGAAGGCATCAAAGTTTCATATGATGAACCTATTCAAGTATCATGAGTGAAAATACAAGTGTAATCAATATTTCAAAGAATTTGGTAATGCATTGAAGAACAAAACATATCTCAATCCGATATCACTTCTTGAGAGAGAAAGTTGCATAGAATGAGGTGAAGTTGGAGTATGTTCCTACTAAGGATTAGGTTGTTGATATTTTCACAAAGGCTCTTCCAAAACATACTTTTGAGTATCTTCAGGAGAAGTTAGGGGTTATTTCCCCTTCTTTCAACTAGATGCATAAGTGTGTGCTTCTATTTGGGAAGCATTTCAAGATACATTCTTGGTCTTGAATTGATGTTAAAGGATACCTCTCAGGGGGAGTATGTATTAGAGGTTGGATGGTGGAGTAAGATGGAGCATATTGTGTGCCCCTAAGGGGGTGTATGCAAGAAGTATATAATAGTGGAAAGAGAGAACACGTATTGCCATTTAAATGTGTCAAAGGAGGAGAGAAAATGAGTTCAATACAGGAAAGATAGGTGGATGAGTTGATGACCCTTTTCCATTGATGTCAAAGGGGGAGAGATTTAAAGTGGTTGAAAAACCATAAGGGGAGAAAGAAAAACATGGAGAGATTTGCAAAAGTGAATATGGTATGAAGTCCATAGGAGGAGAGAGTATGGAAAAGTATTGTCTAAGGAGAAAAGGAGGAGAGTGATCTAGAATGCAGGTGTTGTAGGAGAAGTCTGTGAAGAAAGAGGATGAAGAGTAAATATTTGTCCCAGTCAGGGGGAGTAGTACTTATTGCAGTATTGTTGTTGGTTAATTTTGTTATTGATAGTTTTTTTGAAAGTAGGCATTGCCATCAATGAAAAAGGGGGAGATTGGAAGTTTGGAGCTATTGGAAGCTTGAGCTGTTTGTGAAATTATTGGTATTGATGTCAACACATGCTGGTGTTGTCATTGATGTCCTACTTCAGTATAGTTGTAGAGGTTGTTGGCCTGACTTGTGATTAAGGAGATTGTTGTAGTTGGAAATTTTTTCATGTTGTAGATACCATAGATGTGTTGCAAAGATGTTAGTAATGTTGTTGATGAAGTTGGTTCACTTGTTTTCCAAGTTATTTTGAGAAAATTTTAATAAAAGAGAGTTCCGTCTGACAAAATGGTGTTCAAAGTTCTACTCCGTATTTCTTCATGGTTGAATATATGCTCATGTGGTCTGAACATAATGATTAGAGATGTTCAGAGGTGTTATATCCATAGTTTTAGGTTTTATATCGTACTACAGTGGAATATGTGTTTGACAATATGTCTATCTGGTGAAACAAGGTGTTTGGGAGAAATGAGATTGCTCTATATTTCTCCATAGTGAAGGTTTTGGTGTTGTAGATTTGGGAACATGATTATATTGAATGTATCTACCTTCCATTGAAGTTTCAAGTGTTGTGGTTCTCTGTAAAGTTGTCTAGTGTGTTGGATGTTTGTGCCAGTATGTCTAGTTGCACAAAGCAAAGGTGTTCTTGAGTTTCAAGTGGTTATAGTAGCTGTGCAGAATATTCTAAGATGTTGTATGGATATTGTGGAGTGTTTTTGTGTGGTCCACAAAATGTTTTTGGACCTTGAGAGGTGTGTTTAAAGTTTCTTGTTAGTGTTAGTGTAGGTTTGGCCAACCTGGCGTGTTAGCACTGATTGTGGAGGATAATTGTTGTTTGAGGAAGTGTTGAGAAGAGTGTTGGAGTAGATTTGGGTCCCAATTAAGTAGTGGCATGGTTTGGATTCAATTCTTTATATTGTGTAAGTGTTTGGTATCGACCTATTTGGTGTTGCACAGTTGAGGTGCATACATTTCCTTAAGACCAACCTAATTGAGATTGTTTTAGGTCATGGAGGGTATGAACACAAGGAGAATTGTTGTGTGGATTAAGTGTAGAGTGTGTGATGTGAAAGATGCAAAAATGATCAAGTGTATTTATTTGAGTGTGAGCCTTAATGCCCATGAATTCCTAATACAGTGAGCATAAGGTGTCTACATTTCAGTCTGATTGATGAGTTGTTTGTGCTTTAGTGGAATTGTACCTTTGGAATATGAAAGATGTATTATTAGTAGTTAAAATTGGTAGTGAACCACCCCTTCTTCTATTCTTCTTTCTTTTGTATAGTGAGTCCTTTGGCAGTGAGCCACCAACAGTGAGCCTTTGATAGTGTGCCTTATTGTATTCGGTGTTGTAATTCATATATTAGTGAGCTAATCCTCACTGTGGTTTTTATCTTCTTGTCTTTTTCATGTAAATTTGGTGTTCTTATGTGTTTGATGTGTTTATATTATTTCTTTACATGTTTACATTCTGTTAATGCATGTTACGGGTTTAATGGTGGATAAGGGTTTAAGGGATAATGTAGATTTGAAAGCTAATGATGATTTTTGATTTTTTAAAGTATACAATTGATTCACCCCCCTCTCAATTGTCCTATGCATCTAACATACCAATTATTAGTTATCCAATATGAGGATTCATCCTAATCAACTCTTGTTAGTTAATTTGAGGCTAACCCAACCTCCAATTATCAATCATTTAAGAAAAAAAATCAAGACAAATTCTCCTTCCAATAACATCCAAGTGTAGGTTATGACTGCAACACTTGCAACCCCATATCAATTCAAAGAAACGGATTAAAAATTCTCACAATTTTCTAGATCCCTTCATTCCATTATACCATAATTACTTAACAATAATTTGATTCAACTTCCTCCTATTAACATCCTATGAGAAAGACCAAGCCTTTACCTCCTTTTAATCCAAAAGACTTTTGTTAATATCATCAAACACTTGGGCATGAAACCAAGTGATGTATGTGTCTTAAGAACAAGTGAAATACTTCATCAAATCTAACATCATCTAGGTGGTTTGTGTGAATGATAAAAGGGAATAAATTTGTTGCACCTCCTAATAAAAACTTGCAAATCTATACCAATCCATTACCTACCCATTAAGCTAATCTTGTTGATCCATCTATTGATACATTACTCACATCTATAACCTTTTATCATTAAGATAAATAATTAGATAATATGGTTACTTTGATAGATGATCACCCTCACCAAAAAATAACCTAAAATCCTTCATGATATTACCTTCACCAACATTGATACCTCTATTCATGCACATGTTGGGACCCTCTTTATATTAATATTAGAATTAATGACAAACCCACATGGGAGTACTCATTGATTCAATATGCTTAGTAAATTTATCTACAAAAGAGTTCCTTTATGTGCATGCCTTACACCAATATAAATACAAATCAAAACTCTTGGTTAGGGTGCATGATGGTTCCACTCGCCTTACAATAGGTACCTTAACCCTTCATGTCTAGGTTGGACCAAAAATCTTGGATGTGCCTTTTTCCATAATGTCTACCTCAGATAAATTTCATGTGAATTTGGGTCATCCATGGCTTACTTCCACGATTCATCCATAAATTCCTCAAGTTTCCAAATTCCTCAAGTTTTCATTTGAATAGACAAGCATGAACTTGCCTTATCTCTCTCAACCAAGCCAAAGACTAAAATGTTCACCACCTTTTCCACCATCAATTCTATGAGATCCTTATATCTCCCATGAGATCCTTATATCCAAAAAATAGTCCCTTTATGTGCATGACTTATACTAGTATAAATACACATTGAAAGTCTTGGTTAGAGTGCATGATGGTTCCGCTCGCCCTACAATAGGTACCTTAACCCTTCGTGTCTAGGTTGGACCAAAAATATTGAATGTTACTTTCATCATAATGCCTACCTCAAATCAATTTCATGTGAATTTGGGTCATCCATGACTTACTTCCATGATTCATCCATAAATGCCTCAAGTTTTCATTTGAAGTACAAGTACACACTATACATCATAGTGGGTTTAAGCCCTTGTCTCTTTGTAGGAACTTTTCCCTCGACTAATTTTGGCCATAATGAACCCAACCCATTCCACCTCATGAAGATTTTCTCTTCCTATCTTATAAAATTCAAAGCTAGCTATATTTCTCAACTATCTATTAACAACACCTCATCTATCATTTTGGTTGTTCCCCTTGAGGCTCCTTGGTTTCCTGTATCTATGATGGTTGTTCCTCCTATTCCAAAAGTAGTGAAAAAATCACAACCTGGACTAGGTATCCTTCCCCAACATCGACTGTCTAGTATCTATGTTGAGGTTCTACCTCTGCCATCCTATCTAGGACCACAAGGAAAATGCTTGACATAGTCTATAATTTCTCGTACTTTAGGGATTGCTTTTGTTCCTCTCATTTCTTTAAATTATAGAGGGAAGCAGTCCCCTATGAAAAAAAATCCTTATCCCCTTGTATCTCAACCTTCATTGGTTCCTTTTGTTCCTCCTACAAAGGAAGAAAAGGAACTAATATTGGGAAACACATAGGTTCCCCCTCCATGAGATCAAACTCATACACAAAAAATTGAAATGTAAAAGAGTGCAAAAGATGACATTGTGCTATGGCTCACTAGCTTGGAGAAGGTGGAAAATATTCACCTATTGATCCTTCCCCCATGCAACTAAATTATAATGAGGCTCCTCTCCCTCATCCATATTCACCATCACTTGATTTTTATTCACCATTGTTGCAAAAGCATGAACCCGAGCCTTATCATTCTCAACCAGGAAAAAGACTAAAATGTTCACCACCTTTTCCACCATCAAGTCCATGAGATCCTTATATCTATTCTCTCAAATCTTCTCTTTCTCCAATAAATGATAGTGTGCATGATCATGTTGGTAACACTACCATATTACCCATTGTGGTCTATTTCAACACTAATTTGGATGATAACATGGATGAACCATTGGAAGATGATAAAGAATTACCTCTTTTTTGTAGAATCAATGAATTTAGATTCTAGGAATATGCATGATGATCCTTCTATAGTGAGTGATCCACCACGTGTTGAAATTGGTGCTTCTCCTTGCACTTCACTTGTTGTAGTCCTTTTAGCATGTTCCCTTTCATCTCTATATTGAGAGAAAGATTGGGATATATACGATCTACTATAAATCGACTTGCATTTGTGGTACCCTTTGTCTTTGTCTTATGTTTGCATGTATTGTTTCTCCCTATAATGTGTTGCTTGGTATCTATTTTGTTTATTAGTTCTCTTTATATGACCCTTGATTCTCTTGTTGGTATAAGGATACAAATAGAATGAATGTATTGTGACATTCCTTTATATGTACCTTCATTCTTCTATTTATCATAAACACACTTTTTGCACCTTTTGGGAATGATGCAAAGTGTCAGGACAGTTAGATCTCTTCCATGTTGACCCAATTTTTTTTTCACATGATCTTCTTCCCTTATAAGTTCATTATTCTGGATAGTATTTGGGGAATGATGTCAATTCAAAAAATGATCATTTTAATTTACATTATCTATCATTCATACTAACCCTGAATATTTGGATCCCTCAAGTGTTATTACATTAAATTGTTGTCACTTATTTTTCCTAGGGGGAAACCTCTTGCCATGATGTATCTTTTAGAATCATATCACTTGTCATATGGATTTCAAAAATCTCTCGTGCCTATCATGCATATATCACTCTTTCTACCTCAAAGGCAATCACTCCTAGTTGGCATGAGCAATTACTTTAAGGTGGGGGAATACATTCCACTATACATTTCACTTTGTTAAAAAACCATGAAGTTGGTGATGCTATCATAAATATTGATCATCTTTGTAGTACTTTATCAGAGTTACCCAAAAAATAATAGGTTTTTCTTGACTTGTCATTTATGATATTGTTGATATGAAACTAACCTAGTGAATATCAAACTTCATTATCCTATGCTTTTTCATTTGCTACTTTAGAGGCTCACCTCAAAGTAAACATTTAACTTTAATAGCCTTTAATGCTTTCACTTATTCACAAAACTAACTTAGTGAATATCAGACTTCAGTAGCTAGTGTTGTTTCTTATGGGGCTCACCTAGTGAATATTAGTCTAAACACTAGCCTCTGATGCTTTCACTTATTCATGAGTCACCTAGAAAATATTGTACATTTTCCTAGCCTAGAATTATGAATATAATTTTTGGTATGGATCCTAGTAAGAATCTATGGATCTCACTATCTTGTGATGCCACACTTTTCATATTTTTGTTTACCTTGTCTACTTTGTGTTTGTTCCTTGTATGCTTCATGCATGGTTTATGTATGATCTGTGTATGGTTCATGTATGCTTTGTGTATGATTTGTGTTTTTTCATGTTTTATTCATGTATGCTTCATGGATTACTTTACGTTATGTTGCATCATGTCTTATATGTGTGTGTGTTTCCTTTATCTTAACATTGTGGTTTGGTAAGATCCTAAATCTAGGGCCTATCACATCTCTTAGCTTATTGTTATCTTGCTTCTTTTATTTTTTGAAGGGACTCTTTAGATTCTCCATAATTTAGTGTGAGTATGAACATAAGTTCATACCCTCACTAAAGTAGGGCTAATTATAGTGTCATAAATTGTCACCCTTGATAATTTCACACTAGGTTGGACACCCTCTTAAGTGCATGTGCCTAATTATTATTCTAATTTACCTGTTTAATTGTCATTTTCAGAAAATTAAATTAAATCCTTATTTATTAGACTTTTAAAAAGCTAAAAAGGCCTAGACTAGAATTTCAAGTTCCCCTATCCTATCTAATCAAGCCCTAAATTGCTGCAAATATTATTGTCAGCCTCAATATGTTTACAAATTTAAATTATTTTGTCAACCTATCTTAACGGTTAATGCAAAATAAATTTAAATCCATATAAATATAATTTATTACCTCCATTTAAACTCCTAAGCAATCTCTAAGAAATTTTACATCCAAACAACAATTAATGCAAAACTAAGAGCATAATAAGTAGAAGATGAAAGGAACAATTACAATCAATCACAGTCTATTTAACACATTAGAAAATATTAACATCATGATAGGATCTATAATGCTATGATAAATGAATGATAAATTTGCTCTGCAATGCTCTTAACAATAATATTTTCTCTTGTAATTGATCTCTTGAAGTTCTAGGATTTGATTTTGATAAAATAACCTTGTATTTATATGTTCTTCCCTAATTACCCAATGTGGTCACCGAAAAAGTAACCCTTCTACTTTTTCTGACTCTTTTGGGCCCTCCTTGTGGTTTTGGCTTAATATTACCTTGATTTAATGTTGTAATGTGGATAACACATTCACATTAGGTCTTGGGCCCTTGTGAACTAAAAAGACTTAAATGGTACCTTACCTAGGTGTTGTAAAGTGTTGTAACACACTTTCACACTTTTCTAAGGTCTTGTTAATGTATTTCAGCTAAATAACCTCTATTCATCATTTACCAAGCCTTGCTTCAAAGTTTTATAAAGTGTTGAAACACACTTTCACTTTTTTCTAGGCTTGTCATTAATAATTAGTCAGGGTGGCGAATGAGTCCCCTTTAACTCAAAATTCAAATTTAATTCAAAATTATGGCAGGTTTTTATTCTCTAACATCCAAGGTCAGCCTATAATGTTGTAATTTTGGGAATTATTGCATAATTGAGTATAAATACAAGCTTCTTTCTCTCATTTTCATACCTAGCAAGTTGGATCAAGCATTCAAGAGTTCACAAGAACATTTGAGTATTCACAAGAGCATTCAAGGCATTTCAAGGGAAGATTTTCAAGCATTCAAGAGCTTCTTCAAGTGTCATTCATCATGTCAAAGATTATTTGCATCATGCTATTTTAGAGCTAACATTTGTGATGTAGGATTGTGTGATTCACACAAGCATTGCATTCAAGATCTATCAACATCAAGCAAGATTCCAAGTCCACATCCATTGAAGCCAATACTTACATGTTTGCAACACCTTATTGCTAGGATTTAGTCTAAGTTGCAGATTTATCAAGGAGCAATATTAGAAAAGTGGTCATCAAGTTGTCAAAGCAATTCAAAGTTGTCAAAGTTGCAAAAAAGCCTTGGAGAAGGACTACAGGCTGAATTTTGCAGTTTCGGACTAGGATCTGTATCAAGAACAATAGAGTAGATAGAGAGCTACATAATCCCATTTTGAATTTCTAGAAATCCCAATGTGGACTGATTCACCACTATTTGCGAATGAGTCCCACTACCCAGGCCTAAACATTATTTTTGTAGATCTGAGTACCCATTTGTCTGAAACTTGTTCTAGAATAGTTTTCCTGAAACTATACTGATTCACCCAGCTTGGCGTATGAGTCCTAGTCAACATAAACAATAGGTTTTTTAGGATTCTAGACCTCCATTCTACATCCTTCAGTTTCCCAGGTGCACATTTCTAGTTTCATAATTTTCTATTGCATTCTACTTGTATTTTTAGGTCTTTTTGCATATCACACTATGTTTTAAAACATTTTATATTTTCCAAGTTTACACTTGGTGGTGAACCCCTTTCTTGTCTCAATCATCTCCAAGGATACCTTATAGCTAGATCTCTCACATCCTTCATTGGATTGAGATCTCTAAGATGTCCTTTAATGCGAATATTGTGAAATCAGATCCCTCTCCTTGTATCCATTTTGTGAACAAGGAAGTGAAGCATCCATTTCTAGTGTCCCCACTCAAAAATTAAACACCACAAGCCAACCTTTGCAATTTTAATTTAGATCATTAAAATTCCACCAAAAACCTGTTAAAAATTGGGTCTTGAGACTTAATGGGGATCCATGAGTTCTTGGGTGAATGGGTCCTAGGACACTCAATTTCCAAGACATTAAGATCAATGTAGATATTAATTAAATGTGGGTTTCCCTAAATTCAAAAATGAAACTAATTAGGCTTGTGAATGCATAACTGGGCCAATTAAAGGCTTAATTAAGTCCAATTAATTAAGGGGATGCAAACATAGTGGAAAAATGTAAAGGTGTACATTTTTCTACACTACAAAACCTTTTGGAAGAAGAAAGAAAAAGTGAAGTATACAATAAAAATATAATTTATTTGGTGGATGGAATGAAACATGAGAACACATGTTTTGCATTGATCTCATGGAAGCATGACACTTAGGAGGCCACCAAAAAAAAAAGAAGAGCCACTATAAAAGGAAGTAAATGAATTATTGATGTAATGCCAAGATATATAATGTCAAACAACATGCTAGAAGGATTTCCATTGCTCTAGAGTATCATTCATCAGATGTGTCTAATACTAGAAGCTATTTTTCTAAACAAAGTGATCCATAGGCTAACAAAAAAAAATATATGGAGGAATATTATCAAGTACATGAGTTTTTGAGGAAAGCATTAATTAGAGAAAGTTTAATCCCATGTGTGGTACCAACCATATTATCACCAAAGAGAGATGGAGAATGGAGGATGTTCATAGAGTTAAGATCTATTAATCAGATTACCATCAATTATAGATTTCCATTGCCAATAATGGATGACATCATGAATTGTTTGAGTCGCACAAAGTAATTCAAAAAGATTGACCTAAAAAGTGGATACCATTAGATTAAGATTATAGAGGGCAATGAATGAAAGAATGCATTCAAGATAAATTAGACAAAATCCAAATTCAACTTGATTCTTTATCTATTAATGGGTTTGAAAACATAGGAAAACAACCACTTGGTGTGATCACATTACCTATTAAAGTTGGAAAGGTTACCTTGGGAACTCCAGTCCATGTTATGCCTCATGATCTATCATATAATATTCTTTTAGGCAGACCATGGATTCATGAGATGAATGGGGTGCCTTCTACCCTTCATCGTAAAAATAAGTATGTATATGACAACAAAATTTACACACTTAAGGCCGATCCTCAACTTGAAAGTTGTTTGATTGGTGAGAAAGAAGGACGAGATCCTTTGGAAGCATTGTATCCAACAACAAAAGTGAAATTCATGAAGGAAGAACACAAGAAGAAAATTAATGAAGTCACTAAGTTGTTAGAAGATGATTGGGGTTCCTTATACTTCACACCAACACTTATGGGTGAATAGAAGATCATAAACAAAGAATTTGACAAGGGAAAAGAAAAATCAGTAATTTTAACACAAAATTCGAAAGCATCCACTTCAACCACTATAGAGGATCAAGCAAATTATACAACAAAATTTTATGAAGTTGATTATGAACAACCACTAAATCCTAAAGAAATGAAAAAAGATTTATGGAAAAGATTATGAACTTATGAAAAAAATTGGTTATAGTGGAAAAGGATGTGGTGCTAGAGAGCAAGTTATCTTTGTCCCTATATATCCTAACATGCAAGAAACAACTAATGGTCTTGGTTATTGTCCCTTGAAAAAAAAAGAGCATAAAAAAATCCTTCACTTAATATCAACACTCTTAAGAAAGATTCTTCCAAGATAACTTTAACTTTGGTGCATCTTGAATTGATAGATACTACATGTGGGAATATCTCATTAGATGGGCATCAAGTTGTAACTTTGTCTAAAAATTATAATCAATAACATTAGTTGCTGCTCCTTGTCATGTAATAGTTGTAGGATCATAGCACACTCACTATTGCATGTTTTAAATTCATTGAAAATCATTTCCTTTTCGCAAGGAGCAGCATACCATTATCCATCTTCAGCTCATGCTTGTCTTGCACTAAGTGGGGGAAAGGGGTTAGGTATCCTTGTCCTCGTATGACACTTGTTGTTGTCTCTTTTGGATATTTGACTACCTTCCATGTATATATAAGAGAAATCTTGGAATTTGGACAAAAAGCCTTAATTTGGCTTGCATGTGATGTACTGAGTTATCTTTAGCATTGTATTCTTAGGGGCAACCCTCCCTCCTTTTTAATGATGTGGATTTATTTCGAAAACATATGACTTGGAATAGGGTTTTCTGAGGAAAGCTCTCATGTCTTAGGAGAAAACATTGGCTACTTTAAAGCAATTTTTCATAGTAATGGTGTTAGCAACTGCTTTAAAGTGGGGGCATACATTGATGAAATCTTTTGACATTTTGCATATTTGATGGCATGATTTTCTTTTTTCATGTGATGTGTCCTTTTTTTGGTGGTGTCATTGGGTTTGATGTCCTCCAAGAGTGCAATAATTCTAAGCGTACAATTTCCCTTAGTGGCATTATGAGAATGAGGCATCCCATAAGTAGCGATCTGATATTCTTGACTTGTCCTCTCTTGGAGACATTAGGCATAATGTTCCCTAAGAAGAAGACCTTACATGAAAAAAACAAAATCCCCTTTAACAAAAACCTATAGACAAAACATTCAAAATAATTTAGCATTGTGCTACCTTATCAGAGTTTTTAGGAGGATAACTTCAGTATGGTACATGGGAGGCTAATATGATTCTCTCATTTTCCACCTCATTGGGATAACTTACCTAGTAGATGGCTTGAGGTTCCACTACCCTAGAGTGAGCACGCATGTTACAGACAAACAACCTAGACCTAGTTTGCATTGTGTTGGACAGAATATGGAAGCTTTATCCTTGTTATAGAAAAACAACCTAGACCTGGTCCACATAGTGTTGGGCAGACTGTCAAAGCTTGATCCTTTTCTCAAACAAATACCCACATTCCACATTGTGTTGGAATGGTCGAAGCTTGATCCTTTGATTTCATTTGTTTTTCTTGGTCTTTGATAGGGTATGGTTATGTATCTTTGTCATTTCTGCATACATAAGCATATTGAATGTCTAATTTAGTGTGAGTTTGTCATGGGGAAAAACTCTCACTAAAGTGGGGGCAAAATGTAGCGTCGAAAAAAGTAACCCTTTTTCATGCTTAGTTTGGAAATAATTAATTAATGATAAAATGGACTTAATTGTGCCTTATATAGGGTGTTGTAAAGTGTTTTCTTACACTTTCACACTTATCTAGGGATTTATTAATTAATTGAGGTTAATTAGAGCTTAATTGGCTCCTTAAATTCAAATCCAAGCCTCATTTATTGCATTTTTCGAGGGATAAATCCTGACACTCATTAATAATGTTGCATGAAACTTAATTTGGAAAGGTTTGAGTTCTAGGATAGTGACCTGGGACCCATTCACCACCTAGCGAATGGGTCCTCACTATGTCCTAGGACCCCCTTTTTGCATAATATTTCATAATCCCCGAAATTGGTCCTAGTTAATTGTGCTAGGACCCATTCGCCCAAGGTGGCGAATAGGTCCTACTTAACTTAGGAAAACCATTTTAGGGTGTGTTTGTGTATTATTTCAACAAATTCAAACCTTAGATCTGATGTCGGCTTGTGTTATTTGGATTTTGAGATTAAATCTTAAGTTTAGTATAAATATAAGGTTAATTCACGTAGTTTCATAACTAGAAGATATAATCAATAAAAAGTACTTTCACAAGAGCATTATAGAGAATTCAAGAGCATTAGAAAAGGTATTCAAAGGTAGATTATCAAGGTTTTATTTCAGCAATCAAAGATCATATTATCATGTCAAAGTTTTGCATGTTGTTGAGCTAATTTGATGTTGCAGCATTGGTGATCAAGTTCAAGTTTTCAAAGCTATTATCCTATGTCAAGTTCATGATCAATATCTACACTCATTATGGCCACTTCATGCTAAGTTTCAGATTTTCATTCCAAGACTTCATCCAAGGAATTATTGTTTCATGTTTCATTGTTTAATCATAAGGTTTAATTATCTAAGCCCTGACCATCCTATTTGGCTCTCCCTTGAGGAAAAAAAACAATCAAAGTCTCTTGGGTAATTTTGTGTCCCTCATGTTTTAATGACCTGGAATGATTGATTTAGGTTAGGGTGTTTTCCTAGATCCCATTTCACCATATTATAATCATAAAGCTATCATTCATAGTGATAGTATAGATAAATTAGTTTTAGGTGAAATAATGAATAAGTTGAAGTTGAAAAGTATAAAACATATAAACCCATAAATATCACATGGATTAAAGATGAACATAAAATACTTGTAAGTGAATAATGTTTATTGAAATTCCATATAGGGTCATACAATGGAGAAGTGTTGTGTGATATTATTCTAATGAGTGTTGTGTGATATTATGTTTCATCCAAGGTATCATTGTTTCATGTTCATGTTTCATTCTTTAATCATAAGGTTTAATTACCAAAACCTTGACCATCCTATTTGACTCTCCCTTGAGGAAAAAAACCAATCAAAGTCTCTTGGGTAATTTTGTGTCCCTCATGTTTTAATGGTGGAATGATTGATTTAGGTTAGGGTGTTTACCTAGATCCCATTTCACCATATTCTAATCATAAAGCTATCATTCATAGTGATAGTATAGATAAATTAGTTTTATATGAAATAATTAATAAGTTGAAGTTGAAAAGTATAAAACATCTAAACCCATAAATATTGCATGGATTCAAGATGAACATAAAATACTTGTAAGTGAATAATGTTTACTTAAATTCCATATAGGGTCATACAATGGAGAAGTTTTGTGTGATATTATTCTAATGGGTTTATGTCATATTTTTCTTGGAAGACCATGGTAGTATGACAGGGAGACAATTCATGATGGAATAAATAATACATACAATATGACCTCAAATGGAAAAAAGGCCTATCCTTAGAAACTTTTTGGAAGAAGAAAGAAAAAGTGAAGTATACAATAAAAATATAATTTTTTTGGTGGATGGAAGGAAAATTTTGGATGGATTGGAACATGAGAGCACATGTTTTGCATTGATCTCATGGAAGCACAACACCTAGGACACCACCACAAAACAAGAAGAGCCACTGCAAAAGGAAGTAATTGAATTATTGATGGAATGCCAAGATATATAATGTCAGATAACATGCTATAAATATTTCCATTGGTCCATAGAATCAATCATCATATGTTCCTAATAATAGGAGATATTTTTCTAAACAAAGTGATGCATAGGATGACACTAGAAAAAATATGGAGGAAAATTTGCAAGTACATGATTTGTCGAGGAAAGCATTAATCAGAGAACATTTAATCCCATGTGTGCTACCAACTGAATTAGCACTATTAAAGAAATATGAAGAATGGAGGATGTTAATATATTTAAGAGCTATCAATCAGATTACCATCAATTATAGATTTTCACTTCCAAGAATGGATGAGATCATGAATTTTTTGAGTGACACAAAGTACTTCACAAAGATTGACCTAAAATGTGGATATCATAAGATTAAGATTAGAGAGAGAAATGAATGGAAGACCTTATTCAAGATAAATTAAGGTATGCATGAGTGGTTAGTAATGCCTTTGGGATTAATTAAAATAATGAATATATTCATGACACTAATGAACAAGGTACTGAAGAAGTTTCTAGGTAAGTTTGTTATTGTCTATTTGGATGATATTTAAATTTTTAGTAGGACTAAAGAAGATAATTTGCAACACATTAGGAAAGTATTTTAGAGAATTAGAGAAGAGAATCTATTAATAAATATCAAGAAATGTAGTTTCATGAGGATAGAGATAATACATTTTATTTTTTTCATTTCTACGATAGGGTTGAAGATGAACTAAAAGAAAGTTATAGAAATTGAGAAATGAGCTACACCAATAAATAATAGAGAGGTAAGATATTTTCATGGATTGGAAAGCTTCTATAGGAAGTTCAATAGAAATTTTAGTTACATATGCACATTAATAATATAAACAATGAGGGGAGATTTGAAGAGATTTAAGTTGACATGATGGGCACAAAGGAGTTTTTAACAATTGAAGAAAAATGTAATAGATTAGTGAGTGCTAGCATTTCTTAACTTTGACAAAGTTTTTTAGGTTGAATGTGATGCTAGTGAAAGTGCAATAGGAGTAGTGTTGAGTCAAGGAAGACCAATATAATAGTTTAGTTGAAATTTGTATGATGTAAGGAAGAGATGCTCAATCTATGATCAAGAATTCTATGCCTATTGTTCAATCTTTGAATAAGTGGATACATTAACTATTTTCAGAGAAATTTGTGTTGTAAACTAACCATCAATCCTTATATTATTTGAACAGGCAAGGTAATTTGAATCAAAGACATATGAGAAGGGTAGAGTTCATGCAAAGTTACATATTTATGTTGAAATATATGAGCGAAAAATCAAATAAGTTTGAATATGGATTTAGTAGAAGGAACTTGTTAATGGATATGAGAGTAGTAGTAATGGGGTTTGAAGAACTCAAACATATGCATGAGGATGACCTACATTTTATGGAATCTTGAAAAGAAAGTAGAGAAATAATTGCAATAGACATGAGTAAATGGTTGGAAATCTTACTTTATTCAGTCCATGGTGCATACTATCCAAAGGAAGTCAATTGTGCACTCCTAGAAGATCAAAGAGAGAGAGAACTTGATAATTGAGAAACATAGAGGTGGATTAGAAGGATATTTTAGCATTGATAAGACATTGGTTTTGGTAAGTGAGAATTATTTCTAGCCTCAAATATATAAGGATGTAATGAAGTCTGTTCAAAGTTGTAAGACTTGTCAAATTGCAAAGGGTAGTAGTCAAAATACTAGGCTATATCAACCTCTAATTTTATTGGAGAAATCTTGGGAGGATATGAGGATGAATTTTATACTAGGCTTGCCAAAAAAATAGAGGGGACACAATTCTATAGTTGTGGTAGTAGATAAATTCTCTAAGATGGCATATTTAATTCCTTGTAACAAGACACATGATGTTGTACACATTATTGACCCATTTTTTAGGAAGATTATGAGATTGCAAGGATTACTACATGGAGTACGGGGCCAGAATGCCTCAGCCACATAACCCTCTAGAGGAAGTTCGCACCAATACTTAAACGTGACTAATTTTTTTTATTTTTTTGTTTAAGTACAAATAACATGTAAGATGAATACACATTGCCAACAACCTCTAAGGCCACGAAACAAAGATTACTTTAAAACCCAAACAACAACTAACATGAATTGAAACCAAAACATTAATCACTTAAGAAATGAGATCACATACATTCCATACAAGATAAATTACAACAAGGATAAGAAATATCAAATGATGCCAATTAACAATATTTAAACAATATGATTACAACTCTCATTCCCCGAATGAGGTAATTCCAAAAGCATGATTACAAATTACAACTTCCACCTCGATGACAAATGAGGGGTAAAAGAATATAAGATCAACTAAAAAGAACGAAGCTAGAAAAGCAACTGCATCCAACGAGCTCTCCAACATGAAAGACTCGCCCCACGAGCAAGAGCAAAAAACAAATAGAGGAAGGTGCACGTTCCACCCAACCAAGTGAAACCAAAAGGCTCACCCTCCGTGCTAGGAGATAGTAATAAGGATTTCCTAGACAAGTCCATCTACCTCTAGACACAGGCTAGCACAACTGAACTGAAACAAGAACAAATACCACATCACTTAACATCGTGGTTACAATACTTCCAGAGTACAAAATCGAGTACAATCACTGTACAAAATAAACCAAGGGTACAACACTATACCGACTACTATCATAGGAGGAGTGTCATCGCAAAGGCTACATTAGTTATCAAATGGTGTTCTTCCTAGGTCCCGGCCCCCCTCTAGGGATATCTTGGTAACCTCTCACGAACCTGGTGCCATATGCACACCAGAGCAAAATCGGTTATCTTTCGAGAAGACAAGATAATGATCTTGCCATTCCAGGCCTTCCTGACTCATCTCAAGTCTCGTACAAGCCCTTGAGCCAATGAGCGAGACTAAATTATCTTATTAATGTTCAAAGCTACTCTCTCCCTAGTAAGTTATTTAATTTTCACTTAATTAACTGACTCTCACACGAGTTGTCTTGGAACCACTTTGGGCCCGGCTCTCGTTGAAAGCCACTCCCCTATCGACAACACATAACTCAACCACATTCCAAGGGTAGACAATGCACTAACACTTATAACAAATAATCAATACACCTCAATAGGTAACACATCAATACGGATGTCTAAAACTAAAACCAAAGCGTGCACTATCCAAGGCTAACACAAGGTTGACTAACATAATGACAACCCACATAAAGAACTGATAACAAGACTCAACCTTAAACCATAAGGTCACACAACCCGTTCATAGTAACTAGGTTTCTTTTGAAGCATATCTCATGCACTACCCAAGAGAGACAATAACAAAACACAAGAGACATAACATCATCTCAAGAAAACACAACTGGAAGACTTACATGATCAACAAGCCCAATACAAATTAACAACACAATCAAAGAGTCCCTAGCCTCAAGGAACAAAACCCAGCACAATCAAAGCACACTCACAAACATAACAATATTTCCCATACAATACCAACAAGAAATCACTTAAATCAACAATCATATACACACACGTTCTTTAAATAATTAAAGATGTATTTCGGCAAACAATCTTTTCTCATAAAACAGAAACCAAAGTACATATATTCATCATATACTTAATCTATTAACGATACAAATAAGTTCTAAACAATATAAATTTCATGAACCTTAACTATTCTTTGCAATATAAAAAAAACCATCATTCCCTATTCACCATTTAAGGCAGTAGAATATAAGATCTTTAAAATAACATCCTACCCACTATAATAACAAATCAGAAATTTGAACAAGCAAACAGATCTGAAATGATCACATTCAAAGAATTCATATGCATTTTCTATCATTCCCTATTATAATATGAAATATTATTCTCAAAAATCCACTTTTAAACAAAGTCCAATTTTCACAATTATCCAGGTTCCACCATTGATGAAGTATGAAAAAACTTAAAATTAAAATTCAAAAATAAAAAATGTAAGAATACCCTTTTGATCCAAAAGTGTCTAACAACACACTTTTAATATAAAAACACCAACCAATTTTAAACCAATTTTCACAAATATCTAGGTTCCACCATTGATGAAGTATGAAAAAGCTTAAAATTTAAAATTCAAAAATAAAATAATGTAAGAATACCCTTTTGATTCAAAAGTGCCCAACAACACACTTCTAACATAAAAAAATCAATTAATTTTAAACCAATTTTCACAAATATCCAGGTTCCACCATTGATAAAGTATGAAAAAGCTTAAAATTTAAAATTCAAAAATAAAATAATGTAAGAATACCCTTTTGATTCAAAAGTGCCCAACAACACACTTTTAACATAAAATCACCAATTTGAGCCTCTAATTAAAAATTGGGCATGGTAACCTTGTATTTGGAAAAATTCTCAAAAATTTCTCAAAATAAATTCTACACTATCAACTTGATTCAAATAAAATACATGAAAGGATTCCAACATACTACCAATACAATTAGAATCATTCAAACCATTTAAGATCAAGTAAATATGAAGAAATGATAAAATACCTCCATTCCCAAGCAAGAAATTCAAATGAGAGGATGTTTGCACATAAGCAACAAGAGCACGTAAGATCGCAGCCATCACTTCCTTTCCCCATTCCTATCCAAATGCAGTTGATCCCATGCAATTTCATGCCCAATTGCTCCCACAATGAACAAATCAATTTTCCTTCAAAAAGAGGGTTTTTTTTTTTTCGTCACATTTTCTCTCCAAAAATTATGTTATCCAAATTTAGTCAACTCCCCTAAAAATATCTTTTCCACCCAAAGTTATTGCATTTTGAAGATATTTTGAATTTTAAATAACTCAAAACAAAATTCCAATTTCTAAATAGAATTCAATACCTTTTAAAATTTTATTTTCAAAGAAAAGAATTTAAAGCTTTTAACACTTTTAATTCAAAATAATAACTTAATCAATTCCACACAATTAATTTAATTAATTAATAAAATAAATCTAATCCAAGATTAGATTATTTTATTAACTAAATTAAATTAATTAATAAAGCAACATTCCTAGCACGAGAATCAGCATTTAATCAATAGTTGCCAACCTAAGCCATTTGTCCTGAATTTAATTAAAGATCCGTCGATCAGGTAACATGAAACAACTAAACCCCGTCCCACCATCCATACAAGGTGACTAGGTACGTCCATCCGACACGTAATAAAACCCAGCTACCATTCTCCCAATTAATTTTTGTTGTTCAATGGACACGCTCAAACCTGGAAACTAGGTGGAGTCGATGTCATGTACCTGCCAACCTGCAACAAAGAGCATGTCGAACTTGCATATATACATAATATGATCAATCAAACCGTGAAGAGAAAAATCTCGCATCAGAGGGCACTTCGCAAGTAAGCGAAAGTGATACACCTGTTCACTAATACACATCACTAATCGACGATTTCCAATACCACACATGATCAATAGCATAAAACATCGTTACATCAAATATCTTCTAAGTTAATCCAAAACATGCCATAAAGGTAACATCAGGATAACATCACATCAAAATATAACATGCAGATTGTATAACAATTGCAATCAAAAGTAACCTAGTTCCAAAGTCAAAGCATAATTAGACACAATCATAACAGGGAAGAATAATGCCGACAGCCATGGAACATATGCCACAGAAAACCACTATTAAATATCCAAATATGTTTTAAATGTTGTTAAGAGGAAAAACTAATGTACCAACTCATAGCCATGGAACATATGCCATAGAAAATCAATTATTAAATACTAATTGAATTGGAAATAAGATTTGTAAGCTACCAATATCATGACTCAAAGATTAGATTATTAACAACAAGCTAAGTTGACACCATGCAACTTTAACATTCACTAAAGATACATGAATGAAACACCAATGAATACCACATCCATAGAGAGAAGGAATACCCTAAGACTTATCAAATCTCACAAACTTTCTCATAAATGTTAAGTACTTCATTCAAATTTATTGCTCACAAACAACAAACACCTTCAGAAAAATAATCAAAATTGCAAAATTTGATCCTTCATTCAAATCGATTATCACTCATGCATCACAATGCAAGGGGGATCAAAATTTGAACCCTTCTGATGTTCAACAAAATCATATTTAAAATTTCACATCATAACGGTCAACAACTTCTTGAAAATTGATTATTGGGAGAGTTGTAACCGCCACCTCACCAAATAAGCATTTTGTGGGAGATTAGTCGATCTTTTCTCAATGAAGACACAAGAATTAATGGCTATTTTTTAGAATGGTTATGATGGCATCACATCTTCTGATTGATTAGGACAAGGGAATGAACCACCAATCTTGTAAAAGATCCCCATGTCCTTTAACTGTGTGAACATGTTGTATTTTCTCAGTCCGCAATTAAACATGATTAGGAGGATAATTGATGAGCATTTCTTGGCTCAAGTGCATGTGCACAACTCAGGTTTACTAGCGCTTCCTTTATAACATTATCCACACATCCAAGAAGCTAGAGTAAGGAATTAGAGTTATTGAGCATCTTGTGAGGCCGATTTGTCTATCCTATGTTGAGGATTCCTTGGGGAACTTGACTGAGTATCCACACATTGGTTTGGTGGGTGATGCGATTTGCATTGCCACTGCCCTGAGAAATGAACAAGTAGGTTGTGGCCTTACTCCATGTCAGGCTGGAGTGAAACATGTTGGAGACCTTCACCCACTTTGTGGAATTCAACAAGAATCTTTTCCCCCTATGCAGATTGAACGCCTCCAGGAGGTGGTAGAAAATATCCAAATCCTCATTTTTACCCTTGGTGTCTAAAAATACATGTACTAAAATCTCCCATTTTGGCTTGTAAGACAATGAATATATATATATATATTTATATAATCTTTTTGGCTTTCAAATCTACTTCATGTGATGTGATAATTGTGAGATTTTTCGCTTTTAGTTCTATGTTCTTCATTTCTTCTGCAATGTAATTATTTTATTTTCATATTTGCAATGTGTATCAATGGTTATGCATTCATTTTAGACATTATCTCTGCAATGCATTTGACGTTGGTACTGTTCTTTCCTTCTTCAAATAAATTTTCAAATTTTTGAGATGATAGCTTATAATAGCTAAAATGTATAAATGTTAGGCTTTGGGCAAGGTTTCTAAAATTCTTTTAGATTCTGCTTTAGTTTAAGAAACAAACCCATCGCCCTTCACTAATCCCGCATAAAACTAATCTTCAAAGTACTTTTTAGGGCCCCATTTTGATAAAGCCTCTTTTTGGGAAAGTACTTAGCTTTTTAGAGAATCCACCGTGGGAATGAGTTGGGTTTTTCAGAACCCTGTCAGGGATCGACAAAGGTTTTGAAACCTAACAAGAGCTCTGAAGTAAACCCGATCTTGCTTAATTTTTCTCCTTTCGTTGACGTGAGTTAGGGTTAAGAGAACCACCTCAAGAGCCAACAACTTTTCTAAACCTAACAAAGATCGATGCAAAGATAACTTAAACTAAACCCTTTTAGGTAGTCGGCCGGGAAAGGAGGTGTGACAACTTGATTGGCGCCAAACACAACTTTAAAAACCAAGGCTTTAATGCGACAACTTGATATGTCTAACTTTGCTTAAGGGATGGACACATTTTTTAAAAGGGGGCTGCCAAAAATGCGGTAACAATTGGCTTTGGTTGGGGACAAGGATTGTGAAGGATGGAGACATGAACCTAGAATCACAACAACAGACCAATTTCTTATCCATTGGGAAACAAAGTCTGAACCATGAGGGGAAGGACCAAAACAAACCAAAAACAAGACAATACCAAAAAGAAAAGACACCACAACAAACCAAACAAACAAAAAGAACTATGTACAAGGTAGGGGACACCTACTATAGAAAGTATTTGGGATTACTCACATAAAACCATTGATTGGAAAGGAGAAATAGGAATCGCTACATACAAGAGATGCATGTGTGAGACACATTTGCACATTTAGGAGCAACAAATTGAACCAAAACAAACCCACTTGACGAATGATCCTTTGCAGTCTGTTCTCGCCACCAAAAATCCAATTTTCATCATAAACTTTGGTTATCCCCTTGACTTTTCCTTTGACCAATGCATGCATGTTCAACATGATTCCCGTGAGTTTTATAAATATCCATTCAATACTCCCACCTTCATTCACTAGCACAACTTTAAAGACATACATACCCTTCCATCAAAGGTTGCTCTAAGGACATATTCATTTCTTGATTAAAGGGAAGATGGACATCATCTCCAACAAAGACACTACTCATAACCAAACCCTGATCTGATTCAACATCTATTTTAGTCTCTCTACTACTATCACCTGTCACACTGTCAAGAGGAACAAAGATAAGAAGCTCCAAACTATCTAGTT
This sequence comes from Sequoia sempervirens, assembly GCA_007258455.2. Lineage (NCBI taxonomy): Eukaryota > Viridiplantae > Streptophyta > Pinopsida > Cupressales > Cupressaceae > Sequoia > Sequoia sempervirens. Next base: position 686,238,492 of record VDFB02000003.1, read on the forward strand.
GAGATTCATGCAACTTGAATAGAGGGTTATCAATGATTTCAAAACTCTAGTCCAAACTATCAAGTATGTACAAAGCATTAAAGTTACCTAATAACTTTTTGTGACTGCTATCCCCGCGCTTTTCCATTTTCTCATAATATTTGACTACTATCAAGAGCTAAATGATTGATTCATCGACCTCAAAAGTGAAAGCTTCCAACTCTAGGGGTTTGGGGACAACTTGAGTTGTATAACCAGAAAATTGTTCAACACTTTTGTCTATCGAGATTGAGAATGTTGAGGAGAAGCATGAAACAATAGGAGGAGAATAGTCATCCTCGCCATCAGAACAATCAAAATCTTCCTCTTCATCTCCATAATGCTCAACGTACATTTTGCTTCTTTTGTCAACACTGGACCCAACCAAGTGATATTCTTGGCATAAGACTAAATCAAGGCATATGTTTGTATAAGGTGAGAATCTCCTTTCACTTGATGTTTCAAAACCATCCTCTAAAATGATTCTTCTATTGGAAATGTTTTGCTTTGACCTTGGTTGAAGTACTCAGACAACAATAGACCATCCTCTATCTTGGTGGCTTCCATTTTAGCAACTTCGAAGTCATACACCTTTTTCCACTTCAAGTAAAATTGCACCTCAAGATGCAAAGCAACTGTGAAGATAGTCAATAAATTAGATTGGGTATGCATGTCAAGACGAGGAATCCATTTCAAGATTTGAGTGAATCTATCAATGAAGTCCCTCATATTCTCACGTTCTCCTTTTTGAATTATAAAGAGGCAACCTAACAAAGTTCTGATATCAATTATTGGTTTGAACCTTGCAATAAACTTTCTCTCCAATATGTCCTAACGAGTGGTACATTCATCTTCTAAACATTGGAATCAGTCTACTACTTTTCCAACCAGAGATTCTACAAAAAGTCACACAACATTTTCCTTGGTAACACACAAAGTGCCACATGCAACAGTGAAAGTTTGAAGGTGAATTTTTGGATTATGAACACCTTCTCCAATGAACTTTAGAAAATTCTCCCTCAACCCCAGAGGTAGGGCTAAGTACTAGGATAAAGCCAGGGGATGGAAATGAGCTCTCCATTCTCATTGAGTGACAAATTCCATCCTATATACTTGATATTGCTATAAAAGATGAGAAAATTTTAATCGCAAAGTTTCCAACCTCCCTCTACGAGGAGGTAATCTTCTTCAAAAAAAAAATCCTTTTAAGCGTCAACTCTTTGGTGCATTTCGGTATGGGAGGGGATTTTGATTTTGATTCAAATTATGATGGGGGTGAGGGTCCCACACAATCTCTATCTTAGGGCACCTTTTGACCACACTTCTAGCTAGTCACTATGCTAGTTCTTCTTCTTCTTCAAGAACAAAATTTACTCACATGTACTCCACATCACTCCTTCAGTATCTCCATGCTAGAGTATTTAGCTAGGAAATAATGTCTTCCTGTTCAAAGTTAACCCAATCTAGGTCTAGATGTAACACAGGAAAAACATTTTCATGAGGTAAAACCATTGTCATATATATCAACTTTTTAGACTTTCTATTTTGATTTCCCCAGTAGAGTCGTCAAAAATCTGTTGGTCAGCAAATTTGTATTTTCAAGATTAACTCAAATTGAATCCATTATGCCCACAAGAAAGACTAATTGATCACCAATAGTTAGAAAGATCACCATTTCATTGGTGATCTTCCTCTGAATTTTAAGAGGTACAACTCCCTCATAAGATATAATTTTGATTTTTTAGACTTAAAGAAAATGGGGGCATGCTTTTAACCAGAAAGCAGAAAAGGAAAACTAACACCAACCCATAGCCATGGAACATATGCGATAGAAAATTAATTATGAAACTACTAATTGAATTGGAAATAAGATTTGCAAGCTACCAATATCATGACTCAAAGATCAAATTATTAACAACAAGCTGACTCGACACCATACAACTTTAACATTCACTAAAGATACATGAATGAAACACCAATGGATACCACATCTACAAAGAGAAGGAATATCCTAACACTTATCAAATCCGACAAACTTACTCATAAATGTTAAGTACTTCATTCAAATTTATTGCTCACAAACAATAAACACCTTCCAAAAAACAATCAAAATTACAAAATTTGATCTTCCATTTAGACCGATTCTCGCTCATGCATCACAGTGCAAGGGGGATCAAAATTCGAACCCTTTTGATGTCCAATCAAAGCATATTTAAAATTTCACATCATAACAGTCAACAACTTCTTGAAAATGAATTCTTGGGAGAGTTGTAACTGCCACCTCACGAAATAAGTGTTTTGTGGGAGATTAGGCAATCTTTATCCAATGAAGGCACATAAGCATTAATGGCTATTTTTTAGAATGGTTTTTTGCAAGGTGTCACCCTTGATCTCCTTGTGTTGTGCATACACGACGCTCGGGATTCACCATATGGCTTAACCGCCTCACATGGATCCGTTAACTCTGGAAGTTGTATCGAGCATTAACAGGTCGACCTTTTGGTGCAACGACAACTGTGATATGATGGCATCACATCTTCTGATTGGTTAGGACAAGGGAATGAATTGCCAATATTGCAAAAGAGCCCTGTGTCCTTTAACTCGTGTGAACAAGTTGTATTTTATTAGTCTGGTAATTAATGACATGCCAGCTAAGGGGCATATTCATGTGGGTAATTTAAATATAGAATATTTCATCGACACTAAAGCATGCTTCACTAAAATAGCATCACATAATTGGTTGAGTTCACTAAATTCAAAGCAACTTGAGTGTCCTTGCTTGATTAACTGCTACCGAGCAAACTCCACTAGCTTATCCCCATTTTTTTATAAATCAATTGAATTTCTTTCATTCTTCACTATGATAATTTCCATTTCAGAGATGTTGAGCACATCCAACGACGATGCTTCTAAGAATAAAAGTGATTTCCTCTCCATTGAGGGAGTGGAATGTAGTTCGGTGAGGAGGTTGGTTGTGAACCAGCTTAGGGAGAATTTCCTCATTTGTAGTGATGTGGAATAGGGAGTGATTAGGAAGATAATCGACGAGCATTTCCTGGCTCAAGTGCATGTGCACAACTCGACTTTACTAGAGCGCTTCCTTTAACATTATTCACACCTTGAGGAAGCTAGAGTGGGGAATCAGAGTTGTTGAGCATATTATGGTCCCAGTTTATCTGCCCTATGTTGAGGATGCCTTGGGGAACTTGACCAAGTATCCACGCGTTGGTCTGGTGGGTGATGTGATATTTATTGCCACTGGCCTGAGAAATGAATGAGCAAAGCAAGTTGTGGCCTTACTCTGTGTCGGGCTGGAGTGAAACATGCTGGAGACCTTTGCCGACTTCATGGAATTCAACAAGAATCTTTTCTCCCTTGCACAAAATGAATGCCTCCAAGAGGTGGTAGAAGGCATCTAGATCCTCATCTTTACCCTTTTAGTGAAAACCCATGTACTGAGATCTCCCATTTTGGCTTGTAATACAATGAATATATATATCTTTTTGGATTTCAAATTTTCTTCATGTGATGCAATAATTGTGAGATTTTATGCTTTCAATTCTATGTTATTTATTTCTTGTGCAATGCAATTCTTTACTTTTCATATCTATAATGTGTATCAGTGGTTATGCATTCAATTTAGACATTATCTTTGCAATGCATTTGTTTCTAGTATTTTATTTCCTTCTTTGAATGAATTTTCAAATTGTCAAGATGATAGGTTACAATAGCTAAAATGCATAAATGTCAGACTTTGGGTGAGGTTTCTAAAATGATTTCAGAGTCTTATTTAGTTTAAGAAACAAACCCATCACCTGCTTTAGTAATCCCACATAAAACTAGTCTTCGAAGTACTTTTTAGGGCCCCTTTTTTATAAAGCCTCTTTTTGGGAAAGTACTTAGCTTTTTAGAGAATCCACCACAAGAATGAGTTAGGTTTTCAGAACCCTATTGGGAACCGACAAAGGTTTCGAAACCTAACAAGAGCATTTAAGTAAACCTAATTTTGCTTAGTTTTTCTCCTTTTGTTGGCATGAGTTAGGGTTAAGAGAACCATCCCAAGACCCAAAAACTTTTCCAAAACCTAACAAAGACCGACATAAAGACAACTTAAACTAAAATCTTTTAGGCAATCGAGCGGGAAAGGGGTGTGACAACTCAGTCAGTACCTAACATAACTTTGAAAACCAAGGCTTTAATGTGACAACTTGATATAGGTGGTCCTACTGGGATTTCTTGTTACTACCAAGGGTGATCCCACAATACTGGTTTACAATTCCCTTCACAAAGAAAAATTGCAAAACCGCTATGAAGAATTTTTTTTTGGGTTTTTAGGTGTTCGCTCGAAGGGGGGGTTTGTGTGAACCCAAAAAGGGGTTCGCTAGAACCCCCCTTTGAGCGAACCCCTTTTGTGATGTCATCCCCCTTTTGGCAGTTCTTTTAATGAAAACAAATAAAAATTGCAAAAAAATGGGGTTCAAGCGAACCCCCCTTCGCTTGAAAGGGGTCCAAGGGGGTTGGCTTGAACCCTCATTTTTTTCCCTTCTCCCTCTCCTCTAACAATTTTTTGCAATTTTTTTTCCTTTTCAAGCTTGGGTTGAAGATGAAAATGGAATCAAATTCACAAACCCAACTAGATGATGGTAGTCCCTAGAGCTATCGATCAAATATAATTTTAATATATTTTGGTTTTATTATGTATTTTTCTTTTTAGTTTAATTCAACATAGGTTTTTCACTGAAAATAAAGCTCTCTGTTCTACACATGTGAAAAAATAGTACATTATAAAAAAAATCAAAAAATATGTTTGTGCTAGGTATTGATATCCTTGTTCTAGCAAAAAAAATGAATTTCAATATATACAAAAAAAAGTTATGTTATATACAGTCCACCTATGTCTAAATTATAATTGGTTTGACTTCAAAACTTAATTAAGAAAAAAAATATTCAATAAAACACTATGAAACCAAATGAACGTGCTAGATATTGTAGTTACAAATCTAAATTCAAAATAATTAGAATTTTATGCTTCATAGAAAAAAATTTATGGTGTTTACGGTGAACATCACTCTTTAAAAATGGTGTTTACTATTAAAAATAGTTTTCGAGGGAGATGAAAAAATAAATGCAATCTGATTCCAATTTTTTTTAAAATATATATTTAGAATCTAGAGACAAAATGTCACAAATCACTAGTTTGCATCATCTTCAAATTCCTCATGGTTTAGTAGCTATAGGTGCCCAATTGAAGATTTAGTTAAAAAAATTCAATTCAGTGTCAAGTTTGGCCAAAAAGTGTAAAGCACTATTGTGGGATCACCCCCAAGTCACATCAAAAAGATAATTAAAAAGGAGAAATTTGTCTCCATGTATAATCCTATATAGAATGATGATAGCCACCTTTATTGGGATGATCTTTTAATTTTTCTCTAATGATGAAAAATCAAGGAAAGGTCAAAGAGTTAGTGATCATCTTTTTAATGATGATCTAGGGAATTATGGTATGTATGGGGATGGAGAACCCTAATTATTTCCCTAGTACTACCTTCTATTCGAAGATGAAGATTAACATGTGGAAAGATAATCTGATCAATTTTCCAAGAATTGCTTCTATAGGGTGGTATTTAAAAACAATTGAAAGTATAACATTACCCACTCAAAATATTTTCAAAAATCTATTTATTGCCAATCCGAAATGACATCTCTGTATTGGTTTGTACTCGTAAATTCGATGAGCTATAGGTTGCTTAATAATGCCTTTTAATGACCTGAAATTCATCATTCCCAATAAGGGTTGTAGAGGCACACATGAGATATTTTCTTGTGATCCACTTGAATCTATGACTATTATAATTCTTGATAGTTGGTTTAAGTGGACACTCTCCCAAATACAAACTCCCAGTGTTACCCTCAATGCTGAAGATTTCACTTTGCCTATGATCTCGGTGTCAAATTATTTAGGCTTATCGAACAATTACCTGTTGTTGTGAAAACATTGTTTGATTAGCGAGGTTCTATAATGGGGGGGGGGGCTAGAAAGAGGACCAAATTTAGTAATTATGATTCCCTCATAAAAAATGCAGAATTATGGGGTCTCTTTGAAAGAGCGGGTTTTACCCCATTCTTTGAAGCTATGGAAGGATACAATGAATACCTAAGCTACGAGTTTGCAAACTCCTGGAGTGATGGGGAAGTGAAAATAGGAGGGCTCCAATTCACTATTAATGCTAAATTAATTTCTCAAGATACGGGCCTACCTTATGAAGGAAAGAAGATCGCTAAAAAGAGTACGAGGAATCACCAACAATATATTGACAAAATCTTTGAGGAAAAAGAAAAAGCAAGGAGATTCCAGAATGACTACTCTAGATTGAAGCTTCTGATACCCTACCATAATGTAAGTTTGTTTGTGATGAAATAATTTACTCTTGAAGGTCATTTTCAATCAATACATGTCTATCACTTTCCTATTCTAAATCACATCAGCCGCCTGGATAAAATCAACCTTCCATTCTTTTTCCTCTCGTCCCCCCAACAAAGCATGGAAAATGGCACAAACCCCACTTTGCATCAGGGTCTCATGAGAGCTATCTACAAGTTTATCCTTGCTACCATGCCACAAAAGAATCTTTCCCTTAATCTCCTTGGAAACTCTCAGTATCCTAAAATCTTTGTTCACATAGAGCTGCTTGAAAGTAAACCTCACTCCCCTGACAAAGTGACTAAATTGAAAAGAACAAAGTTCCCTCCCCCCCCGATAGATGAATGCTCTTGGGATGAGCTCTTAAGAATCACTTCGAAGAAATGTAATTTTGCACCCCTCTCTTTTGGCTTAATTAAATTTAGAAAGGTGGTGATAAAGGAACCTAGCCCAAAAAGTCCCACTAAAACTATCTCAGATGACAAGGATAATAGCCCTGGATGGTGGCTTGATGCCCCTTAGTGGTCGTAGGTAGACTCACCTGGCTATTGTTGCTTCTAAAGGGTTAGAGGCTGGTAAAAAGGGTAAAAAATTTGTTGAAAGGGAGAATATGGTCTCTTCAAAGGAGGGTGACAAAAAAGGAAAAAAGGTGGTGGTGGTGGAGAAAGAGGATTCTTCATAGGAAGAATACGTTCCAGACAATTTAGAGGATACTAAATTTTCTGAGGAAGAGGAAGTTTCCGAGTCTGAAGAAAAGGAAGAAGAAATCCAAGATATGGAAGAAGAAAATAATGAGCTAGAAGCCTATATTGACATGGGAGAAGGGTTAGATTATGGAAAAGAAGATGGGAAAGAGATTGTCAATATAAGCCCTATGGACATGGAAGTTTTAAAAACCCCCACTCATACCTTTCATGATTAGGAGAACTCGAAGGAGAAAGACAATAAAAATGTGAATGCTAGAATTGAAAGTCTTACTACAAGGATGGATCAAATTGAAAGACAAATGGAGGAAGTTGATAGTTCTGAGAGGATATAAATGATGGAAGTTGCTATCAAGAGTATGTGCAGGGTCATGGATGGCATTATGAAAAGGGCGGTTATGGGTACCATTTCTAGACAAGGAAAAATTTGAAAACAACAAAGGAAAAATGACAAAAGGAATAAAGTGGATCGGTCCAAGGTGATGGAGCTCAAGGACAGCTTGGCAAAAATGGTGGAAGATCTTTAGGAGAACTAGAGCTTCATTGAAGAGGCTTAATCTTATTTTATGTTTCTAGCTATAGACTTGGTTATTTTGCATTGGTGCCTCCTTTTGATATTTTTGTTTAAAAAATGCTATATTCTACATATGGTTGTGTAGACACGAAAAATATACCGATTGATTCTATACACCTGATCCTAATTTTACTGACATCGCTTCGTCCTGAATCATCTCCTTTGCTAACCATTTAATCAAATAATTTGTATTTGATTAAATTCATCACATTTCATCTCTTAATTAAATAAATCAAATTTATCTGATTAAATCATTCTCTTATATTAATTAAATAAATCATTTTATTTAATTAATCTTATAGTCCCCCTTTTAATTAAATAATTTTGTTTATTTAATTAATCTCTAAACTCATTCTATTAAATTAAATAAATTAATCTTTATTTGATTTAATCTAACATCATCCTCTTTAATTAAATAAATCAAATCTTTATTTAATTAAATCTAAAATCATTTTCCTCTCATTTTGATTTAAATTAATCCAAAAGTCTAAGTCAAAATTGTCAAATCAGCTAATCTCCCTTTGAATTAATCAAATCCCGATTAATCATAATCTTAATCCATCAAATCCTCTAGCTTTTGCAACTTGCTCATGCAAATCATTTTAATTGATTTATTAAATCTCTTATTTTCTCTCAACATGGCATCAAAAAGGGAATATTCTTCAAATTCAAAAATCCCTCCAAAAGGACTTGTCCTCTCCAACAAGGCATTTAAACCTCTTACATGTCCTTTCCCTTGAGCCAAGTGGCATTTAATTCATTTCTTCTCTCCCTCCAACTTGTCATTTCATCAAATTTGAATTTCCACCTAATAGCATTTATGTGCACTTTCATCAAAATGTGCTCAACCTTTGTCCATTAACATGTTGACAAGTGGCATGGTGCTATGGGTTGGTCTTTTTTCCCACATTCATCCATTTTGCCTCATCCTCCATCTTTCTCATCTATAAATAGAGAGCTTCTCTATTGTATTGAGGATCCACAAGTTTATGCATTTGAATCCACAACTTATGCAAAGTTATCATCTTCATTGTTTTGAGCAAAGTTCATCCATCTTCATCCATTTTCATCATTTCATAGCTAGGTTATGGAGAAATTTCATCAAGGAGCATCAAATCTTCACCATTGATCATCAAGCTTGCAAGGAATTGGGAAAGGGCCATTTTCCACATCAAAATGACACCGATTCCCCCATGGGATTGAGAGTTTGTTTGCATTGAATAAGATTTCATAGATTTTATTTGTGTTCTTCATGTTATTTATTGTTCTTTGTATCTCAAATGAATTTCATGGGGAATGTTGTTTCTAACTTGCATATTGGATTAATAATGTGTTTGTTCTTTGTGTTTGTGCAGGTCTAGGATCACTATTCATAGGTTGTTAAATCCGTTATCGACTCTTTTTGGCCTGAAAATTTAACAGTTCACTCTTTGTTATATATTGTTATTTGGTTAATAGTTAGTGATGGAATTTTTATTTGGTTTGTTTCATGGTTCTGTAATGGGGAATGGGTTAATGACCTTTGTCTGGTAAGGATATTTTTTGGCAATGACTGTGGATTAATCTAATTGCTATTTTACTATGGCATTTTTTTATGCTGATAGTTTATTTTTTATTATGTTAAGGGGTTCAAGCAAAATGTAACTATCTTTGGGTCTGTATCTTGTGTGTTGTTTTTGTGGATCTTATTTGTACTTGACTGGTTATTGTTTTCTCTAGTTTTTTTTGTCTTTCTTTTTACGGGATCAAGGCCCTAACCTTGCTTATTTAATCAAAAAAATTTCTTAGGGGGTGGACACATTTTTTAAAAGGGAGATACCAAAAATACAGTAACACTATGTATCTCCCCCATCTTTAACTCCTTACCTCTCCCTGCATCTCTCTCTCTCTTCCCCCTCTATCGTTCCCACTATATCTATCTCTTTATTTCTCCCTCTTTATATCCCTATCTCTTCCTCTCTCTCCCTCCATATCTTATTTATATATCTCTCTCCCTCTCTATCTCTCTCTCATCACACACACACACACACTCCGTGTTTCTCCATCCCTATCTCTATCTCTATATCTCTCTCACTCACACACACACAATCCTTATTTCTACCTCCCTATCTCTATCTCTATTTGTCTCTCTCCTCCCTTTGTCTATCTCTCTCTCCCTCTCTCTCTATTACTTGTCTTTATCTCTCTATCTCTACCTCTCTCCCTTTCTCTTCCCATCTCTCTCTCTCTCTCTATCTTCCCATATATCAACATATTCCTCGTTCTCTCTCCCTCTATTTCCCCTATTTCTCTCTCCCTCTCTCCATATATATTTGTCTATAGCTACTTCTCTTTGTATATCTCCCAATATCTGTCTCCCTCTCCCCATATCTCTATATATTCTTATATTGATACCTATCTATCACTATATCTCGACATCTATATCTCTCTCTGTCTCTCCCTTTCCCTCTTCCCTTAAATCTATATATCCCTCTCCCTCTTCATTTATATATCTCTATCTCTTCATCTTTATCTCCCTCTTCTTCTTCCTTTATATATTTATATCTCCTCATCAATATCTCCCTATCTCTCTATCTTTATCTATCTCTAGGTCTATCTCTATCTCTCTATCTACTTCTCTCACTTTTCTTCTCTTGATCTATTTTCATCTTTACCTTTATCTTCCTCTCTCTCCCTCTATCTCCAGACTCGTCTCCCTCTCTCTATCCATCCATCTCTCTCCATCTCTCTCCCTCTATCTTCCTAGACCTCTATATCTATATCTCTTTGCATCTCTATCTCTATCTCTCCATATTTCTTCTTCCATACCTCACCTTGTCTCTATCTTGTTATTTCTCCATTGCTCTACCCCTATAGCTCTCCCTCTCTCTCTCTATATATCACTTTCTATATATAATTTTATCTTTATATCTCTTTGCCTCTCATTCTCTCCCTCTCCATAGATTTATCTCTTTCATCTTTGTCTATACCTCTATCCTCTCTCTCTTTATATCTCCCTATCCTCCATATCCCTCTCCTCCATCTCCATTTATGTCTCTATCTCTATCTCCCTCTACTTCATATCCCTCTTCGTCTCCTCTATCTCTATATCTCTATCTCCACATTCTTCTCTATCTCTATCTCCTTTCCCTTCTCTCCCTCTTTCTAGCCCTCTCTCTCCCTCTCTCCCTATTGAAAACATAACATGAGCCTATTGGTAATGGATTCTAATTATATTCATGGTTTAGAGGTTTTCCAATTGTATTTGGATCCTTGTAAGTGGATGCATAGTTGATTTGAAGCTATCACTTCTCCATTGAGACCTTTGTTGCATAAACAACTGTTAGTGATCCAAATCTACTCCCCTAATGCCAAGCTATGAAAGAACTTAGAAAGTTTGGATGTAACATGGGATTGCTTTCAGGTTATGGGTGTCCTATTCAAAAGCAGACCTCCAAATTATGTGTTGGCTCCCCTTTTGAAGCCACCTAACTATTGATTTCTGAGGTAAAGGGTAAGAAATGCATAAAACATGAACATTAATTGAAACTACCTAAGGTGATACACCAAAAACCAACTAGGACCTGATAACAACCTATCACATTCAAAACAATATCATAAAAATTGGTTTACACAACTCATTTTCAAATGCAGTTCACATAATTAATTTATAAGGAGGTCTCTAAATAGGGCTTTTAGAAGGAAAACAAAAGGTTTCACAACTAACAACACTATTAACCAACACAACTTATAACCTGTTACCATCCATTATCTGTTAAACAGATGCCTAAACATGACACAAGTTTGCAAGGAAAGATAAATTTCACAAAACAAACTTATCAATCACTAACAACATACTATGAAACATGAAATGAGAAGGTAAAATGCTCTATTTTATTGATTCAAAGTGCTTACTGTATCACAAGTCCATCTGAGTTACAATACTGCTCCATGAAGAAAAATAGCTCCAAAAAACAAAGCTATTACTCTGCTGGAAAGAAAGAACTCCCTCCAAAATTCCAAAATGAAGCTACTTAAGCAAAAAGATCACACAACTCTCGTCCCTGCCCATCTAGAAGGTTCTGGTTGGATGAGGCACAAAATCCAAAAAAGAACCTTCTAAAATCACTCCAAAAAGTCCTCCAAATGGTCCAAAGTTAAGCCAAGTCCAAGGTCACACTAAAGGTGTGATAAAACAGCCTCCAAAACAACACATTTCTCTCCAAAACAGTCAAATGCACCACTCACACATTCTCCTCATGTCTACAAGTCATCATTTTGTCTCCCAGCCTTGACCCATGCAATATGTGTGTTTTGAAAACACAAGGCACTAATTTGCATTAAAACAAGATAATCTGCTTAAGTGATTTATAATCCATCACTTAAAAAAATCACTTTACATTTCAAAGACCAATGCAAAAGGCCCCACCATCAATATTAAATTACATTATATTTGCATGTGAATAATATCAAAGTGATTAGCAAATCACTTAAATGATGTTTTTATACTTTGAAACAAAATGCAAAAATATAATGCAATATCAAATGCTTCCAAAAGCATTAAACAAATTCAAAAACCTCCCAAGGCACTTGATCATTTTCAATTACCTCATTTTGCACTTTGAGGCCACACACTTGGTCAACATCTCTAATTTTCCAAGGCAAAACAAAGGTTCAAATTTCGTCCTATGTGGCATCAGGGACTCCACACCTCTTGGAAGGCACATTCACAAAGTCTTGAAAGCATCATATGACCTTACCTGTTTTAAAGGTCAAAGGCATAGCACGCACTTGGCACATTTCACATGTTTGATTTTGAAGGACTTAGTAATTTTTTGACAAGGCATCAAGTTTTCAAAAGGCACAAGCCAAAAAATTTCCTAAGTAAAAAACCCACCATTCGGCCCCAACTATACAATTAAATGTGTTTTCATTTTTTTTAAAAGATGGAAAATTCCCATCGGCCACCAATAGTAGGGTCAAACCCTAAACAACAAAAAGGAAAAACAAAGGCAAAAAGCCCTCATTTCACCATCGAGCATTCTAGAGAATTCACCTAGCCGCCATGGGGTTTCTGAGGGCATTTGAGAATGGCTTTGTGGTCAATTTTTTGAAGGAGTCTTGTGATTTCTACTTGGAATTAAGAGGTAAATGCTTTTCTTTAACAGAAAACTGGCTCTTTTCACCATTTGTGAGTCATTTAACTCTAAATGTTGCGACGTTTTGTCTCTTCTAATGCAAATTTTGTTGCTTCATTCTTCTATGGGTTATTCTTTTGTTCCCATCCACCATTGGTGACTTCATGTAGCTCGAATAGAAGGTTTTGCATAAAATATGCTTTACAAATTGCAAGAAAATGAGCAAAAGAAAGCTCAGGTAAACTCCAACAGACCCATTCTTTTCATATTTTGAGCAAAAGAGCTCATTTCGAGCTTCCATTCCTAAAGAATAAAGCAAAGAATGTTAGTTTCCCTTTGAATTTGACGTTGGATTTTAAAACCCTAGTGTACTTTGTGATTTTGTGAGGAATTCTACTCCTTCAGGCCGCGACCAAGAGAATAGAATAGGGTTCTTTTTGCTTGTCATTTCTGAATCTGCATTTTACCACAAACCTAGCTGGGTTTTGTTGCCTTTTTGTAGAAAAAATACAATTTCTAGACACAACCATGGATAATGAAATATGGCATCATATACTTTGCTTGATTTGAATATCTTTATGAAAGCTCTCTTTTAATATTTCTGTATTTGCATTTTTTGTGAGAAAACCCCAAGTGGGTTCTTTGATCTGTAGAAAACTTTGTAATTTCATCACAAACCCGAGGTGGGTCTTTTGGTTTTGTCAAAAGATTTGTTCTTTTGAAAACAGAACACTCCATGCAATCTTCCTTTGTTTCCTCTATATTTATTATCTTGAAACAGACCCAGGTGGGGTCTTTGTTTGGAAAGAGAAACCATTCCTTGTACTCTGTATTTACATTTTTTGCAGAAAAACCCAAGTGAGTTTTCTATTGTTTCTCCATTTTCTTGCATTTTAGCATGAAACCCCAAGTGGGTACTTGTTGTTGTGAAAGAAAAGACTTTTCTTAAATTTCTGAACAAAAAACAAGTGGGCTCCTTTAGTTTGAAGAAAACTTGGTTTTACTTAACCACACTATTGTATACTTCTATATTTAAATTTCATAATCAAAGCACAAGTGGCTTCTCCATTATGAGGAAAACATGACTTTACTAGGCTGCCATGACACATTGTCTGAACATTATAAAAGTTCTCCATTTTTTGCATCTCTAAAGTTGTATTTAATGCAAGACACAAAATGATTTTCTTTTCTTCCTTTTTTGATTTTGTGAAGAAGCTCAAATTTGATAGCACAAAAGACTATTGCCCCATATGCCTCATGGTTGTAACATGATTCAATGTCATTGTACAGTGTGAGTATATCACATAGAAACTCTATGTATCTTTTCAATTCCTTCATGAATATTGCTCTTTCAACCTTTTTGCATTCTCTATTTAGGCTGCCATTATTATATGACTGTCATTCATATATTGAAATTATTCTTTCACTATTTGTTGTCCCTTTTGTGCAGTCTCCACTAAATGTAAATGGTTGATATTCTATTGAGATTTTGTTAGCTCCATTGGTGCATTACCTTGCATCACTTTGACTGTTAGCAATGTTTTCAAATGTTCAAGTGTTAGCAATGCTTGTGAAACACATTTCCTTTACAAAGCCCCTTTTTTATCATGCTTAGGGGTGGCTCCATTGGAAGACATTATTTGCTTGAAATGCATTGATATTGTGAAATGATTTGCTTCCATTTTGTCCCGTGTTTCGAAATACATTATCTTTTGGACCTTGCTGTCTTTTAGCATCAAATGGTTGTTTCATACCTCTAAAGAGAGCTCTATTATCATTGATTTTTTCAATATGAATAATGCATAGTTCTTTGAGTTCCTATAGACTTCAATGTTTCTTAACATAAATGCTCTTCTGCTTTAATCTGATAGTGGTTTTCTTTGGAAATCTCATATGCATTTTTCATCCTTGTGTCACTCTCTCAACACCATACATTGTCACTGGATGTCATTTGAACTTTGTTCACTTCTTCTAGTGCTATCCATGCATTGCACTATAACATTCAATGACTAAGATCTTCCCTTTATATTATCTTTTGCATATCTCATAAGGCTGCCCCCATTCTCTTCATAGGTGATGATCTAGCTATATCACCTTTATCCATGTTCCTATAGCTTTTGCAAATGTGAGAGAGAACCATAACACAAACCACTAGCAGATAAAGACAACCCCATATTTGTTGGACCTGCAACTCAAAAGATGCTAAAAGAGATGCATTCCTTAAAAATAGTGAACCAAAACTTCCAATAGACTACCATTACATTGAACTTCATCTCTGCCCTAGTATGACTATCCTATATGACAATGTTCTTTTGTGACACTTGGATCAAAGGTTGTATTATCTATTTATTGTTTGCTGACTCTATAAAATGTAGATAACAGATGATCATTTGTAATTTAGCACATGATATTATCTATTAGGTGTAGAACCTCTTATTTACTGTGCTTGGCATGATACTAGCATATGATAACACCATACTTGATTAACACGAACTCATGATACTTATCTCCTTGGTGTTTGTTGACTGCATTTTTTTATTCCATGAATTCTTCATAGTTTATCATTCACTACTAGAGTGAAAACATGATTCACTTGCTCCCTTAATGAATGTAATGATTGCCCTTGTTGTCTTGTAGCATGCATTCATGGTGAACTGTCTTGTAGCATGCATTCATGGTTGTATACATTGTTGTTGTCCTGTTCATGACATGTAGCATGCATTTTTTTCTTTAGGACTGCCCCAACCTTCATGGTTCCACAACAATTGCTTGCTACCCCACATGTTGGCTACCTAATATCCACAATAATTGCTTACCTTTTGATCATGTGCAACACATAACACTATCTCCTCACTTTGATCCTAGTGGGCAGACACATGCCACCTATGTTGGTGACTTGAAATCTCACCATCCTATGTGATGTGTGGTTGTCCAATTGGGTTAAGGTGGGAGGGACTTGACAGTACCTTGGATTGTTCCTTCTTGTTGCCCCATGCGCTTCATGATGATTTCAGGCATGCCTTGATTCCTTCTTCATTATTTAAGAGATGCATAATTGAACTTGATGCATCTATGATTGAACTTGATGCATCTCTGAAATCACTTCTTTTTATAAAATGGATCATGGATTCACTTAAGATGATTGAAAGACATGTCCAACAAAATGTACCTTCCTTTTGACATGATGGCAGCCATATGACTGATGCATTATGAAAAGATGAAGTATAAACTCTTGACAACTCAAATTATATGTTGCATGTTTTGAATCTCCTAATGAAAGTTGATCAACTAGTGTGATTCCATATTGATGAAATGCATTAATAGCATCTATATCTTTGATCAAGTTGCTCAATTTCCTATCCCTCTTAAAACATCAGGGGGAAGTATGCTGAGCTCTACCCTCGTGGGAGCCACATTTACCACACATGCTGTAATTAGTTGAATCAAAACAGTAACAAGACTTGTCTTGTATCTGCACATGAAGCAAACAAGTTAGAGAAATAAATGCATATGTTGGATGTGTTTGATGACTTCATTGTTCCCTTAGACACCTAAAGTATGCATTGCTTATTTAATGTATATGGAGATCAATTTATACATGCATAGGTGTATGTTCATGTAAGGTTTGAGACTTTTCATTGCTTAGAGCATTGCTCTAACATCATTGCTATTGCCATATGCAGGAATTAGGAACAATGAGGAGCTAGGAGGGACAAGAAACTTGGATCAGCAACAGTGCAAGACAACACACCTTGAACCAGTCATTCTCAGGCAATGACTAGTCTCTCTCCTTAGATGCACATTTGTATTTGTTTACTTATTCATGTATATGATTTTCTTTATTTTCATTGAATAAGTAAAGTTAGTCTCACGGCTTGTGTGAAACAAATATACACTTTTGTATCAATAAAGAATACTTCTTTTTTCATAAAAGATTTATGGTAAATCCCTCTTATGTTACATGCACTTGTATAAATGTAGTAATTTGTAAATGTAATTTTTTGAATTATTTCATTTATGCAATTGAATCTAATATAGGAGATTATAAAATGTACCTTTCTCTTAGTATGAAATCAAAGAGCTCTGCTTGAATGAGCTATTAGTGAAATTTAGGTAACAACATCATTTTCTAAATTGCCTACCAATTAAACTCATGTACTACACAAATGTGTGTAAAAAATAGACCAAAATTTCCCTTAATTGACCTTCCACACCTCTTCGACATACCCATTGCACAACAAGGCGCGTTTTCTAGTTATAATAATAAAGAATAACAATATTTAGTAATTATAATATTGATATTAATAATAAAATAATAATAATAATTTAAAATAATAAAATAATAACAATATTTAGGTCTCTGGGTGTGATGAGGTAAGATCTCTTCCCTCAGGGGTGACTCTAGTGCATGAGGATGGTTTAGAGGCTGAGGGTTTGGAGGTGATGCCTTAAACTAAGGATTTTGGGGAGCAAGAGGACCTGGACAATCCTCCTTACATTCATGTTTGTGGGCGCAATAAGAAAAAACATTCTCCCTCTTCGGGAGTAGTGACTAGAAACTGAAAAAGGTTAGATTGTGGGTCTGAACCACGTGGTAGAGGAAGGCCTCCTACTAATGTTACCAGGGATAAGGAGAGCCAAATGGACATTGCTGATGGGATGCAAAGAACCCTACTAGATATGTGCTCGAAGAGAATGTCCAATAAGTTATTATGAAGATCATTTCCTAGAATATGAGGGGATTAAATCACCCTCACAAG
This sequence comes from Sequoia sempervirens, assembly GCA_007258455.2. Lineage (NCBI taxonomy): Eukaryota > Viridiplantae > Streptophyta > Pinopsida > Cupressales > Cupressaceae > Sequoia > Sequoia sempervirens. The sequence continues at coordinate 686,256,086 of VDFB02000003.1, forward strand.
CATGATCTTCTTGCTAATCTGGTAAGAGATCATTGCCCTGATATTGTGTTAATTCAAGAAACTAAAATGGGTTTGGATAAATTGTCTAGGTTGAAGAATAAGCTCTTTAAGGATTGTGGTATGCATTTTCTAATGCGGTGGGGGCATCAAGAGGGATTGTTACTTTTTGGAATCTTAGAGTGATATAGGGGGCTAAGATTTATAAAGGTTGTAATCATGTGGCTACTTCCTTTACTCATATGTGTGATAGATTCTCCTAGACTCTTTCTAATATTTATGCTTTGAATTGTAAGAGTGCTAGAAAAAGATTATGGGAGAATTTATTCTCCTTTAAAGTTTTGAACAATATTGAGAACTGGTTGGTTATGGGAGACTTCAATACTCCTTTGCATGATGCTGACAAGATGGGTGGTTTGCAGTTGGTGGATGAGAGTAGGTTTTATCTTATAAGTCTTATTAATGACTCTGCTCTTCTTGATTTGGACCTGAAAGGAGTGTCTTTTACTTGGTTGAATAAGAGAGTGGGGAATGCCCTAATCTAGGTTAAGCTTGACCGTGCTCTCATTACCCCTGAGTGGCTGGTTCATTATTCATGCTTGCTTTATGCTCTTACTAGATTGGGGCAGATCACTTCCCTCTGGCTCTATCAGTAGATTTGTTGGGGGGTAAGAAAAACTTTCCGTTTAGATTTGAAAAAATGTGGACTTGTCATCCTGACCTGGGGAATTTGATTAATGAGTGGTGGAATATCCATGTGGATGGTTCTGTTATGTTTAGAGTTGTAAAAAAGCTTGCTAATGTTAAGGATAATGTTAGAAAGTGGAATCACACTTCCTTTGGTCATATCTTTATGGAATTTGTCTAAGGAGCTTTAGGATGTGCAACATTCAATCCAATTGTTTAGGTATGATCAGGCCTTGATGCAGAAGGAAAATATCTTGCTTTCCAAGTTGCACAACATTATAGCAAAGGAGGAGGAATTCTAGAAACAACGTTCGAGGATTATGTGGCTTAAAAGTGGGGACATGAATACCAAGTTTTTCACCTCTTTACTCTGAAACATAGGGCTAATAATCATATTAATCAGATCAATTTCAATAATCAAGTGTTGAAAAAGGATGCTGATTTGCTGCTTGTTGCTTCCTCTTACTTCTCTCAGCTGCTTTCGGTGGAGGGGGAGCTTGATTTGGCTTGTCAAGAGGATCTTTTAAGGGATATTCCTTAGATCTTGGATGAATATATGAATAGACAGTTGGTTTGCATTCCCTCGGTGGATGAAATTCAAAGTGTTGTTTTTTCTTTTGAAGGTAATAAGGCTCTGGGCTCGGATGGTTTCTCGATGTTCTTCTTTCAATCCTTTTGGGAAATTATTGCTAAGGATGTTGTTGCGGCTACTAAGGAGTTTTTTTAGGTCTGGCTCTCTTTTGAAGGAATTGAACTCCTCTTTTATTGTTTTGGTCCCTAAGAAGCCTAGTGCTTCTTCTTTTGATGAATTTTGTCCTATCAACTTATGCAATTCAGTTTATAAGATTTTCTCTAAGGTTCTGGCGATTAGATTACAAAGAATTTTTCCTCTTATCATTTTTCCTCAACAAAATGGGTTTGTGGCTAGTAGGAAAATTTTGGATTCTATTTTCTCTATTCATGAGAATATTCACTCTCTTTTTGTTAATAAGAATGCTTGTTTTATTCTAAAACTTGACTTACTAAAAGCTTATGATAGAGTTGACAGGTGGTTTCTTTCAAATATTTTAACTGCTTTTGGCTTTGGAGAGAAAGGGGTGGCCCTTATGCTTCAACTTATCTCTTCCAAGATTCTTTGTCCTCATTAATGGGTCCCCTTCTCCTCTCTTTGATTGCTCGAGGGGTTTGTGGCAAGGGGATCCTATTTCTCCATTTATGTTCATTATAATGGTGGAATCCTTGGGTAGTCTCATTCAAAGATCTATTAATTTTGGGGTTATGTCTGGACTTTCCCCTTCTTCTAGTAACCTTATTTGCTCTCATCAGTAGTTTGTGGATGACTCTCTTATGCTTGGGCAGTCATCCATAAAGGAGGCTAAGTCTTTCAAGTTGATCTTACAGAGGTATGAAGCTGCTTTGGGGCAGAAGGTTAGCTTTCCTAAGAGTGTTCTATTCTTTTTTAACACTTCGATCCATAGACAAAATAAAATTGCCAGAATCCTGCAGTGCCAGATTGGGGAACTTCCTGCTTCTTATTTAGGTCTTCCCCTGTGCTCTAAAGTTCTTGATTCTTTTTGGAGGGGTATGATTGATAAATTCAACTCTAAATTGTCTGGATGGAAGGGAGCTCTGTTGAGCTAGGCTGGGAAAGTTCAGCTTATTAAATCCACTTTTTAGAATCTTCCTGTTTATGCTCTTAGTTTTATTCATATTCCTAGGAAGTTTGTGGATACTTTGGAAAATATTCAAAAAAAATTCCTATGGTCTGGAGTGGAGGACAAGAGAAGGATTCACTTGGTTGCTTGGGATGATGTTTGGAGACCTAAGAAGGCTGGTGGGTTGGGGATCCATAATATCAGAGATTTTAATAATGCCCTCCTTGGTAAGCAGATGTGGAACCTTTTGCTTGCTAAGAGTGAATGGGAGGAAATTGCTTGGAGAAAATACTTACATGGTGTTGATGGTATAAGGGGGTTCTTCTCTCAAGAGTTTAATCCTCCGTCTGGTTCTGCTCTTTGGAATTGTATTGTTAAGGCTCGAAAGCTTGTGGCCAAGGGACTCTTTTGGAAATTGGGAAATGGTAGAAATATCTTGTTTTGGGATGATATTTGGTTTGACAACAAGCCCCTCAAAGATGAGCCTCGGGCCCAACCTTTCATGGATCTTTATGTGCGACGGTTTGGCAGACGGGTTGTTGACTATATTGAGGGAGGTTGTTGGCAGAAGTTGCATGAGGTTGAACCTGGTTTAGAGATTTTATTTAAGGCTATATCTTTGGTACACATTCCCTCTTCCCCTTCTCTAGATAAATTTGTTTGGAAGCCTTCCTCTAATGGAAACTACTATGTTGCTTCGAATTTTCATTCTAATGATTCCTTTGTTGGCCCAACTCCTTTTTGGGCTTCTGTTTGGTCCTCTAGATTGATTCCTAAGGTTAATATTTTCTTCTAGATTTTTTGCCAAAACAAAATATTAACTACTGACAATTTGGTCAAAAGAGGTTTTGTGATGCCTAACAGGTGTTTTCTATGTGAAGAAGAAGCCAAAAATTCTTATCACTTACTGATTGGCTACAGTTATGTTAGAATGGTTTGGGCCCATATGCTATCTCTATGGAACTTCATTTGGGTGTTTCCTAGATCTATAAATGAGTTGTGGTCTCAATGGATTGGCCCTTCGTCCAATCCTACTCTTCAAATTTTGTGGTTTCTTTCTCTTTCGCACATTGCTTGGGGTGTTTGGCTTGAGCGAAATAATAAAATTTTAGGAATTCTACCCTTCTTTCTATCTCTGTGGCTTACAAAATATGTGTTGCTATTAAAGAAAACTTTCTAGCTAGGATCACTTTTCACAATGGTCCGAAGATAAATCTTAGCCCCTATGATATCTCTACTTCTCAAAACTGGAAGCTGTCTTGTGATATTTCCCTCCCAGTTACAAAAGGAAAAACTTCTAGAGAAGATGTTGTTTGGAAAGCTCCTCCGGAAGGTTGGGTAAAGGTTAACTTTGATGGGGATGTTAAAGGGAATCTGGGACCTACAGGTTGTGGGGGAGTGATTAGAAACTCTAATGGTAGGCTCTTTTTTGTTGTGGCGCTCCCTTTGGGAACCCATACATACCACTATGCGGAAGCAACTGTAGCCTATCATGGTCTCAAATTGGCTCAAACTAAATGTTATAGGAAAGTATGGTTGGAGGAGGACTCTTTGAATATCACAAATAATTTGAAAAATTGCATGCCCCCCTCTTGGACTATTGAGTCTTTGATAAGGGATTCGATAGATATTTTGAATTCCTTTGATGAGTTTTATATATCACACATCCTAAGAGAAGGTAATGGGTTAGCAAAATTTTTCGCTAACATTGGTGTTAAAGAATTTAGGGAGTGGGGTCTGAATGACCCTCTTCCTATAGAGGTTATTTCTACTATGAACCATGATTGCTGATTTTAATTTGATCAACTTCTCATTATGGTTGTGGTGTGCATGCCTTTTTTCACATGGCTAATTGTGATGAGAAGGGATGGTGTGCAATATTTGAATCAAGAGATTAGTACAAAATTTGGGTGTCGTAGGAAACAAAAACTCTATGGTCATTATTATCCCCTGCTCCAACTTTGGCCTCACACGAATTCTAGGTGGTCTTTGTATTGTTCTTCAGAGTCTTCTTTGTTCTATGCTTGGAGCCCTCAAGCTAGTTACTGCTAATTGTGGTGAGATGGGTGGTGATAGAAATCATGCTGAACCCTCCTCATGTGAAGCTACTAGGAAGAGGAAGGAGGTCTGGCAAGTGCTGGAGAAGGGAGGGTTAACACCCTACTTGGAGAAACTTCATGGTAATAATCCCCAAGTAACAAAGATTTTTGTTAAAGGATGGAATGACAAAGTGCTTAAGATTTATGGGATGGAATTTGAGGCTAATGAAGAATTTATTGCTGGTATAACTGGTATGGCTATGGATGACATGAAAGTCTTTAGGGATAAGAAGGAGGTGCAAACTGCTATTAAAATATTTTTCAAAGATGATGAAGAGAAGGATTTGAGGCCTGCAAGGAGTGGAGGATATCAAAGAGGCTCTCTTAAGGCATTATGGGGGGGATGTTGTGGAGGAGATAATGCAAATCATTAAGTTGGAAGGTCATTTTTCAACAGTTAATGCATACCACTTCATCTTGCTTAATCACTTATGACACAAGAAGAGGGTTTCTTTCCCATTCTATCTTCTGATGTCTCTTGATTCGAGTCTTAAGGATCACAAGAAAAATCCAAAAAATTTCGTCTTGCATGTAGGGTTAATTCTTCTCATCTCTGATTATGCGAAGACTTTTGAGGTTGCTAAACCTATGGTCACCCTGAAGGGTAAACAATCCAAACCTGTTGAGGAGTATGAGACTATTTCTAAAGAGGAACCAACCAGCAAAAAATTCAAGAAAAGGAAATTGATTTTGGAAAAAGAGTCTGAGTCAGAGGAGGATGTGGACTACGTTCCTGATTCCCTAGCATCTCTAGAGGGGGGTCCACATTCTCTTGCTACAGGAAAGAAGAAAAAAGGGGTACCATGTGCTAGTGAGGGTTATTTAACTTGTAGCGAAGAATTTTTTGCTGATGTGCTAAGTAGGGGTCCGAAGGTGAAGAATTAATTGTATGGGGAGGCCTCCTTGCCACCCCTGGTTGCTAAGCAAAAGAAGGTTTTGGGGGAAGGAAGCAGGAAGAAAAGGGTTTTGAGGTTTGCGAGCCAAATTTTGGAAAGGGACCTTCCTCTTATTAGTGCACGCAGCCTCTTTGTTGATGTTTCCCCGAGTGTTATGTAGCTGAAAGATAAGTCTGGGGAAGTTGTTGTTGCTGTGGATACCCAGGATGTGGATTTGGAGAGGATCAAGAAGAGAAAGGCGGTGGCGGAGAAAATTGTGAGCTCTATCTGCAAACTCAAGTCTCCAATTGTTGTTGAAAAAGGTAAGGACACCCCTGCTGATCAAGATAGGGTTAATTCCTATGAGGAGGAAGATGCTTTGGGAAAAGGGGTTTTCAATATTGATAGAGAAGATTTGTCTGATGTGCTTGGATCTGCTCGTGAGGGGTCCATTGTCTTGTTTAAGCTTTTTAAATGGTTTTTTCATGAACTCAAGAAAACTAATGTCAAAGTCAAGGGAGTGGTTAGTAAGGCTGAGGGGTCCTCTGTCCAAAATTAGATAGATGAGTTATTTGACTCCTTAAATATTGTGGTGGACATTGTTGCGGAGGAAACTCTCAAAATAAAACAAAATCTTGAAGGAAGAATCCTCACCCTTGAGGATCAAATGGTGAAAATTTGGGATACTATTATGAGAGGAGCGGAGGTGCATAAATCTACTGGTAAATTTGAGTCTACTACTGTTACTTCCCCTGTGGTGAGTGATAAGAAGCGTAAGGATAGTGCCCATGCTGAAGAGGTAGTTGTTGTTGGTAAGCTGATGGAGGAGGAAAATGCTGATGGGAAGGGTGGTGAGAAAGGTATTGTTTTGATTTCAAAGGTAAATATGGATGGACCTGGAGCCAGGACTAGGAACAAAACTAAAGCTCAAGTTGGCGCATCTGGGAAGAATATTTCTAATGTTTGTGATGATGCATAGAAGGTTATGGCTAGCTACATGGAGGTGACAAATATTTTGAAAAGCATGTAGTGTTGTTGGTGGGATCCTCCTTTTTGGCTATCTTTTTGTTGATGGGTAGCTATTGTTGGGCTATTTTTTGGCTTAATGTTGTTATCTTTTATTTCAACTGCTTTCTAATGTAATGGTTTTGTGGCCCCTTCAAAACCAACATTTTACCCCTAATCAAAAACAATAATTTAATATAAAAATATTATTGTAAATATAAAAATAATAAGAATACTATAATAACATTATAATATTAAAATAATAATAATATTATTATTATATTATAATAATTTAATATAATATTAAACAAAATTTAATATATTTGATTTAATATATATATATATATATATTTTGGTAAGCAAGTGTTGTCTAAGGGGACAACTCCCTATATTAATAAACTAGATTACCTGGCGATTACAACTTAGACTTTCCAACTTTTTAAGTAAATGAGATGGTTAGCCAACTCATTGTTTCATACATTTTGTGTTGGATTTAGAAGGTCTTTGTATTCAGATAGATAGTAGTTGAAAGTTTCCATATTCCCTCTCACAATGCCTTCCTAGAATAGTTGAAGAGCTGTAGCAGTAATCGAGTTCTTTTTGGCAACAATAGAATCAAAGGTATTGAGGATCTTTCTTCCTCTCGGTACCACAACCATGTTACCAACCTCTTTCATCGACAATGATCAGAACTCTAGCTTTATTAGATTCAATATCAGCCCCATAGCCAGGTCATGAATTCCCATTGCTTCCACTATAGTACCAAAGAAACTGTCATATATAAACTTATCATGCATATGGCTACCGAAGCTCAACACTCCACCAAGCAAACCCACTATGGCATTGATTCCATCTACTTCAAATATCTGGAATAATCAAGAAACTTGATCCTGCAAAATTTCCTCCAAACATTGGCATACAATCTATTTTACCTCCTTCGCCTCTTTCTTCACCATTTTCTAGTATCTATTTGGGCATAACACTTCTATATTTATCTTTTCTTTGAAAGCCCATTATTGAACATGTGTTTAAAACAATTCTTGAGCATTAGATATGAGGAATCCAATCCCAGATTCAGATATCTCATTTGTTAGTGTGCATTATGTTTGATTAGTCTATTCCTTATCAGTAAGTAAAATTGTTCAAAGGCTAGGCCGCATGTCTTCTTGACATTGAGATCTATTCGCTTCATACTGGTCGATGTCGTGATTTGCTAGTAAATCTACTACATAGTTCACTTCTCGAAATATATGGCTTATTGAAAGTATCTAAAGCTCCTGCAACAAGTCTTTTATTCTTGTCACTTTAGATTGCAGGTTCCAATCACCAATTTGTCCTTTGGTTATTGCATTTATACATACTGTTGAGTCACATTCCAATTCTATATTTAAAAATCCTTTTTCTTTGCATAATAGTAAACCTCTTAAGATGCCTTCCACTTTTGCAATGTAGTTTATGGAGATTGGAATTTTACTAGATAAAGCTTTGAATAGATTGCCATGCTCATCATGGATAATATAGACAACACTTGATAACTCTAGGTTTCCTTGGGAGGCCCCATCTGTATTTAACTTCAACCTGCCTCTAGGGGAGAGGCACCACTTAGCCTTTGAGCGCTTTAGTTTTGGACCAGGTGCAAATTAAAAGAAGGGGGGTAGCTTAAGTTGTTTCCTTTTTTCATCAAATCATCATCCCATAGGGAAATTTTTATTTTCCTTTATATTTTAATATGGGAGTTTAACCATTCTAATATATTTCTTTCTATGAGCATGGTAAGATCTTTTGCCTCCATAGCCTTATCTTTGAATATCTGCTTGTTTCTTCTTTCCATATGTTCCATAACATAAATGAAGGGGAAGCCAACCAAATTTGAACCCAAAATTACTCTTTTTTATCGAAAGACAACTTGTAAAGAAGTCCAATATATTGTTACTCCTCAGAGTAGACTAACCAAGACATTCAAATATAGCCAATCCCAACATTACCCTGCATAGCCTAGACAATTTAGAAGGAGATGATCCATATTCTCATCATTGTTTCTACATAAAACACACCAATTTAGGCCTTCAATGCTTATGGTTTTCAATTGATCGCCTATAAGAATTCTCCTATGCAAAGCAACCCACATAAATGCACCGGCCTTGGGGAGAACCCCCTGAACCCAACATAATTTATAAGGCCATATTTTATCTCCTTTCATTTGGATTTGATACCCTAGTTTTATAAAGTATTTACCTGATTTGGCACCACACCATAAAATTTTATATTTTTGTTTATTCAAACAAATTGGTCGATCTCTCATCAACTCTTCTACCCTTTCCTTGGTCAGCGTCACTATAGGGAGTTGGAAATCCATCCACTTGCATATACATTTTAATTGGTTGTATTAAATTATAATAATATATTATTATATTATATCTTTGTTATCAAATTTTTGGATTTGTTATTGATTTTTTATTATTCAAATAAAAAATTTAGCAGCTAAAATTTATTTTTATCAAAATGCATAAATTAATTTATATTAAAGATATGGACATTTCAATATTTAAATTAAATTAATAAAAATAATTTTTTGAAGATTTTAATATTTCTAGATTAGATATTTAAATATTTTTGTTTTATATTTTGATTTCAATTAGTGTTAAGATTATGGTTTAGAGTTTATTGTTTGTGTTAGGGTTGGGGTTAGGTTTAAAGTTAGGGTTAGGGTTATGAGAAATAGGGTTAGGATTAGGGTTAAATTAGGGTTTAAGATTAGGTTTAGAGTTACAATTATGGTTCAGATTAGAGATGGAATTAGGGTTAGGGTTGTGGTTAGGGCTAGGGTTGGGATTATAGTTTATGGTTAGGGTTAGGGCAAGGTTAGGTTTATTATTATGGTTAACAATTTACGGTTTAAAGTTAGGTTTATAGTTATGGTTAGTGTTACAACAATGTTTAGAGTTAGAGATAGATTTAGTGTTAAGATAATGGTTTAGGATTTACGGTTAGGGTAAGGGCTAGGGATAGGGTTAGGGTGTGGGTGTGGGTTAGGGTGTGAGTTAGGGATAGGGTTAAGTCATGCAAAGAACTAATTAACAAAACTAAAATACTATAATTAACAAAACTTACATTTATTTTTATTTACATTAATAAAATTTACCTTTATTTTTTTAAAACCTACAAAACTATAATTACAATACTATAAAGGAAAGTAGTAGCCACTACGTGGCACTTGTTATTATCTTGTAATAGTAATTTAGGTTAAGTATTCAAAAATCATTAAAAAAATGATTAAAGTATGTGGACTTTGTAATTAAACGTTTATGAATTTTAATGAGAATATTTATTATTAAAATAAAAATTATTAAGTATGTGAACTTTGTAATACATATTGATTAATTTTTTCTTCATATTGATTAATCACCATTAACATCATTAAATATTTTAAGAATAAGAATTCAAAATAATAAAATTATTAAAAGTAAATTATAAAATTTAAAATACTAAATGCAAGTATTTAGCTATTCATTCAATGTACTATATTAAATGCCCCAAAGCAATATTTCATAGTTGTAGCCAATAATGGCATGGTATGATGGTTAAGTTATTGTGGTGTTGTTCTTGCCATCAAGGTTCAAATCCCACTAGGGTGTAATTGTTGAATGTTTAAATTAGGGATGAGGTCCCTCGTTTGTGACCTCGCTGGTTCATAGCTCTGAGTCAAAAGTGTTTACCCCTTTACAAAAATGTCAATAGTTGCAAAAAATTAGGGCTTGTCAATTGAAAAAACTAGTATATGTAAGATCATTTCTCTTTTATTAGAATCATTTTACAACTATAGAATCAATCTTGTGGATCTATATTTAAACTAGACTTGAGAATTTGATCTCTATTAAATTTTAGAAGTTTTCTCTTAGCTTACCTCTATAAATGTCCAAAAATGGTTGGGACAACATGACACATTTGGTGATGATTAAGATCTAGAAAATAAGCCTACAATGCATAAAAATGAGAAATCATGACATTCAATAGTTGTCTCTAAATTAAGAATCAATTTGTTGATCATCTAGATTCCCAATGTTCCTTACATTTTTATTTATCATATGTTTGTTTAGCTTAAAATAGTTTCCCAACCTAAGTTATGCATGTGACCAATGGATTAGTATGGGTTGACTACACTTGATCTATGAGGATACAAAGCATATTCGAGCCACTAAACGTCAATCCTAATAAGATCAATCAGTAAAACTAAACCAAGCATCCATTAAAACTAAACATATTAAACTACGAGGTGAAGATTGCTCCCATTGAGGCAAAGACCTCTTCTATTGAGGGGAAGGTGGTTGTTGTAGATTGGGTGGAGAGTTCTTTTCTTATTTTCTTGTTCCTATCGAGGGGAAGCTTGTGTGGGAAGATGAGTGAAGTTGTTGGAGGTTTGGGTTCTCATTTCTTCCTCTCCTATAGAGGGGAGCTCCCTCCTATTAAGGTGGGGTTGGCGTTGGTGTTTAAGGTTGGGTGTTGTTGCATGAAGGCTATTGTGTTTCAGTGCTCCATAGTATCCCCTTTTGAGGTGGGGTTTTTGGAGATGTTGGTGTTTTTATTTAGGGGTTTGATGGTGCTCTAAATTATCAAGAGGATTGTCTCTCTTGGCTCAGGGGTGTATTCTCTGAGCAACAGGTTTGCTGATGCCTGGCTGATGTAGACGGGTTTGTTGTTTATCTAAGTAGGGTTTCTGGTCCTAGATAAAAGCAGGTTGTAAAAGTGTTTTTCAGGCCCTTGCTTGTTTGTAAGTTGCAGCATGTGTAGTCATGTTAATCTTTTAGAGGTTGTTGTGGGGTTGTTGTTGGTATATGGGCTAAATTATTTGGAACTTACTTAATATTGTACTGGGTTCTGGGATCCCATCAAAACCTATTTTTTACCCCTAATAAAAAAAATATTAAACTATGAAAGCTTTAAAAATGCCCATTCTAATCCATTGAAATTGTGGCTGACGGATTAGTATGGGCCGATTACGCTTGATCCATTAAGAATCAAAGCATAATGAAGCCACTACCGTCAAATCTCAACAAGATTATTCAAATGAAGATTAAACTAAACATTCATCAAACTACGAAAATGTTTAAATGTCTACTCTAACCCATCTAAAACTCATCCCATTGTGAGATTGGTGTCATGTTGATGTGAAATGACGACCCTTTCCCAATCCTGTGGGTAAATGAGCTTTCCCCAGTTAGTTTTATTGAAGAAAACTGATGGAACAGTTGTGAGATGTGTATGTAAACATGATTTTAATCTAAATAAGCATGATGCAAGCTAATTAAACATGATCTATGCTAAAATGATTCAGATATACAAATGCCAAGCTAATCTAAATGAGATTTAAACTAAAAAGATTAAAACCCTAGTTATCTAATTAGCTAAATGGATGCATTATGGAAGCCAATAATGAAAGCTAAGCTCTTATGCAACTAATTTAAATTAAAATATGCTAAATGTGTGCAAAGTATGAGTGTGAGTGTGAGTGATTTCAACAGCATAAGTTTTGCTTTTGAAAGATGGATCCATTTGTCTCCAAATAGTGACCTATTTATAAGAGAGCAAATGAGAAATGGAGGGTTGAGATCAAAAAGGCTAATCAATGGTCAAAGATGGAAGAAGTTGGAGGAATGGATGATGGATTCTCATCAACAAGTGAGAATGCAAGATGAGATTTAATCAAGGGTTCGCATTCCTTCAAACAAGCACACTTTTGACCTGTATAAGAGGTCAAAAGTTAACTTGCACATGAAGCTAAGTGAGAATATTCCCTTTTTCAAATGATTGGAAGAGAGAGAATATTCTTTGGAATATTCTCATGAGTGAGGGAAAAGGATATTTTGCAAATTAAAACAAAGTTTAATTGTGCAAAAGGGGAAGGAATATGCAAAGGAGGAATATTCCCTCGCAAGTGGGAGGGAAATTAGATTAGTTAATAATTGATAATTAAACAATGTTAATTATACGGTTAGGGGGATTAGAAGAATAAGAATGATATTCATTAAATTAAGTAATTTAATGAATGGGGGAAAGGTGGAATGACATTTAATTAAATAGCTTAGGGTTATTTAATTAAATAAGAAGGTTTAAGGATTTAAATTAAATAGTTTGATTTATTTAATTTAATAGGACGAAGTGTTAGCATGAAAAGGGGTGAATTAACCCAATTAAGTGAATTAGGTTAATAGATGCAAATTATGCCATTAATTAATTAGCTAGGCTAATTTAATTAATTAAGCGAAAAGCGGATGGGTCTCAAGAGGAAATGATGTTAGTATACCGATTCGAGTGCATGATATCATTCAGGACATTTTTCAGTGTCTACATTTTTCCCCTCTTTGAAGCGAGGTACATGTTGCTTTGATTCAAAGATTGATGCTCTTCAAATGAAAAACTATTGCCCAGATAAAAAAAAAAGAAGATTTTTAGATGCCCTAGTGGAAGGATTAAGCTGGTTCCCTACCCCCTCGAGAAATCAAGTAGAAATTTTGAATTTTGGGTTGATTTCCCAACAAAGGTTAAAATGTTGCCCAAGGGGTCTGGAAAGGCTCCGTGATGCAAAAAACATGTCAAAAACATGAAAAATGATACAAATAAGGTTCAGTTTGAAAAAATTGGTGAAAATGATGACAAACCCTAGCTTGATGGTTAAATTAGAGCAAAAAACCCTAATTTGCAAGCATAAATAGGTGAGGAAGGGTCACTTTCAATTCATTTGTGCATTCACATCTTAGAGAATTCTTGCATTTGGAGCCCTGACACTCTGACGAAATAGTGCAACGTGTGCTCCCACGACACATTTTTTATCAAGTCTACGAGTACTAGAGGATTCCAAGCGCTGGACCACCGATATGTGATTCAAAACTTGATTTGAAATTTGAATTTTTGATGCATTTAATGCCTTTTTAAATTTAGACTTTGGTGGTGTCGCTCTAGAGTGATGCTATTTTGAGAATTGATGATGCTAATTCTATTTTTTAGTGATGCATATGTGAATTAGGATGCAGTTCATGATTTAGATTTAGGGTTTCAATTTCTAAATCGTGACACATATATGTATGGTGATGTGCATGTTGATTTGAAAATTAGGGTTAGGGTTTCACCAAAGCTAAATTGTGATGCATGTGTTTTTGGCGACATGACTTGTGATTTGCAATTCAAATGCTTGGGGCGTCGTAGTTTGAAATTTGAATTATAGCAACGCTATCATAAATAGTGATGCTATTGTCATTTTGGGGATGAAAATTTCAAAGTTAGCCAATTTTTTATTTTTTTTACATTGTGCACTTCGTGGGTGCAGGAGGTCATCCCACCTTTGATGTCTCGCAAGTACCAACCCACAGTTTTGTCCAAACTTGGTGATTTATCTGAGTTACGATAGGAGCACTTGGGGGAGATTGGTTTGTGGTACTTTGTGTACATGCCCGTCGTCTGGACACACTTGGCGATGATGATAGTGTTGTGCGAGCGATGGCACGACAAGACCTCATTTTTCCACCTTCCCACTAGTTAGGCGACAATGACACTAGAGGATGTATGGCAGATATTGCATTTTCCTATACATGGTGAGCATGTGATATACGACTCTGATGCCAATTAAGATGCATGCCATGAGGTAATGGACTCAGAGGACATCATTCTAGTCACTTCCTAGATTGACCTCGAGATGTATGAAGGTCGGGTTCCCACTTTCAAATTGATTATTGCAGCTATCATCTCTAGTTTGGTTGCTCCAGATCAGTGGAGCAGAGGATTTAGTCTAGGATAGGGCCTGGCTTGGCACATGATGCTATTCAGGCGAACTCAATATGCTTGGGGGCTAGTGATGCTGGCATCTCTGTACCATGATATGCACGATTTCATATACTACAATGGCAGAGGGATCAACATAGGAGTCACTCTACTGCATATTTGGGCCTAGGAGCACATTGATGTGCTTTGACCGATTGTTCAGACGACAGACGTAGAGCTAGATGATCTTATTGTTTGGCGATACAAAGGTGCCATTACACTACAACACATAGGGCAGCTTGGGATTCCCTATTAGCGCAGGGTCATTGACAATATGACAGTCTTCAGATGGCGACCCTGGCTTCAGATTCCAGCATGGTATGATGATGTTCAGTAGCTATTCTTTGCTCACTAGACCTAATACATGCAGGGTTGAGAGCATACCATCATCAAGATGTATCTGCCATATATGATGGCGAGATAGTTTGGGGATAGGCAGGATAGGCAAGATGATGGTTATACCGCTATCTTTTCTAGATCAACATGGGAGTCACTAGCGTGGGGATCGACAATCCCAGCTCATGATGTTGTCGAGGGCTTTTGACAGTTGGTGGCTCGACCATGGGCTTATGATCAGGGGCAAAAATGCTCAAATGACGTTTTCATGATGCATGGTTCACACCCCCTCACCGGTTGATAGATCCAGCAGGTGCACCTCCACGAGGGAGACTGAGAGGGAGGGATGTAGGCAGAGGCAGAGGTTGGGGTAGAGGACAGGATGGCCAGGATGGAAAAGATGGACAGATTCCAAGAGAACCACCAATAGATCAACAACCTCCTCACCAGCCATCGATATAGTAGCAACCTCCACAACAACCACCATCACCGAGGCCAAATCCTCGCGATTTACAGATACAACAACTGCAGTAGCAGGTACAGGTTATCACGGGTGAGAGGGATCGGGTTCGTCAATAGGTTTTGGAGATCATTGCTGAGAGAGATCAGGCTAGGCAATAGATAGTGGCCTTGACAACCGAGAGAGACCAGGAGTGACAACTTAGACAGACTGTTGAGATGCAGTTGGTTGATGAGGTCAGATGGTGTCAGCAACTTGAGACTATGATTGTTGCAGCTCAGGGGTGGATTGTGTCTGCCAGATTGTATAGAGAGGTTGTGACTAAGGCAACCTACTATAGGATGCATTATCACAGGGATGTCTCCACGGTGCTTAAACAACCGAATTACTCTTAGAGAAGCGGGGCACACCCTAGAGGCGAGGATCAACCAGAGAGACAAGTTGGTGAGGAAGCAACCATCGAGGCTAGCTCATTTGTATAGACACTTTTTGATCATTGTCTGATTCTTTTACACAAATATTCATTCATGGGATCCTTTTTGATAGCCTCGTGGATATTGTATTTTTGATCGATATGCATACACTGACCCAGATATTGTATTATGACAGTCATCATTTTTTTGATATATCTATGATATAGATTCGATATGATGTGATGTGTTCATTTTATTTCATGCTTATGAATGTATGGGTGAATTTGATATGATGTGAGATTAACATGGATGGATGCAATTCTTTTTATTTATGCTTATGCGATATGAGATGGTATATGTGATATGCGATGATATGAGATGTAATGATGTGAAATGGATGCAATATTATATTCTTTTTCAATTATATTTTCATGACATGTTATGGGATGGATGATATGATATGCTTATGTTATGCTTATGCAAATGATATGGATGCATTTGTTTTTGTGTATTTTCTTATGCAGTTTTATGATGTGATGATGTATGCATTGGATGTATGGATGGATGATGCATATGTTCATGCTTATGATATGATAATGCGATGCATGTTTATGATATGTAATGCAATGATTTACGATGCTTAGAATAACAAATCTATATTATTCGTCACAACTTAAATGATAATGATGATGCAAGATGTATGTTTTGATGATATGCTATGATTATGCAAAATGTATGCATGTTGATGATTTGTGGATGCAGGATGGATGCATTGATGATGTTTTTGTTGACTGTCATGATATCAAGTTAGCACAGAGGGAAGATAGAAGAAACAAGATGATTGATTTTGATCATTGATTCAAAAGATCCAGCAAGTCTATGATCCACTAAGACTTTATTAGAGATGGTGATGAGAAATGCATGATGATGATGATGATTTGCTCATATCTTAGGTTTGGGATTTTTTGTCATTCCTTATTGTTTGATATAACACATAGAAATGGTGCATTAAGGTATTGATAACCAGGATGATGTTGTATCTAGTGTAATAGACTTTGACCCTACAAATAGATAGGATAGTTCTTGTTCACATCTTGACATACAAAAACCTTATTGGAATGTAAGTTAGAAGCTTAGAATATATTGGACCAAAGCATACACAATAGTCAACAACGTACTCCAAACAACCTCCCTACACACAACTAAGTAAGTATGCGCCAAGATTATTTTACAAGAATACCCAAAAGCACAACAAACGAAAGATAATGATTGATGCCCCATTCCTTTCTCTCTAAATATTTTTGATAGAAATCATCGAGAAGTCCTCAGAATGAGTCATTAAGATAAATCATAAGAAAAGATCAAAGACAAACAATCAATGTTATGTATATCGCTTGCTAGTTTATTTTAGCTAAGATGATTTTTGATGTTGATGTCCATCGTAGGAAGGATATATCCTAGGACATGTTGATCATAGGTTTGATGTAGGATGATGATGAGCTTTATGATAAGTCATTGATACAAACTTCATTGGCTCATTTAACTATGGTTTAGACTTTAGCTTTTGAAACTTTAGTTCTCACTTTACGACTTCCTATACTTGCTTTCTATTTGTTTTGACAAAGGTTGAAGATGACGGTCGATTTATTATGGGTGAAGGTTTATTGCGGGTGAAAGCGAAATGGGATGGATGGTTTTGGATTTTTTGGAATATTTCAATGTTCTTGGTATTTTGAAAATGTTTTAAGGTTGTTTTTGGTCTTTTTGAAAGTTTATGTGAATGTTTATGTTTTCGATTAGTTGAGGTTGTTTAGGGTTTTCCAAATATTTGAATGTTTTGGGATTTTCAAGATATTTGGATGTTTAGGGGTTTTTTGAATATTTGAATGTTTTGGGATTTTTGATATATTTGGATGTTTAGGGGTTTTCTAAAAGTTTAGACCATGAACCTAACCTAAAAGACCTATCCTAGGGGCCTCTGGGGCTGATCAAAGATTAGCCTTACCTACATTATACACACAAAGACCACGTAGTTCAACTGACTTGACTTATTGACAATGAGAAATGAACATTTGATGGAATGCCAGTTTATTATGACGGACTCATAAAGGACTAACCTAGGGTGTCTCAGGGGTACATCAATGATGGCCTTGCCTACATTCAAGCTCAGAGACTCGTAGTTCGACAACAAGGTATTATTTTTGGATTTTTGATGTTCAACCTTTTTAGGGTTTTTGATATGTTTTGGATTTTAGTTGTACAGGATTTTTGCAAATATTTTTGGATTTTTTGATGAATGTTTTATGAATGTTTTTGGTGTTTTCAATTACAATTTTTGATAACCTCAAGATATACAAGAGCCCAATTTGATCCATAATGAATTTCCCCCAGTGTGATATGATAGACTACCTCGATATAGGTAGGACAAACTAACCTTTGGAATATGCCAAGTAGTACTAAGGGGATACAATATTTCACAATATCAAGCTTATGATAAGGACACAAATGGGTGATAGGAATAAATAGGATGAATGATGTGATGGATGGAATGATAGGATAAAGAGCCAAAGAATAGATGGAGGTGCTTTATTTACGCAAGACACTTGTTTTCCAGGTTTTCACAAAGGTACTTGCCCAAAGCGCCACTGAAGTGGTTTTCACTAGAGGATGATTTTTTTCTTTACTTTTTCAATCCTTTTTCTCTTCTTTTTTTGGATTTTGATCATTTTTTGATTTTTTTGTATTTTCCGATTTATACCCTTCAAGACTAGGCATAAAAAATTTTAAGATGCAAGTTGTTGGTTGGTTCCTGCAAGGGTTCACCTTCAGGTGTTGACAATTGATATACTCCTAATCTATAGCTTGTTGTGATGACAAAGGGACCCAACTAGTTAGGTTTAAACTTTCCTTTACTGTCCTGATCTAGAAGATTCTTTTGATTCTGCTTTAAGACAAGATCCCCTACTTGGAAAGACCGACATTTTATCTTCTTATTATAGCTTCGTTTCAGTCGGTTTTGATATACTTGCAAGCGATTAAGGGTGTCAAGATGATGCTCATCCAAGAATTCTAGCTCATTCAACCGAGATATTCTATATTCTTCATCGGTGATCAAGTTCTATAGTGACACTTGTAGTGAGGGAAGCTCAACCTCAATGGGTAGAATGGCTTCTGATTAGTAGACCAGGGAGAAAGGGGTTGCACCTATTGGTGTATAGATACTAGTTCGATAGGCCCAGAGAGCAAGATTTAACTGCAGATACTAGTCACAACCAACTTCATTAACTATTTTCTTTAGGATATTCAAAATAGTATTGTTTGTAGCCTCAGCTTGTCCATTGCCCTACAAATAATACGGGGTAGAGAATCGGTGTTGGATGTTGAATTTTTGACATAGCTCTTTCACATCCTGATTCTTGAAGGGTGTTCCATTGTTTGATACGAGGGTTTGTGGAACACCATAACAGTAGGTGAGGTAATTTAGGATAAATTTAACGATTTGCTTCCCCGTTATGTAGGTCATAGGAATGGATTCAACCACTTGGTAAAGTACTCAATGGATGTTATGATAAACATGTGGCTATTGGATGAGGTTGGAGTGATCTTTCCTATGAGGTCAAGTCCCCACTATGAGAAAGGACAAGGTGTGATCATTGGTTGCAATTCCTGAGCTAGAGAATGAATCAAATCTCCATGCTGTTGACACTGGACACATTTTTGCACATACTGATGGACTTCTCTTTTCATGGTTGGCCAATAGTACCCTGTCCTCAATAGTTTCTTAGCAAAAGTCCTACCGCTAGAAAGGGAATTGCATATGTCATCGTGTAATTTTGTTAAAGCGGTCAAGGCTTCCTCTTGGTTAAGACATCGTAGTAATGTCCCTTCGATACTTCGATGGTATAGTGTATCACCTAGGATCATGAATTGGGATGCCTTTTTTACAAAGGTCTTTTTAAGGTTCAAGGTGATATTGGATGGGAGGGTTCCTCTTCTTAGGTAGATAAATATGTCATGGTACCATGGGGATCTAGGACCAACAATGACACATGAATTCAGATTTAGGGATTTCGAAAGTCAGTACGAGAAGTTGTTCTACCAAGAATTTGCATTGGAGGACATTGTTTGGCATGTTTAATAGTGATTTGATTGTTGTCATAGCATCTGCTGCTCTATTGTTTATGTGGGGAATCTACTCAAAAGTTATGTCTATGAAAAAATATTTGAGACTTTCTACCATCTTCTTGTAAGCAGTAAGCTTATTGTACTTAGTTTGGTAGTCATCATTGACTTGGTTGATAACTAGCTGTGAGTATCGGTAGACTTTCATCTCTAGTATCTACCATTGAACTGCTATCCTTAGACCTATGATTAGGGCTTTGTACTAAACAATGTTGTTGGTACATGGAAATGATAGACTGCATGAATTTGGAATGCAATCACCTTGAGGGGTGATGAAAAGAATACATGCTCATGATCCGTGTTGGGTGAACGATCCATCAAAGTACATTTTCCACTGAGCTATGAGATTGATAAGGAACACTGATTCATCAGGGAACTCAGATATCAAGGGGTTCTCTGCATAGATAGGTGAATCTGCTAGTTGGTCTGTGATCACTTTTCCTTTGATTGCCTTGTGATCCACATACTCTATGTCAAATTTTGTTAAGATCATTACCCATTTAGCCATTCGCCCAGTGAGAGTTGCTTTGGATAACAAGTATTTCAATAGGTCAATCTTTGCCATGAGTTTGATTTGATGTGACAACATGTAGTGTCTGAATTTTTGTGAAGCAAAAACTACCGCCAAGCATGCTTTCTCAATGGGTGTATAGTTCATTTTATAGCCAATCAAGGTCCTACTAATATAATAGATAGCCCTTTCCCTAGCATTTTCATCATGTTGTGCCAAAAGAGCACCTAATGCTGCTGATGTTGCTGAGATATACAGGATCAATGGTTTGTTCAATATCAGCGGCATGAGCACTAGAGGTGTTAGCAGGTAGTCCTTGATCTGATGGAAACCTTTATCACACTTCTCATCCCACTTGTAAGTTATTCATTTATGGAGAAGATGCGAGAAGGGGTGGATTTTATCTGATAGTTGCATTATGAACCTTATGATGGACTGCAATATTCCTTGTAACCCTTTCATTTATTTTAGTGTTTGTTGTAGTTCCATGTCCAGGATGGCTTTTACTTTTGTTGGGTCAATTTCTATCCCTCTTTGTGAGATGATGTAGCCAAGAAGTTTCCCTGATGTAACCCCAAAGACACACTTTTTTGGATTTAGCCTTACTTTGTATTCTTCAAGTCTGTCAAAGATGGGTCCTAAGACTTGTATGTGCTCACTTCTTTTCTTTAATTTTTCCAAAATATCGTCCACATAATCTTCAACTATTTTGTGGATCATGTCATGAAAGATGAGGGTCATTGCTCTCTGATAGGTTGCTCCTACAGTCTTTAGCCTAAACGACATTACATTCCAACAATATGTCCCCCATGGACAAGTGAATGTAGTTTTGTGTTGATCCTCCTTGGCGATCACGATTTGGTTATAGCCCAAAAAATCATCCATAAGTGATAGAATTTCATGCTCAGCTATTAGGTCCACTATGATGTCGATGTTAGGAAGAGGGAAATCATCCTTCGGTCATGCATTGTTTAAGTCTTTGAAATTTGTGCATATTCTGATGCCCCTAGTGGGTTTTGATACTAGTACCAAGTTTGAAACCCACTCAGGATAATCTATTGGTCAGATAAATCCAATGCCAAGAAGCTTTTGTAACTCAAATTTGACAAAGAGTGCTATCTGACGATGCATCTTCCTTAATTTATGTTTTACTGGCTTGGCTTCCAGATAGACTGCTAAGTGATGCACAACCACTTCTAGATCAAGGGTTGGTGTATTTGTGTATGACCATGAAAAGTTAACTCTTCACTCTTTCAAGAATGTTGCTAGGTTTTTCAGTTCTTCATCCAGTAAGGATTCAGCATAGAAAGTGATTTGGGGTGCTTCTTCTATTCCCACATTGATTGGAGTGGCCTTTTATGCTAGCACTGCTGACTTCACTAGATGCATTGTGCTAAGGGGGAGATTGAATCCCTCATCCTTGGGTGCCTCAGAGAGGTTTTCACCTTCAGATGCGTCCTTTGTTTTTACTATTTTAGGATCAGAAAGTGCCACAGTTTGGTTTTCACTTAAAGATCTACATGTTAGTTGCATTTCATCAATTTTGCGAGTGAAGGATTCAATTGTCTCCCCATAGTACACCCCTGTGTCTAGTTCTATGTCAAAACCTGCTTTGTGATCTGCCCATGGTAAGTTGTCATAGAGTCCCATGAATTCTGAGATCACTTCATTGTGTCTTCAAATAAATCGAGAATCGGTGGTCCTTATTGGTCCAAGTTAATGAGTTGTGGGTATACTAGGTGTATTTCAGTCAGTTGATTGCTTGGAGCAAAGGATGTAATGTATATCATGAAAAGGGATTTGTTCTCAAATAGGTCAGCAACATCAAGGGGGAAATCATTTAAGGTTGTATCACATGATGTAGGTAACCAAGAGGAAGCCTCAACTAGTTTAGAGAAAGTACCTTTACCAATAAGGGTAACCTTGATAGTAGTACAACCTAGACCAAGATTCTTTAGTCGTTTCTCAGGAATGATGGGTTCTAGAAAACCATTATCATTTTGTCCCAGTTTCTCATTTTTGTTATAACCCATTCCCTTCATCAGCTGCAAGCCTTTATTATCATCTTCCATAGGAAGAGCGGGCATAGGTCATTCATCCTGATAGAGGAGTTTAGAGACATCCTCTTCGTTGAAATCTTCTTGGTTCAAATCTCCCCACTTGGTGAAGGTAGTAGCTACTATCTTGATTGTTTCAGGTTCCTTGTTGCTAGATGTGGGTTTCCCATGAGATTGAGGAGAAAGAGGTAGCTCTCCTAAGATAAAGTATTCTTCATTAGCTTATAGTTTCCACAACCATCATCTTGGATCACTGCTTTGATGTCAGGAATGTTCTGCATAATTGGTGTTTTCATTTTTGAGGTCGATGCAATTGATGATGGGTCAACAAATGAGGTAGAAGGTGTAGGTCCTTCATCATTCTTGGGTATTTGGGGGATTTTATAGAACTTAGCCTCAAGGTTCTTGCAGTAGTAAAAAGGTTCAAGATCTCCATGGATGGTAATTTCTTTGCCTTCGAAGGGAAACTTTATACATTGATGATAGGTCGAGGCTACAACTTTCAAGGCATGGATCCAGGGTCAACCAAGTAGTATGTTGTAGGGAAGATCAAGGTATAATACTTGGCATGTAGTTTCTACAATGATGGGTCCCACTTGGATGGGTAGTGCAATGATGCCTTGTGATACTCGCTCTTGGTCGTCATATGCTTTGATGGTGGTGCTCTTTGATTTCTCAATAGTATCCTCTAAATAGCCCAGGTTCTTGATTAGCTGAAGGGTACAAATGTTCAGACCAACACCTCCATTTACCAAGACTTTTTTGACCTTGTTCTTATGATTGAAAACCTCAAGGTGTAAAGCAAAATTATGAGAAGGTTGTGATGGTAGGTCTTGTTCCGAGAAGGTGAGAAGATGATTAGAGATATGCCCTACCATAGCTTGAAAATGATTTGTATCAATATCCTCAAGGATGGATGATTCTGATAAAGTTTTCTCTAAGATTTCCCTATGTGCAAGTGATAGCCTTAATAATTCTAGATGGATATCTGTGCGGGGGTCTTCGTAAGCTGATCTAGGAGATTGTACTTGCTAGGATTTGATGTTGAAAAAGTAGGTTGTGTCCTAGATTGAGATGGGACTCCTTGGACGATAATTTTACCACACCGCGTGATGACTCCACACTCCACACTAGGCCCTGGGTGATCCCACAATACTGGTTTACAATTTCTGGGAGAACTTGATTTTTGTTGAAGTCACATATTTTTAGAAAATATAATGATTTAAGCCTTGAAAATTTCTATTTAAAGGATTCCAATTGAAGAGGGATTGATTGAACCACCTTAGATCGAAACCCCTTGGATAGAACCCCGCTAGTTTTAAACCATACCTATAACGGAGTCTCCTTTACACTTATTAAAATGTTGATAAAAAACCACTTTTGATTTACCTTTTGGGGGATCAAATGAATTCATTTAAAATTTATTTTTTGTAAGTATGTATGAACCTTATTATAAGCTTCCCAAAAAGTATAATTTTAAATAAATTTAATTTTATTATTATATTTATTTTTTATTTCTTGTGAATGTAGGTTTTTCACTGAAAATCAAGCTCTATGTTATGCACATGTAGAAAAATAGCAGATTATCAATTTTTTTTTTTAAATATCAGTGCACTAGATATTGAAGTCCCTGATCCAACAAAAAAAGAAAAATTGAATTTTGATACATGCAAAAAAAGTTATGTTGTATACTGTCCACCTATTTTTGAATTGTAATTGGTTTGGCTTCGAAACTTGATTAAGGAAAAAATATTCAATAAAACACTATGAAACCAAATGAAAGTGCTAGATATCTTAGTTAGAAATTTAAATTCAAAAAAATTATAATTTTATCCTTCATGAAAAAAAGTTATGTTGTATACGGTGAGCATCACTCCTTAAAAATGGTGTTTATTGAAAAAATCTAGTTTTTGAAGGAGATGGAAAAGGAAGTACAATATGATTCCAAAAATTTTGAAAAAAATATTTTAGAATTACAGAAGAAATGTCACAAATCACTAGTTTGCATCATCTTCAAATTCCTCACGGTTTAGCTGCTATAGGTGCTCAAAAGTGAAGATTTAGTTAGAAAAAATTAGTTCAGTGTCTAGTTTGGCCAAAAATTGTAAACTAGTATTGTGGGATCACCCCCCTTTGAAGGTGATGACAGTAATGACACTATCACAAGAAGTGACCACATTGGAATAGGTATGTTGCACATTTGTGTAATCCTTAGCTTTCACATTGTTGTTCCCTTTGTTATGATCTGGCATGGGATTCTTGTATATCTTAAGATCCTGATTCCCGATTGGTACCTCAACAGATATGGTGTTGTTTTCTATGAGGTCTTGGATAATATTTTTGAGCCTCATGCAGTTTGCTATTTTGTGTCCTTTGATTTTGTGAAAGTCACAGAGATTGTTCTCGTTGTACCGGGATGGTTTCTCTTGGGGTTCTTGGTAGTTTTCAAAGTTGGGAAGTGTTATCAGGATTGACTCTACCAACTTCTTCATGATGGTTTTGATATGTTCCGAAAACTATGTGTACTTGCATTTAGGATAGTTGTTCTTGTTAGGGGTTCACCTTTGTTGGATTTCAATGTTGTCGATCTGATTATTCTGAGGTGTTGTTTGCTGCACAATTGGTTGAATGCTAGCAATTTCATTGTTGTTTGGTCGAGGAGCACTTAGGACTACCTTAGCATCTACCACACCATCAATTGCCACATTTTTGTTTTTATCCCAAACACGAGGCTTGTTGTTTGAACTAGTTGATGCACGATTGTCTTTGTAAGCTTGAGTATTTCCCTATGAGATTAGAGCTCTCTTGATGTTAAGGGCTCTAGGGAAAAGCTCATCATAAGATGTGATGCATTGCATTTTCAAGTGGAAGGATAGATCCAAATCTAAATTTTCTATGATGATCCCCACTTGTTGTTCATTGGGAAGAGGCCATTTGCTCTTACTAGCTCTTTTTCTCCACTGTTGTAGAAAATTAGCAAAAGATTCTCCTTTGTTTTGTATGAGAGTGTACAACTCTTCTAAGCTTCCGTCCATGTCAAGATTGAAGGAGAAATGATCGATGAATTTATTGGTAATTTCCTGGAAAGTTTTGATACCGGGAGGCAGTTGAGAAAACCAATCCACGACAGGACCTGTTAAACTTTGGGGGAAGAGGCACATTAAATAAGAATCATTGTAGGCCACCTCCATACACATGACATTGAACTCTTTGAAATGGTCCATAGGACTTCCTCTCCCTTTGTATTTATCGAATTTTGGGGTTTCAAAGCTAGGAGGGAATGGTACCATTACAATGTTTTGATCGAATGGGTAAGGACATAGATTTTGTGTATGAGGCTTCTTTGTCTTTTCCATCAAAAGATCCTGCATTTCTTGTCACAACGCCTTGAGTTGTGATGCTAGATCGTCTTGTGGGTTTGGTGGAGGAACATATGTTGGGATGATGGATGAGTTGTATGTGGGATGCTAATATGATAAGGTGTTGTATGGGGTGTATGGTGGTGTGAGATTCTATGAAGGTGATTGAGGTGTTGATGTATATGTTCCTAACACGTTTGTATTGATGATGTTTTGTTGAGGATTATAATGGGAACTTGGTTGTTGTTGTTGTTGGATATATTGTTGAGCTAGTAATGCTTGTTGTTGTTGTTGAGCTGATAAGGGTGCTTGTTGGGCTTGTTGTTGGACCTATTGTTGCTGCTGTGCTGCTAAGGTTGCTTGATGGGCTTGATGTTGTTGTTGTGCTAAGGCTGCTTGCTATTGTTGTGCTACTAAGGCTACTTCTTCTTGTTGTTATTGTGCTACTAGGGCTGCTTCTTGTTGTTGTGCTACTAGGGTTGCTTTTTGTTGTTGTTGCTGCTATTGTTGTGCTACTAGGGCTACTTGTTGTTGTTGTATGGCTTGTTGATAAGCTTTTTGTGCTTGTTGTAGAGCTAAGGCATGCGCTTGTAATGTAAGATCAATTGGTTGTTGGGACATTTGTAATGGATTTTGAGTGATGATGTTTTGAGTGGGTAGCGAGTTGTTGATGAGAGGTTGGGGGGTTCCCTTGGTTTAACATTCCTTGTAAGAGAGTGGATTGAGATGGATGAATGTAAGTTTGATGTCCTATTTGATTTTGCATGGTGAAGGGGACCGTGGGAAAAGATGAGGATGGGGCCATTAGATTTTGCGATGGTAATGACGCAATAGGACCTGGAGTCCATTGATTAAAAAGATTCACTTGTCCCATGTCTTGAGGATTTCCTTGTGTAAGGGATGTGGACAAGGTATTACCTGGGTTGATAGGATTTGTGACCAAGGGATTGTTTCGATGTGGGTTGATGATGGATGGGATAGTTGTGTTTTGGGCAACCGTTGTGTTTGATGTATCAATGGGAAGATTGGATGAAGAGGTCCCATGTTGCATTAAAGGCTAATTTTGCATGAGGGTATTCCCTTGCCCTTTTGGGTCTTGTTGGTCCACACTACCTTGTGTGATGTTGGGCACATTTGTGGTACTCATAGGTATGTGTCCTCAAAATGTTGAAGTGGTTGTGGAGTAATGAAGTGTAAGTGGTTTATATGGCTGTTTGGGATCCTAGGGAATGAGAGGAGCACCAAATGTTGGTGTCCAAGTTGTAATTTGGGATGGAGGATTGGTATCGAGAGTACCCACAAGTGTGTTGCTTTCAAATGGAAGAGTATGGCCAAAGTCCTTAGCAAGACTAGTTGTAATGCTAGGTGTAGATTTTTGATTTAGCCCTAGTGATAGAGTTGTGAATCCGTGTATTAATTTTTGTGCAATAAATGATGGGGAAATTGGAGCTATACTTCCCAAGTCTTGATGTTCCATGATTTCCTCCCTAGTAAGTGTTGGATGTTGCGTTGCTGATATGTGGTTGTCATTGATGTCAACACTATTAGCATTAATGCATTTGAAGTTGTATATGTCAAAGATATTGAGAAAATTGTAATAAAAAGAGTTGCAGGTTGTTAGTGGTGAAGTGAAGTTCAATTTGTCAATGAGTTTGGGACGTTGTTGTTCAGAGGTTGTGGAATAAAGGGTTTCTTGTTGAGTATATATAGTTTATCCACGTTGAGTTTCAAAGATCCGCGTGAAGATTTGATCAAGTTAGGAAGATTTGTATTCTGATAGTTTTTCTGTTACTTTAGTTGGTGTTTCTAAATGAAGATTATGTGATTTCAGTAAGTTTAGTTGTTGTTGATGCTTCTCTGGTGATTCATGATGTTTATGGATGTTTCTAGATCGTGCTCTATCTGTATTGCACGTCCGCATTGATCGTTGTGCTCGTGATCTGAGATTTTCTCTTACGTGTTCATGTTTTTCATATTCTTGGCCGACAAGGTGTTTGTAGTGAGTATGTAAACATGATTTTAATCTAAATAAGCATGATGAAAGCTAATTAAACGTGATCTATGCTAAAATGATTCATATATACAAATACTAAGCTAATCTAAATGAGATTTAAACTAAAAAGATTCAAACCCTAGTTATCTAATTAGCTAAATGGATGCATTATGGAAGCCATTAATGGAATCTAAGCTCTCATGCAACTAATTTAAGCTAAAATATGTTAAATGAGTGCAAAGTATGAGTGTGAGTGTGAGTGATTTCAATAGCATAATTTTTTCTTTTGAAAGATGGATCCATTTGTCTCCAAATAGTGACCTATTTATAGGAGAGCAAATGGGAAATGGAGGGTTGAGATAAAAAAGGCTAATCAATGGTCAAGGATGGAAGAGGTTGGAGGCATGGATCATGGATTCTCATCAACGAGTGAGAATGCAATATGAGTTTTAATCAAGGGTTCTCATTCCTTCAAACAAGCACACTTTTGACCTGTATAAGAGGTCAAAAGTTAACTTGCACAAGAAGTTTCAAGTTAACTTGCACATGAAGCTAAGTGAGAATATTCCCTTTTTCAAATGATTGGAAGAGAGAGAATATTCTTTGGAATATTCTCATGAGTGAGGGAAAAGGATATTTTACAAATTAAAACAAAGTTTAATTGTGCAAAAGGGGAAGGAATATGCAAAGAAGGAATATTCCCTTGCAAGTGGGAGGGAAATTAGATTAGTTAATAATTGATAATTAAACAATGTTAACTATACAATTAGGGGGATTAGAAGAATTAGAATGATATTCATTAAATTAAGTAAATTAATGGATGGGGGAAAGGTGGAATGACATTTAATTAAATAATTTAGGGTTATTTAATTAAATAAGAAAGTTTAAGGATTTAAATTAAATAGTTTGATTTATTTAATTTAACAGGATGAAATGTTAGCATGAAGGAGGTGAATTAACCCGATTAAATGAATTAGGTTAATAGATGCAAATGATGCCATTAATTAATTAGCTAGGCTAATTTAATTAATTAAGCGAAAAGAGGATGGGTCTCAAGAGGAAATGATGTTAGTATACCCGATTTGAGTACATGATATCATTCGAGACATTTTTCAATGTCTACATAAACTTATCCTATTGGGGGAGTGGTGTCGCATTGATGTGGAACAATGACCCTTTCTCAATCCCGTGGATAAATGAACCTGTTCTGATCGATTCTATTGAAGAGAATCGATGAAACCAATGATAGATGTGTGATGAAACATGATTTAAATTCTAAATTAACATGATGCAAGCTATTTTAACATGATTTATGATAAAATGATTGATATGGGTATATGCAAGGCTAATCTAAATGGATTTTAAGCTAAAAGATTCAAACTTAATTAACAAATAAGCTAAATGGATGCATCTATGTTATCATTGAAGCCATTAATGGAAGCGAAGCTAATATGCTAGTAATTTAAGCTAAGATGATACTAAATAAGTGCTAAATACGAGTGCAAGTGTGAGTGCTTTCAATAGCATAAGTTTTATCTAAAAAAGGTGGATCCATTTGTCTCCAAATAGTGACCTATTTATAGGAGGACAAATGAGAAATGAAGGGTTGAGATAAAAAAGGTTAATCAATGGTCAAAAAGGGAGGAAAGATGAAACATGGATCATGGATTCTCATCAATGGATGAGAATCAACGACTCATATTCTTTCAAACAAACACACTTTTAACTTGCACAAGAAGTCTTGTAAGTTTCTTATGAGGGAGAATATTTCTTTTTTCAAATGAGTGAGAAAAGAGAATATTCTTTGGAATATTCTCATGGGTGAGGAAAATAGATATTTTGTTAATTAAAACCAAATTAAATTGTGCACGGGAATATTGCATCAGAATATTCCATTTTTGGAGGAATGTGCAAAAGAGGAATAATATTCCCTTGCAAGTGGCGGGGGGTTTAGATTTAATAGGTAATTTGATAATTGAATAAGGTTTCAATTATGCAAATTAGGGGAATTTCATGATATTCATTAAATAAAGTGATTTAATGAAAAAAGGGGAAAGTGATATAATATTTAATTAAATAACTAAAGGTTATTTAATTAAATAAGAGGACTTGGGGACTTAAATTAAATGACTTGTATTTAATTTAATAAAATGAAATGTTAGAATGAAAGAGGGTGAATTAACCCAATTAGATTAATTAGGTTAATAGATGAAAATGACATAATTAATTAATTAGCTAGGCTAATTTAATCAATTAAGCGAAAAGAGGATGGATTTTAGGATGAAATGGTGTTAATATATCTAATTCGAGTGCATGATATCATTCAAGACATTTTTAAATGTCTACATTTTGCCCCTCTTTGAAGCGAGGTACCTGCTACATTGGTTCAAAGATTGAAGCTTTTCAGATTAAAAAACTGCTGCTCAGATCAAAAAAATTATTTATTTTAGATGCCCCACTATTTCCCCAGCAGAAGGAATAAGCTAGTTCCTTGCCCCCTCGAGAGATCAGGCAGAAATTTTGAATTTTGGGCTGATCTCTCGACAAAGATGAAACATTAGTTCAACTCAAAGAGGACTAGAAAGCTCATATGTCTGATGTAGATAGATTTGATGATGTATAGATAATCATCAGCCATGGGTAGCCTCATGTATATTTTGATATATCACACAAATTCGATACTTGGATAGAATTGTTAGTAAAGATGGAAGAACAAGAAGAATAAGATGAATGGATTGACCATTGATTTTAAGATTGATTCAAAATTCCAACAAGTCCATGATCCACCGAGACTTTACTAGATATGGTGATGAGAGATGATGATGAAGATTTGCTTATATCTTGGAATTGGAATTTTTTCATCATTCCTTATTTTTGATATAACACGTAGACACGATGCATCAAGGTATTAAAAACTAGGATGGCATTGTATCCAATGTAATAGAATTTGACTATGCAAACAAATAGGATAGTTCTTGTTCATATCTTTACATACGAAAACCTCATTGGAATATAGTTTAGTAGTTTAGAACATATCAAACCAAAGCATACGCAATAGTCAACAATCTACTCCAAACAACCTCCCTACATACAACTAAGCAAATATGCACCAAGATTATTTTACAAGAATACCCACAAGCACAACAAATGAAATATAATGATTGATGCCCCATTCCTTTCTCTCTAAATTGTTTTGATAGACATCATCGAGAGGTCCTTGTAATGGGTTAATAAGATAAATCATAAGAAAAGATCAAAGACAGATAGTCAGTGGTATCTATATCTCTTGCCAATTTAATATGGCTAAGGTGATTTTTGATGGCAATGTCCATCGCAGGAAGGATGCATCCTAGGACATGTTGATCAGGTGTTTTGATTAGGATGAGGTGTGTGATAATTCATTGATACAAACTTCACTGACTCATTTACCTATGATCTAGACTTTAGATTTTGACACTTAGGTTCTCACTTTATGACTTGTGATACTTTCTATTTGTTTTGCCAAAGGTTGAAGGTGATGATCGATTTATTATGGGTGGAGGTTTATTGCGGGTGAAAATGAAATGGGATGGATGGTTTTGGATTTTCTGGAATATTTCATTGTTTTTGATGTTTTGAAATGTTTTGAGGTTGTTTTTGATATTTTTTGAAAGTTTATGTGAATGTTTTTAGGCTTTTAGTTATTTGAGGTTATTTAGGGTTTTTTTGAAAGTTTATGTGAATGTTTTTGTTTTTCGAATTATTTGAGGTTGTTTAGGGTTTTCCAAAATTTTCAAATGTTTTTGGGTTTTTTCGATTATTCAATGTTTAGGGCTTTTCTGATATTTGAATGTTTAGGAATTTTCAAGATTTTTGAATTTTTAGGGATTTTCAAGATTTTGAATGTTTAAGGTTTTTTCAATATTTGAATGTTTTTGTTTATTTTGAGTTTTGACCAAGAACCTAACCTAAAAGACCTATCCTAGGGGCCTTAGAGGTTGATCAAAGATTAGCCTTTCCTATGTTATACACACAAAGACCACGTAGTTCGACTGGCACGACTTATTGAAAGATGAAGATGAATAATTGATGGATTGTCAGTTTATTATAACAGACTCCTAAAGGACTAACCTAGGGTGTCTCGAGGGCACATCAATGATGGCCTTACCTACGTTCAAACTTAGAGACTCGTAGTTCGGCAAGGTAATGTTTTTGGATTTTCAATGTTTTAAATTTTTTAGGGATTTTGATGTGTTTTGGATTTTTGACTTTACATTTTTACGAATGTTTTTGGATTTTAGTTGTACATGATTTTGATGTTTTTGGATTTTTGATGATTTTGTAGGTGTTTTTGGAATTTGATGAGGTTTTAAGAATGTTTTTGGGATTTTTGATGAGATTTGAGGTAAACGATACCTAGATCATGATGTCGATGTCACATTATGGGATATAAGACATGGATCAAGGGTTATTTGAAAATAAGAGCGCAATAACCTACCCCCAGTGTCTAGAAATGCTTCATAGTTCAATGGATAACCAAGATAGGTAATGTATATGTGAAGAGTTTGACATAGTTTTATCATGCTTGATATGGGCTATGGGACTTCACCAGATAAAATGGTAAAGAGCCTGTCAAAAGTTTTCCATGAGTAGAGTTGAAGTATACGTCGAATCTTTGTCAAGATCAAGATAAAGTGGAATATATGGATGAATCTGTATTGGATGGATGGAGGGAACATTGGATTTATCATGACATGGATGAGATGGTTCTATCTAAGAAGGATCATATAGACACTCGATTCTACTAATGATGCCTGTTTTCCAGGTTTTCATCATAGTACTTGCCCAAAGTTCCACCGTAGTGGTTTTCACTAGAGGACGATTTTTATTTTTACTATTTTCTTGATTTTTTTGATTTTTTAATGATTTTCTGAAAATTTTACCCTCATGTTGAACCACTTGGTGGTACTGATGTAGAGGCCACTGTCATAACGTGCTAGTGATATCCTGCTTGAAGAAGTTGATTTGCTAAGATAGGAGCACTTGGGTGCAACTTTGAAGAACTCTGATTTGCCTTGCTGGTACCAAAATTAACCTTGTCTATGTGCACACATCACGATAAAGTGCCTTCAAGATCGTTATGATGAAGGGTAGCTACCAACACACGATCAATGCAAGAATGGGATATTGTGAATGGAGTGTATAGTGTCATGCATGAAGGAATATGAGATGGATTGGTTGATGGTTTCGAACCTTTGACTCTCCAAACTTGGGAATATGAGTGATGATGGATGGGAACGAAGGTTTTCATGGGATTAGGACCAACTACTAGATATACTTCGTTCCTTGTTTGAGAAGCCTACTTTTGTATATGAGGACGCTTTTGATGGATATATTTCCCTTTTTTATTTTTTACCATAGTTTCTTTGACTAATGGAGTTTTAGAGGGATGATTTTCTTTATTTTTCTTTGGTACCCATTTGTATTTGATTTGTCTCTTTTGTGTTACTGCTTCATTTTCTTTGATGATCTTCACCTTGCTTTGATAAGAATTCTTCTTTTTACGTTAGTCCCAATTTGCGTATGAGATGATGGGTGAATGCCAACTCATGATACGACTAGTTGTAGCATTGACATTATTTTCATCATAAGGATCCTTTGTGCCCCATATGTTTATGTTTGTTGTAGACAATATTGCCCCCAAATTTGTGAAGGTATTAACAATACCTAATCCTTTGCCCTAATAATGTATCCTCTGATCCAGAGCCACTGAATATGACTTGTCATGAATACATGATATTGCTATGGGTTCTTGCTGTTCAGGAATATGAATTGTTTCCTATGATTCTATGACATCATTACTAGTTGATATTGCTTCAAAAGATGTTAATGCTAACCAAAAAGATGTCAATGATGCATAATCACTGTAAGAATTGAGAATCTCGACCACTACTTGCTCTTGTGTGGGAATATGAAGAGTGGGAGACTCTTGTTTTGGATGAAGAACATCTATATGTTCATTAGAAAGAAACATCTCAGGGGTGATATCAGGGACATCTTTGGAGTTTAAAATGGTTTGGAAGATGTCCCTTAGCTCTTGGTGAAACTCTAGGGATAGAGTTCTTGATCCTGACTTGATTCAGAGTAACTTTCATTATCCTGAAGAGCCTCCTCTTGACATGATCCTTGGGTGGATGATATATCATCATTAAAAGACTCTTCGCAACAATCGGTAGGTATGGGTGCAATAAGGGGTATTTCTTGCTCTTTTGGAACTTCTTCAACATGCCCAATCATGAAGTCATATGTGGGAGAGATATCACAATCTGATACCCACTTGATGTCATTATGGTATGAAATATTTCTAAACACTATTGATGGGTTTGGAATTTGTTTTAAAACAATATCTTGATGCGTATCTGATTCCTCATGTTGTGATAAATAAATATGTCCCACTATGGTATCATGGGTATGGTTTACGTTTTTTGAGGTTGATACCTTTCTTGAATCTTTTGCTTTTGTATGATCAAGCATAGGGTTTGTGTAAATTTTTCAAATTTTCATTCCTATATTTTTTATTGAAATCAATGTCTCCTAGTTCAATAAGATCTTCTATTAGATATTTGAGTCTAAAACAATTTTGTGTGTTATAACCTTTGTATCAGTGAATTTCAAAAAAATGATCGTCTCTATAGCTACGAGGTTTGACTTGTGGCTCTTGATAGTTTGAGAAATCTAGGAGTGTGATAAGATTATACTATATCAACTGCTTCAGCACCTCCTCTATCTAGGTTCCCCTAAGGGAGTGAATCGTCGCTTGGGAGCATTATTTGTTCTTTGTGGTCCATGTTGAGTGTTTGTAGAATTGATCGTTTGTTGATTGTTTGGTGGTTACATGTATAGTTGTTGTGTGTTCATGGTCTGGGTGTTTGTTTACTTGGGAGCAGTTAAGACCACCTTAGCATCAACAACACCATCACAAGTAACATTATTGTTCTTGGCCAAAAAGCGGGGTTTGTTGTTAGAACTAGTGGATGAGCGGTGGTTTCTATATACTTATGTGTTTCCCTGCGAGTTTAGATCTCTCTTGATGTTAAGGGCCCTAGGGATAAGCTTTTCATAAATGGTAATACATTACATTTTCAAGTGGATGGATAGATTTGGATCAACATTTGCTATGATAATCCCTACATGTTCCTCGGGAATGGTCCACTTGCTCTTACTAGCTTTTTGCCTCCACCTTTGTAAGAAGTTAGAGAAGGATTCTCCTTTGTTATGCTTGAGTGTGTATAACTCTTCTAATCTCACATCCATGTCAAGATTGAAGGAGAAGTGATCTATGAATCTATCAATGATTTCTTGGAAGGTTTTGATGCCTAGAGGTAACTGTGAAAACCAATCCATGGCAGGACCTGTTAAACTTTGTGGGAAGAGGCGCATTAAGTAGGAATCATTATAGGCCACCTCCATGCACATGACATTTAATTCCTTGACGTGATCCACAAATTTCCTGTCCCCTTTTATTTATCAAATTTGGGAACCTCAAAATTGGGAGGGAAAGGTATCATTGCAATGTTTTGATTGAATGGATATGGACATAGGTTTTGTTGTGTATGGGGATTCTTCGTTTTACCCATATGGATATTTTGCATTTCTTGTGTTAACACCTTAAGTTGCGATGCTACATCATCTTGTGGGTTTGGTGGAGGAACATATGTTGTGTATTGTGGGATGGCGGATGGATTATACATGGGATTTTAATATGATGGGGTGTTGTATGGTGTGTATGGATATTGTGAAGGTGATAGTGGTGGAGGCGTATACGTTCCTAATGTGTTCGTATTGGTGATTTTCTGTTGAGGGTTATAGTAGAAACCTTGTTGTTGTTGGTCATACTACTGAGCTAGCAAGGCTGCTTGTTGTTGTTGTTGAGCCACAAGGGTTGCTTGTTGGGCTTGCTTTTGTTGTGCTAAGGTTGTTTGCTATGTTGATAAACTGTCTATTGTTGTTGTTGTCATTGTGCTGCTAGGGCTACTTGTTATTGTTGTTGTTGTTGTGCTGCTAGGGCTGCTTGATGTTGTTGCTACTGTTATTTTTCTACTAAGGCTGCTTGATGTTGTTTTTGTTGTTGTTATGTTGTTAGGGTTGCTTGATGTTGTTGTGCTGCTAGCGCTGCTTGATGTTGTTGATGTTGTTGTGTTGCTAGGGCTAATGTTGTTGTGCTACTAGGGTTTCTTGATGTTGTTGTTGTTGTTGTACTGCTAGGGTTGCTTGATGTTGTTGCTATTGTTATTGTGCTGCTAGGGCTGCTTGATGTTGTTGTTGTTGGACAACTTGTTGATAAGTCTGTTGTGCTTGTTGTAAAGCCAAGACATGTGCTTGCAATGTAGGATCAATTGGTTGTTGACACGTCTATGATGGATTTTAGGTGTTGATGTTTTGAGTGGGTAGAAAATTTTTGATGAGAGGTTTGGGGTTCCCTTGGTTTAGCATTCCTTGTAAGATGGTGGATTGGGATGGAGGAATATAAGTTTGAGGTCCCAATTGATTTTGCATGGTGAGAGGGACCGTAGGGAAAGATAATGACGGTGCCATTAGGTATTGTGATGGTAATGACACATTAGGACCTTGATCCCATTGATTGAAAAGGTTCCCTTGTCCAATTTCTTGGGGATTCCCTTGCGCTAAGGATGTAGTCAAGGTACTAACTGGATTGATGGGCTTCATGACCAAGGGATTGTTTTGATTCAAGCTGATGATGGATGTATTTTATGAAATGAATGGTGCAGATGAACCTGTAGACATGTAAAATGTACAGATTGATCTCATGCACCTAATCCAGATTACTAACACCAGTTCATCCTGAATCATCTCCTTTGCTAGTCATTTAATTAAATAACCTTTATTTAATTAAATTCATCACATTTCATCTCTTAATTAAATAAATCAATTTTATCTTATTAAATCATCATATCCTGTTAATTATATAAATCATTTTGTTTGATTAATCCTATAGTCCCTCTTTTAATTAAATAATTCATTTTATTTAATTAAGCTCTAAAGTCATCTCCTTTAAATTAAATAAATTAATCTTTATTTGATTTAAATCTAACACCATCCTCTTTAATTAAATAAATCAAAATTTATTTAATTAAGTCTAAAATCATTATTCCTCTCATTTTGATTTATTTAAATCCTAAAATCTAAATCACAATGTCAAATCAACTAACTTCCATTAAAATTAATCAAATCATGATTAATGCTAACACTAATCAATCAAATCCTTTATATTTTGCAACTTGCACAATAAATCAATTTATTTGATTTATTAAATCTTCAATTTCCATTCAAAAAGGCATCAAAGGATGGAATATTCTTCAAATTCAAAAAGTCCCTCCAAAAGGACTTGTCCTCTCCAACAAGGCATTAAAAGTCTCTTACATGTCCTTTGCCTTGAGCCAAGTGGCATTAACTCCATTTTCTTCTCCCTCCAACATGTCACTTCTTCAAATTCAAATTTCAAATGCATGCACATTGATCAAAATGTGCTCAACCTCCTTCTATTAGCATCTTGACAAGTGGCACAATGCCATTGGTCCATCTTTAATCCCACATTCATCATATTCTTCAATCCTCCATCCTTCTTTGCTATAAATAGAGAGCTTCTCTATTGTATTGATCATCCACAATCCATGTAAGATCACCATGCTCATTTGGATCTAAAATCTTAGGCATTTTCATCCACAACTTTATGCAAAGTCATTATCTTGAGATTTTGAATTTTCCCATCCATTGTTCATCCATTTTCTTAGTTTTCATCAAGTTTCATAGCTAGGTTATGCAGGAATTTCACCAAGGAGCATCAAATCATTAACATTGATCATCAAGCTTGCAAGGGATTGGGAAAGGGCCATTTTCCACATCAAAATAGCTTTTTTATTGTGTTCTTCACATTATTTCTTGTTTTTATATTTCAAATGATTTCATGGGGAATGATGTTTCTAACTTGCATATGGACTAATATTGTGTTTGTTGTTTGTGTTTGTGCAGGTCTAGGATCACCATTCACATTTTGGTGCTAGGAGGGCTGATTTAAAGAAATTAACACGTTTTTTTGAGAAATTTCGCTACTTTTTGTTGAGTTTTTGTGTCTACAGGAAAATAATGTTGTTGACAGAGAAACTGCACCGCTATTAGTCTAGCGGCGCTATTTAGCATTGCTATCAAACTCCAAACCATGATGTTGGCTTCTTCCCACCCAGAAATTTGAATTCCAAACATCGACACTTGAGTCATCCTCTTGTCAACCAGTCATCCAAACTCCAAAGTGCGTCGCTAGTCAAAATAGCGCTACAATCGTGCTCACTAGTTTCTGCACAGTCCGCTACTATTAGTCCCAACGATGCTATATAGCGCCGCTAACTTCTTTAAACTGTGCTGCCATTGCAGACTGCGCCACTGGAGTTGGGTAAAAGGCACTTTTCAGATTAATTTCAAAATGTGCTTTTTCATTTTGGTTGCTTTTGACTACTAACTGGTTTTTGCTTCTATTTTTGTAGTTTTAACCAGTTTTGTAGGTTGGCTTGATCAAAGGTGAAAGGAGGAAACAAAGATGAAGGATTCTCTATGGCATCATCATTTCATTGTATCAAGTGTTTTTAAACACTTTGGGGAGAAATTATAATCCCTTTTCTAAGGACTTTGTCATCTTCATGCTTTTTAGGACTTACTAATTTTCGTTGGGCTCTAAAAAGAATAAAACAAAGGGATTAAAAAGAACCATAGGCAACTTACTAGATTTTGTTTTGGACTTAACAATTGGACAAAAAAATCTCACATTTCAAAGTTGGTGCTTAAAAGGAACTCATATTCTTGCTTTTGAAGGATTAAAATGAACATGTGCCTTTATGTTTTGTAATCTCTTATCCAAAGTAATATCATTTAAAATATGTATGCGCTTCTCTCACACCTCACGACGATCTTGAGAATCAAAAGGATTTTTGTGATATTAAGTTGTATAAGTGATTGCCTCCACATTTCATTTGGGTTCTTAAAATTGAACAAAGTTTGTGAGTGTGAGTGGAGCATATCACGTGTGTTCTCTCTTTGTTTCTAAACAAAGATTAATCGAACTACGGATGTGTTTGCTTGCTTTTTTTTATTCTTAGAGGGCCTGCCTGGTGGGAAAAAGTAATCACCCCAGGGAACGACCCAACCGAGAACATGCTAAAGCCAAGAGACTTACAACCGATATATAATTGTGGGTACTTGAGGAAAGTTCAAGTATCACGAGGATTATTTCAACAAGAAGGGAAACAATTGTATCTTGTCGTATGGATTATCCCCCATGAATGAAATGCCTATACTAGAACCTTTTGTTTAGAAGGCCAAATCCTTATCTATTTGTTGGTGCAAGAAAGGTCGTTCTGAAGCTATCCCACATTTTACGACTCTTAGTAGAGATGAAAAGTATGCCATGGGAGTTTCATGGGTATTAATGCTTGGCTAAACTGAGAAGTGTGTGTCGTGGAGGGGAGTCAGTGTGGTCAAGCATCTAATCATCTGCTAAGAGTAGGTGTAGCTGGATTTATCCAAGTGGGAACTCAACAAATATTGTCTCATTTTATCCTAGGGTTGTGCATGCTCTTGGAATCAAAACACTTTGCTTGGATCTAAAACATTGGAAAACAAACATTCAACATGAACATAAAATTTCAAACCCTTTAGGAGGAGCAAATACCTTTGGAAAAATTTAAGTGCTATTGCTTGCCCTAGGGATTCTATCCTTAGAGGCTTCTAACTATTTGGATTTACATCTCAATTTGTTCTTACTAAAATCAACATTAGGGAACTATTGCCTTAATTTCCTTGATTTCCACACAATGGACCTTGTGGGATGAAAAGAAATTGAGACATGGACATTCAATTTGAAAAGCTAATCAAGAAAGTGTTTTTGGTAAAAAGAATCCATTAAGCAAAGATAAAAGACAAATTGAACCCCGCACATGTGCTTGTCATCTTTTGTCTTATGATCTTCCATGCAAACATTGGTCTTTTGGTTTGAACTACTCTTAGGGAAAAGAATGTTCTTCAAAACCTTGGTCTTGTAAACAAGTCTCTCTTAGGTTCATTTAGGATCAAAACAACCAATCATTTCATCCATCTCAAACATTAATCAAATCCCATCTCACAAACAACTTTTGAACCACTGGAAAAATCATTCATACTAGAATTTTGGTAAAATCCTTGAAATCAACATCAAAATCATCTTGTTTGGCTAAGTTTGTGTGGATGAATCCTTCCTCATACATCTAGTTAAATTATCATCCTTGTGGACAAGTTTATTCTAAGATAACATCCAACATCTTGGGGTTTATAAGTCCATTATCCAAATTAAATCAAATCCAATCCAAATAAAAAATCCAAAAGTCCTAAAGTCTAGTATCCCTCCAAGGTTCCTAAGAGTTCAAACACCCATATCATTCACCCCTTTCATCCTTCATCTCATCATTGGTCCTAAATCCCTTAGAGGTCAACAAGGTCAAAACACAAGAAAAAAATGGAATATAAACTTGATTCATACATCATGAGTGGTCTAAATCAACCAAACTATCAAAGCCTTACAATGCCAATTGATTATCAAAACTCACATTTATACAATCCATACATGGGATCATTATCTCCTACAAACATCAATGGCACAACAAATGTGAGTATGCCCAATCTAAATTTTGGAACACCTTTCCCCATGGTAGATTTAAATCAAAGTCCAAACCTACAAATCTATCAACCAAACAATCAATGCATGAGTCTTCAACAAAACAACATTATCCCACCAAATCCATATAGGCCAAATATGAATATACCAAGTACAACTTTACCAAACATGAACATTTCAAATCCACACTTGGTAAACTTTGGGATAGATATGTTTGTGAATCATACAAATGTTGTTCAAAGTACAAACAAAATGATAACGACTCCATGTATTGATCCAAGTCAAGGTAACATCATACAAAATCAAAGTTACTTAAATCAAGGTAGTGTGATTCCTAAACACAACAATGTTCAATTTCAACCTATAATGCCGAATCTAAACATCATCCCAAATAATAACATTGTCCAAAATCAATTTGTCCATGATCCCATACAAACACCACAAGTATACACTCCAAATCTGCTTGAACAAAAACCAAATCAACTATATCAAGGGTGTCTAGATCAAAATCAAGATCAAATTTTGCTAGATCAAATTGCTTCACTTGCCAAACTAGTTGATTCATTGCACTAAGAGACATCACCACCCCAAAATCGACACACTCCCCCATTGGGTAAACCATGTCATCAAAACATTGAGTTGTGTCCACAACCATATCAAGAACAATATCTCTAATGTCAAGAAGTTGGATATCAAGATCAACAACATCAACAAACCCAACCTTCACATCTCGAAGATCAATCACCACATCTCAAAGACCAATCACCACATCTCCAAAATCAATCACCATAAGGTCAATGTAAAGTAAACATCTCACAAGGTAACAAATGAAAATACATGCCACTTGGGGAACCTATCGAATCAGTCATGCAACAGTTGGTACAAGAAAATCTCATCAAAATCCACGTTTATGAAAATTATCAAGAGCCTCAAGTTAAACCACCAGGGTATAATGAGAAGCACCTTTGTGATTTTGAAAAAATAAAGGGACACACAACATCAACTTGCATTCAACTAAAAAATCTCATCCAAGACCTAATTGATCAAAAAATAATAACTATTGGGGAAAATGATCAAGATTCAACCACTAGCAATAGCATTGACAATCTATCCACCACAATTGTTGAAAACAATGATCAAGATATATCCATCAATGAGCACCTTGAAGATGTTTCTACCCCATCCAATGATCAAATCAACATGCATCAAGAGTCATTTTTTAGTCGTGATCAAAATCCCTCAACAATATTCGGCAATGATCTATTTCAAGGAGTGTTAGAATTATTTGATCCTATTGACATAATCCACGACCCATCGACCAATGATCATGTTGAAAATGTCTCTACATCACCTAATGAGTTAGATAACATATCTCAAGAATTTATTCTAAAGCATGATCAACATCTTTCACCAAAGTCTAGCAATGGTACTTTCCAAGATATATTGACATCCTCTGACCTCATGGTTGCGGATATTGAAGGAATCTTCAACTCCATACTTGATCCAAATCCACTCAAAGATCAAGAGGATATTGAGCCATTTCCCATGCCTAATGAAGACATCTAAGAACCCTTTGTAAGCAATCCATCCTTTGAAACTGACCCATGTTAAGAACTCGATCCAAAGTACGTCAAAAGCAATTCCAAAATTAATCAAGATCAAGAATCCATATCTCCAAGATACTACAATGATCTAATGGACACTCTCCTATCTATACAAGATGTCACAAATGATGATCATATCCATATAGCACATACTCCTCCATCTACCCATGAGATGCTTTCTTTGGATGGACACGTAGATGATCTTCATTCAGAACATGATTCCTTTACTCTTGACATTATTACACAAAAGAGCAGGTTATTGATTCCTACAATCAAACTGAGTTGTTAACATCAGGATCAGATATATCCAAAATTCAGACTAAGGACATCATGTATGAAGATATCCAACATTATCCACTCAAGGAAACATGTTAGATAGAACAGGATATTCCAGAGTTAGCAGAGCAACAAATTAAAATAACGTCATCTGCAGTGGTCATTTATCAGATAATGCTTACTGAACAAGACATCTCAAAATAGGTAGAATCAAAGAACAAAGGTGCTACTACCACCATACTGGGGGCAACTATGTCTCAAGCAAATGTCAACATAGGGAGCACGAAGAATCCTTATGATGAAACCGATGCCAATACTACAACCAACCACATTATGAATCTTCATCCACCCATCACCCCATCCACGAATTGGGACCAACATCAAAAGAAGGATGTGAATCAAAGCAAGAAGAACATCAAAGCAAAAGAAGCTGAGAAGCATAATGGACAAATCAAATACACATGGATACCAAAAAATATAAAGAAATATTATCTATATCAAACTCCATTAGTCAAAGAAACTATGGGTCAAAGTAAAAAGGGAAAAGTATCCATCAAAGATGTCCACAAAGGAAAAAGCAGGCTTCTCAAGCGACGCACAAAGTGTATCAAGCAATTGGTCCTAATTCCATGCACACTTCCATATCCACTCATCATTGCTCATCTTCCCAAGTTTGGAGAGTCAAAGGTTCCAAACTATCAACCAATCCATCTTTTATTCCTAAACACACTCCATCCACGCCTCCATGCATGATATCCAATTCTCACATTGACCATGTATTGGCGGAAACCCTTCATCATAAGGATTTAGAAAGTACTCTATCACGATGTGCGCACAAAGACAAAGTTAACTCTGGTATCAATAAAGCAGATCAAGAATCTCAAAATTTGTATTCAAGTGCACGTATCTTGGAAAAACAACTTATTCAAGCAGGATATTGATGAAACATTATGAAAAAAGCATCTACATTAACACCACTAGGTGATTCAACATGAGCTTAAAATCTTTCAAAAATACAAAAAAATCAAAAAATATGAAAATCCAAAAAAATAAAATGATTGAAAATAGTAAAGAAAAAAATTGTCCTCTAGTGAAAACCACTATGGTGGCGCTTTGGGCAAGTACCATGATGAAAACCTGGAAAAAAAAGTGTCATGTGTAGAATCGAGCATCTACGTGCGCTAATTCAGGTGGAAGCATCTCATCCCATCCATAATAAATCCAGCATTTCATCCATCTTATCCATAATAAATTCATTCATCCATGAACCACTTATCCAATCCATTCTGCATCCATAGTCCAAGTTATCTTGATCTTGAAAAAGCTTGGTGCACACTTTGCACTTGCTTATGGTAAACATCTTGACACGAGTCATTTTCATTGATCCT
This sequence comes from Sequoia sempervirens, assembly GCA_007258455.2. Taxonomy (NCBI): domain Eukaryota; kingdom Viridiplantae; phylum Streptophyta; class Pinopsida; order Cupressales; family Cupressaceae; genus Sequoia; species Sequoia sempervirens. The sequence goes on from VDFB02000003.1 coordinate 686,299,492, forward strand.
ATCCTACCCAACATTATCCAATGAGCATCCTTTGTTCAAACACCTTATCTTATCACAAGATAATCCTTGGCATCCTTTGTGTGCTTACCATATCCATCCATCCATACATCTATCCAAGCATCCATTCATGACATTCCATACATTGCTAGACACTAGGCGTAGATATTTACATCTTGCTTCGGGAATAAATCTTGACATATATCCTCCAACTTATGTGGTGATCTGAACATTGGAAAAGTGATCAAATTGGTCAAGCATTTGTGATCCAAAATCCAAATCACTAGCCCAGGGCATATTTTGACAAGAAGATGTTCCTTATCAATCTTTATCTTTCATCAAACATCAATCCAAACAATCAATATCAGTTGCATCTAACGTGTGCTTCAACATCACATCAAATCATTCAAACCAACTTTTGTTCCAAATCAAGCTTCAAAATCCTGGTCAATCAAATCCAATCCCTCATCATCTCGGGATATCCTTCCCAATTCTTGTGTTGCTTAACACTATCCTTGCATTGTTGTGTATCCTCAACAATGTCATCATCATCAATCCCTCATCATCTCAATCCTCGTGTTGCTTAACACTATCCTTGCATTGTTGTGTATCCTCAACAATGTTATCATCATTAATCCATCAATCTGATCAATCAACCCTAGCTTGGTTTTCAATAAAATCCCAAAACAAAGCACTAATATCATCACACATATCCATATCCAAATCGTCAAAATCATGCAAAAAATCCAAAAACATTCAAAAAACCAAGAAACCCAAAAACATCCAAAACATATCAAAAAATCCAAAAATAGGTCAACAAGTCAAAAAAACGTCAAAACATGGTATCGAACTACGTTGTCTCTGACCTTAACGCGTAGGCAAGGCTCATCTTTGATCAGCCCGAGACATTAAAAACATTAAAAAAAACACAAAATCCAAAAAAATCATAAATCTCATAAAACACCAAAAACATTGGAAACATTTGTTGAAAATCCCACAACATTTCAAAAACATCCAAATATTTGAAAAAATCCATCTGTCCCATCTCACTTTAACCCAAAATAAACATCCGTTCATAATAAATCAATCGTCACCTTCATCCTTTGGTGAAACAAACAGAAACAACCACAACGACCAGCAAAAGAAAATTTCAAACGCAAAATCAAAATCAAACAACAAACTTTTAAATGCAAAATCAAACTCTTGATCATTCTCACACATGTCAATCAACCTTATATCAATAGCCTTTCAAACAACCTATCAACTTTCCAAAATCCACTAACATGTCCTAGGATGCATCCTTCCTACAATGGGCATTATCTTTGGCAAACACTTCAGATTATTATCCTCAAAACACATCCCTTTGGCTAGAGGTATGAAGAACATTGGCTTGTTTGTGTACTTGATCTGTTCTTTTTGATTTATCTTATTGTGCTCATTCCAATGACCTCTCGTTGATGTCCAAACAAAGAGATTTAGAGAGAAAGGAATGAAGCAACGATCATTATCTTTTATTTGTTGTGCTTGTTGGATATTCTTGTAATATAACCTTGGTCATGCGTGCTTTGTTTGGTTTGTAGGGAGGGTGTTTTAGGTGTCCTGTTGACCACATAGGAAGGCTTGCCTTTCTATGTTTTGGTCTGAGATGTGTGGAATATCTAAACTACATTTTAAATGAGGTTTTGTATGTCAGGTGTGAACAGGAGTACTCCTATCTGATTGTCAAGTCAAAGTCCATCACACTAGGTGCAACACCATCCTGGTTCTTTATACCTTGATGCATCGGGCCTATGTGTGTTATCAAACATAAGGTAAGTAGCCCTTTTAAAATTCCAATTCTTGATAAGAAAATCATCATCATCATCATCATCACCATTTCTAATAAAGTCTTGTAGATCATGGACTTGTTGGATCCTGTTGTCTTCATCTTATTTCTTCTGTCTTCTCTTCGTGCTAACATGGTGCCATGACAGTTAATCAAAATCATCACCCATGCATCCATCCTGCATCCAAAAACTGTCAAAATGCTACATATAATTCATATCATTTCACATACATTGCATTTCCATCATAACATAGATCTGTTAGGCTAAGCATCTCATAAACCATACAAATGCATAAAACATCCATTCCATAATCATATAGGAATCATCACATCATCCATCTCAAATGCATTGCATCATCATTTAAGTTGTTTAGGATAATATAGATTGGTTATTCTAAGCATCTTAAAATCATCTCATTTGCATTATCATCATAACCATCCATACGCCCATCTTGAACCTCTTTGTTGTGAGATCGACCCTCAAATCGAACTTTTCGCTCAATATCTCGAGGGGGCAGTGTACCAGTATACTTCTTTTCGCTGGGGCATCCAAAAAAATCAAATTCTATTTTAATTTTGATCTCAGCAAGGTTATTCTTTGAACCAATGCAACATGTACATTGCTTTAAAGAGAGGCAAAATGTAGACACATAAAATGTACAGATTGATCCCGTGCACCTAATCCTGATTACTAACACCAGTTCATCCCGAATCATCTCCTTTGCTAGTCATTATTTAATTAAATTCATCACATTTCATCTCTTAATTAAATAAATCAATTTTATCTGATTAAATCATCATCTCTTGTTAATTAAATAAATCATTTTGTTTAATTAATCCTATAGTCCCTCTTTTAATTAAATAATTCATTTTATTTAATTAAGCTCTAAAGTCATCTCCTTTAAATTAAATAAATTAATCTTTATTTGATTTAAATCTAACACCATCCTCTTTAATTAAATAAATAAAACTTTATTTAATTAAGTCTAAAATCATTATTCCTCTCATTTTGATTTATTTAAATCCTAAAATCTAAATCACAATGTCAAAACAACTAACTTCAATTAAAATTAATCAAATCATGATTAATGCTAACACTAATCACTCAAATCCTCTAGATTTTGCAACTTGCACAATAAATCAATTTATTTGATTTATTAAATCTTCAATTTCCATTCAAAAAGGCATCAAAGGATGGAATATTCTTCAAATTCAAAAAATCCCTCCAAAAGGACTTGTCATCTCCAACAAGGCATTAAAAGTCTCTTACATGTCCTTTGCCTTGAGCCAAGTGGCATTAACTCCATTTTCTTCTCCCTCCAACATGTCACTTCTTCAAATTCAAATTTCAAATGCATGCACATTGATCAAAATGTGCTCAACCTCCTTCCATTAGCATCTTGACAAGTGGCACAATGCCATTGGTCCATCTTTAATCCCACATTCATCATATTCTTCAATCCTCCATCCTTCTTTGCTATAAATAGAGAGCTTCTCTATTGTATTGATCATCCACAATCCATGTACTATCACCATGCTCATTTGGATCTACAATCTTAGGTATTTTCATCCACAACTTTATGCAAAGTCATTATCTTGAGATTTTGAATTTTCCCATCCATTGTTCATCCATTTTCTTAGTTTTCATCAAGTTTCATAGCTAGGTTATGTAGGAATTTCACCAAGGAGCATCAAATCATCAACATTGATCATCAAGCTTGCAAGGGATTGGGAAAGGGCCATTTTCCACATCAAAATAGCTTTTTATTGTGGTCTTCACATTATTTCTTGTTGGGAACATTTGTGGTATCCATGGGGATGGATGAAGATGGGTGACCTCGATATGTTGAGGTTTTTCGTGGATTCATGAAGTGTAAGTGGTTTATTTTGATGTAAGGGATGTTTTGGAATGGGAGGAGCACCAAAGGTAGGTGTCCAAGTGTAGGTTTGAGGTGGATTGGTATTTAGGGTACCCACAATCATGTTGCTTTCAAATGGAAGAGTATGGCCAAAGTCTTTAGCAAGACTAGCTGCAAGACTAGGAATGGATGTTTGATTTAGCCCTAGCGATGGAGTTTTTAAGCCTTGTGTCAAAGGTTGTGCAACAAAAGATGGGGAAATTGGAGCTACATTTTATAAGGCTTGATGTTCCATGATTTCCTCCCTAGTAAGTTCAAATGGGTTATTCGTAATGTCTTCTATCTCATATGGTCCTGATGGAGATGATGGTTGCTATGATGGGGTAACTTGACTTCTTGGATCAAATTCTTGAGGATTTGGATCACTTGAGGTGAATGTGACTTTGGTTTTCTCAATGATTCTCTTGTGTTGTGATCTTGTCTTTACCATAAAGTTTGGGTCACCTATAGGAGAGTTGTGTTGAGATTTGTAATGTTTGAACTCTCTAGTTGACTCAAATCTAGGTAAAAGGGATACTCTAAGTCTTTTTGGAGAAATGATGATAAAGGGAGATGAAAAGGGTGAATGATCTTTGCAAATGTTTTGGGACAACACTTTTGACTTAAGAGTTTGATTGTTTTGATGTTTGGAAAAAGTATGTTTATGAACTTGAAAATATTTAGGGTAGACTTGTGACCTTCAAGATAAACGAGTTCAAAGATAATAACTAACTTAACCAAATGCATGTAAAAGGATTCATTTCACATACAAAAGTAGCTAAGTTAGGGTTTGGGTTGATTGATGTTTAAGTCCAAAAGTGTTGGTGTATTCAAAATTTTTGCAAAGCTTGGTGAAGTGAAGGATGAGTTTTTGATGAAGGGGTGGATGAAATGTTTGACCCAATGTTGACCTAGAGTGAACCTTTGTTTGATAAGACCAAGGTGGTGAGAAACATGCTAGACCTCTAAAGTTTTCAAATCCAAAAGACCAATGTTTGACTTAAATGAGGGGTTCATATTGAGCATACATGTCTGGATTATTTAGCGAAATACATCTATAAAACCTCCTTACCAACCTGTTCATGTTATGGTACTATCTTAGGATACATCTTCTAATGTACTTTGAACTATGATGTCTAAGTTTGAAATAGCAGCATGTAGACCTTCTCTTGGGGATTTTGATTTTGCATGAGATCATTTAGAGAAGTTCAAGATCATGGAAAAGACCAATGTTTTGACTTTCAAATAGGGCATACAATTCTGGATTATTCCTTGAAACACGTTTATTAAAATTCCTTACCAACCTATTCCTATTTTGGTAGAGTGCCACAAGGTGTTGTTTGATAGATTTTGGACTATGATGCCTAAGTTTGAAGTGACGACATATAGACCTTCTCTTGGGAATTTTAATTTTATGTGAGATCATTTAGAGAAATTCAAGATCATGAAAAGAGGATATTTATTGCCACATGGGGGGGTGGTAATATGGGCCTTCTAGCCATAATATCAGCTTGATCCTCTTCTTCATCCATGATGTATGCTATGTTTCTCCATTGGGTTGGTGTTTCTTTAGTTTCAAAAGTGAAGCTTCTCAAACTACTAATTATATCAGTTTGTTCTCCTTCAATGAGTTCAAAGTTTGGTTGAATGATAGTGGGCGTAAGGTCGAGTTGTTCAATCAAAGCGATCAGACACCAAATGGTCATGTGGGTTCAATTTGTCAAGTTATCTTGCTTAAATGAGTTTCTTTTTACCACAAACACTTGTCTTGATTAAGTTCAAACTAAATTTCTATGTCAAAAACATCATCAATTACAAAAAGTCCATTTTGTGAAAAGGATGAACTTTGGGAAGCATGGATTGAGATGTAAACCAAAATATTTAGAAGTCTCTAAGAATAAATCCTTAGGACAAGCATCAATATCAAGGCTTTGTCAAAGGTTATCCATACTTAGACCAAAGGGTTTGAAATTTGACAAGACTTGTTGATGTTTGTTTGCAATTGTTTTGGAACCAAGCAAGTGTTAAACTGACTCATAAGCATTTACAATCCTAGATAGATCAGGTACGTATTTCTCAGTAGGCTTACCATCATCAGAAGAGATGATTAATCCATGAAGATGAAGTGGAAAAATAGGCTATGTCAAGGAAATGTAACGTCTCGACACGCCAAGCAAAGGATTCCCTTCCCCATTTAATCTATGCCTCAATCAAAAACTGGACATGGTAAGTAACTTTTGGGTGTGGTGCTACTCCCATGCACTACTTTGAAATACGTTTTGGATTTGAACTTGGTTAGCCACTACAACAAGGTTTTTAATGACCATATCTAGGATAAACTAGTGCCATACATGCAGCGATTCACTCAATTAAGAGGCCTCCCAGCCCTTAGAAAAATCTAAGGGTTTTAACACATCACAAGGATGCTAGGGGAGACTTTCGTCGGTATGGGACAACCACAACCAGCTGGTTAGTGACTTTCCTCACTCCAAATTATTTATATAGCGAGTCGGATAAAAAGCACCGCTTGGTTCATTCCCTCTCACAAGTTGGGAGGCAGGCCCTCTAAAGGTGACACATGTTTGAGGCATAAAATGCTTTTCGTCACCCAAGATTTCCAAAAGGCGCAAGGGGAGAGGATAAGCACTTCCAAGCAGAAACGTAGACTTGTGTGTTTCTCTTCACCCAGGATCGCATGAAGCACAAGGGGATTGGATACGCACAACAAGAATACATAGATAAATAAAACACATGTTCATTTTAATCCATCATAGCAAAATAAGTTCATTTTAAATACCAATTTGAAGTGTGAAATTTGTATTGTTCAATTTTAATCCAACAAACAAAATGATGTGAGGGTTCAATTTTAACCAATTTGAACGTTCATTTTAAAGCCCAAAATAAATTTAGTTTGGTCCTAAAATGAAAAATAAAAACAGTAGCATAAATGGGTTATAATTGCCCCAAAAGTGTCGCAACACTTGTTACAATTATAGTTCAAATGATAGTAGTATGCTTCTTTTCTTTGAGTTGTATTGTCTAAACCTACAAAACCCAGTTAGTCTAAAAACCAAAACAAGAAGTTAGAGACATGTTAGTGATCAGATAAAGCCAAAAAAAAAATTCAAACACATGTAAAAAATCAAGTTCTATTTTGTTTTCCAGTAATTCACGACGCTAAAATCAATTGCGTCGTTGAAATCCATCAACAACGTCGCTGTATAGGATATGTGTCACCATACTAAAAAATCGATAGCAGCCCACTGTAGCAAACAATGAGGTCAAGTGCATCACCAAATAGATTGCGTCGCTAAAAAATAATTCATTCTACGTTAAAAAATGACATTAGCGTCGCTAAATTAAAATGCGGTGACGAAATTAATTATGCATCGCTAAAATGAAATCACATGTGCGTCACTGTATAATCAATAGCATCGCTGAATAATCAATAGCATCGATGAATAATCAATAGCGTCGTTGTACCTAAAAACACAAGCAAAACCAAGTTTTAACAAGAAATTCGTTAGATTGGTTAGTTCATGCCCTCCCTCTAGCACCAAAATGTGGCCGACATATTAGTATGGGCTGACTACACTTGCTCCATGAGGATACGAAGCATATTCAAGCCACTAAACGTCAATCCCAATAAGATCAATCAATAAAACTAAACTAAGCATCCATTAAAACTTAACATATATTAAACTACAAAAGCTTTAAAAATGTCTATTCTAATCCATTGAAACTTATCCTATTGGGGGGGTGGTGTCACAAAGATGTGGAATGGCGACCCTTTCCTAATCCCATGGATAAATGAGCCTGTTCTGATCAATTCTATTGAAGAGAATCGACGAAACCAATGATAGATGTGTGATGAAACATGATTTAAATGCTAAATTAACATGATTTTTGATAAAATGATCGATATGGGTATATGCAAGGCTAATCTAAATGAATTTTAAGCTAAAATATTCAAACCTAATTAACAAATAAGCTAAATGGATGCATCTATGTTATCATGGAAGCCATTAATGGAAGCTAAGCTAATATGCAAGTAATTTAATCTAAGATGATACTAAATAAGTGCTAAATATGAGTGCAAGTGTGAGTGATTTCAACAGCATAAGGTTTCTCTAAAAAAGGTGGATCCATTTATCTTCAAATGGTGACCTATTTATAGGAGGACAAATGAGAAATGAAGGGTTGAGATCAAAAAGGTTAATCAATGGTCAAAAGTGGAGGAAAGATGAAACATGGATCATGGATTCTCATCAATGGATGAGAATCAATGATCACATGGATCAAGGAAAGAATCAAGGGCTCATGTTCTTTCAAACAAACACACTTTTAACTTGCACAAGAAATCTTGTAAGTTTGTTATGAGGGAGAATATTCCTTTTTTCAAACAAGTAAGAAAAGAGAATATTCTTTGGAATATTCTCATGGGTGAGGAAAATAGATATTTAGTTAATTAAACGAAATTAAATTGTGCAAATAATCCCTTTTGGAGGAATGTGCAAAGGAGGAATGAGGGAGAAATCTTGTAAGTTTGTTATGAGGGAGAATATTCCTTTTTTCAAATGAGTAAGAAAAGAGAATATTCTTTGGAATATTCTCATGGGTGAGGAAAATAGATATTTAGTTAATTAAACAAAATTAAATTGTGCAAATAATCCCTTTTGGAGGAATGTGCAAAGGAGGAATATTCCCTTGCAAGTTGGGGGATTAGATTTAATAGGTAATTTGATAATTGAATAAGGTTTCAATTATACAAATTAGGGGAATTTCATGATATTATTAAATAAAGTGATTTAATGAAAAAAGGGAAAGTGATATGATATTTAATTAAATAGCTTAGGGTTGTTTAATTAAATAAGAGGACTTAGGGATTTAAATTAAATAACTTGATGTATTTAAATTAAAAAGATGAAATGTTAGCATGAAAGGGGGTGAATTAACTCGATTAGATTAATTAGGTTAATAGATGAAATTGACATAATTAATTAATTAGCTAGGCTAATTTACTCAATTAAGCTAAAAGAGGATGTATTTTAGGATGAAATGATGTTAATATATCTGATTCGAGTGCATGATATCATTCAAGACATTTTTAAGTGTCTACAATGTATTTGTCATTTTTCTTAGGTAAACACATTGACCTCAATGATTTTTTTATTGGTACAATGGTGAACTTGTTTAATTTATCCAAATGCATGGTTAAATACAAAACTATAAGTTTCCTTCTAGGTCTTGGCCTAGTCATGACCATTTTAGATCCGCTAAAATGCACCCTTGATTCCAGACTATTGAGGTTTTAACAAATAAGCTAATTTGGGTCATTTCAAGGAATATCACAACCCATGTGAAGTTTTATTTTCTTGAGAGCATTATTTATTTACAGATCAACCAATATTATTTCTAGCTTTTGTCAACCTTATCCTAATATACCTATCTTGTTTTGTAAAGTCTAGTATTTCTCTTAGGAGGGGCACATTATTTGACTATCCCAAAGAAGGAAGGAAGCTAGATTTCACTAGTAAAGCAATAAGCTTGCTTAATTTGTCCAAACATGTGATTAAATATAAATCCATGAGTTTCATTTTAGTTCTTGGCCTAGTCATGACCATTTTAGATCTCTCAAAACTCACCCTTGATTCCAAACTATTGAGGTTTTAACAAATAAGTTATTTTGGGTCATTTAATGAAATACCACAACCCATTGTGAAGCCTTATTTTCTTGAGAGCATTATTTATTTACAAATCAACCAATATTATTAACCATTGTCAACCTTATCCTTATATCCTTATCCTATTTTATGAAGTCTAGTCTTTCTCTTGGGACAAACACACTACTCAACTCACAAAAGGAGGAGGCAAGCTAGATCTTAGAATTTTTAGAACTCAATATCAATATCAAATATTGCTCTACACTTGAAACAAATCAACTCCATATGTGGAAGTTTTTATTTACTTAGATAGATTCATTTTATACTTGGTTTAGAAAAAATGTGTTTAAAAGATTGTTTTAATTAGTATAGTTTTAGTTTATTGACTCTAAATTGTTAATTAAAAAAAGTTAGAATTAGAAGAATATATTTATTATTTGTATATTTTCTACTACTATTACCTTTAAAACTTTTTATTCATCTCATTTTTTATATATTATCTAGAATAAACACACACACACAAAATGAAAAGGAATTAAACTCCCAAGAGATCTTCCCTATAGTGTTTTTCTTGAAACTCCCTCAAAATTCTCAAAGCTTAGCTATAACTAAACATTGTGATTTTGGAGATAGATTTTATCTACCTTCAAAATCAAATCAACGACCTTCCAAATATCAAGAAAAAAAATTAAAACTTCAAATTAAAATATTATGTTAACTATATTCAAAGAAGCAATTTATTTCTTGAAAAAAAAGTTATGGATATGTGACCCTGTAAAATATTACTTAAGCAACTTTTGTATTTATTGTGTTTTTTTTCTAAAAAATTGAAAATAATAAAGATTATTTTTCTTGCTTCTATTAATTTTATTGCTTTGACATAAAATCCAAAATAGGAATAACTCAAGTTTACAACAGATAACTACACTTATTTAATTAATGACATTTAATTGATTGATTGCATTAAATAATCAAAACAATGTGATTGATTTAGAGTAATTATCAATTAGTTAGTTTATTTATTTATTTCACAAAACATAAAAAGAAAAAATTGCAAGTTTATTTAGTTTAATTTAAGTATTTAAATTATTTAATTTGATTAGTATACTTATTTTATTTAAAATACAAAAAGACCTTAAAAATAATACAAAACACAAAAACAAAATTATTTGTTATCTTTGAAACCATTCAATGAGCATAATTATATTCATAAACAAACCAACCAAACACATCAAGTTCATCTTTAACTAAGTATAACAATATGTATTCAAATACCAATTGAATGATCTTGATTATATTTTAGGTGTCTTGAGTTATGACCTAACCTTGTGAGGGAGCTACGAGGAGAGGTTCCACATATTCCCCATGCTCTTCTTCTTGAACATCTTGACATCGTAGAGGGTTGATTAGTGAATATAACCATTGATAGGAATCTTATGACTTCACATCTCTTCTAGCCAACACCTCAACTACTATTATATATTCATTATTACCACGATAAGACCATATTCAATAAAACAATTCATCACATATCCACTAGGACCACCACTTCGCCAACTTTTATCTCATCCACAAAAATAAAATATCAAATCATCTAACAATGTGAACATTTCTAGCAATATTCATTTTGGTGCATATAGCATAAAATTTCTCAATCTAATCTTTTAGAGCTCCCTTTTTGTTCAATCAATTGATGTAGATAATGCATACATACAATTTAATGGACCAATGTATCCCTTATTAAGCAATTCATTGTCGTAGAGGTGCTTCATTTAAATTGTCAACTAGGGAATCATAATCTTGAGATGATGTTGGTATTGTATATGCAACTAAGAATCCTTAGGCATCCTAACCAATTGTGCATAGAAAAGTAACAAAAGCAAATCTAATTGAAATCAACTTAATTGAAATAACTCTATCTAGAATCATATTCAGATAATAACAATTGTTACGAGTAACTATAATAACTGCTACGTGTAACTACTCTTATGAAAACAATAACTTAATGACTCGACTATATTGTAGCTTACGGTAATAACAATTCAATTAATTGTAACTAGGAAAGACAATTTAATAATTTGTTCTATTTATAGTTAAAAAAATCTAGACCACTAGGATTATTGTAGTACCTCATGTGGCCCTTGATTGAGTTGCTACAATCCCATAATATCCTTTGATCAAATCTTAACTCAAATATTCATGGAAAAACCGTATCCTTCTTTATTGTAGTTCAAACATACCAAAACTGAGAACAAAGTATTTGATCAACAATACTTATATTCATAATCTATTTAATACAAAATATCTAGCTAGTCCTCAGCCTGTCACAAGATCAAACATATATACAAGATCTTTGAGAGTTTGCTTATTCTTGGACTGAAAATAAACTGTAAACAACTATCGACTCTCCCAATAATGAAAAGCTAGTGGAGGTAAGAGTGTCAGAATCATATAAGGACTCTATATGTTTAAAGATGATGGTTATAACTAAAGACGTTCCTAATAGGGAAAAAATTATTGCAAGCCATAACCATGATTTGTACAAGTATCTTCTTTCCTCCGTGACCTAATAACAACATAAAGTAAAAAGATGGAGTGATCCATGAATAAATCATGTTCACACTCTCTGACCATTGCTTGCATCGACTTCAAAAAATTGTACTTTTTGTAGGTGATCACCCTCTTTAACTGTGAAAAACAAACATCCTTTTGTTGCGGGTTGATAATCCTTTTTTTGTGGGTTGATAATCCTTTTGTTGTGGGTTGACAAATCCTTCATTGTAGGGGTTAGTTTATTCTAAATACATCTTTCATCATTAATAACTATAATCAACATAAAATCCCATTAAATTCTATAGAGATTCAAATATTCACACAATCATTTATCAATATAATATATCATCTTCAATGCTTTAAATACTTAATATATGTGAAAAGATCTAAGAATGTCTTTGAAACTTATCAAAAATAGGATGAAAAGTATGAAACTAAAAAGAGGAAAATAGGAAAATTATAGGGCTCATCATTCCCCCCAAATTAGCTCTTTTCTTTTCCTCATATCATTCAGAGCCTTTGATTATACTGTAATGCAACTTCTTTGCAGTCCATTGTGTTAGTGATACCTTCCCCCTACTTTAGGTAAAATCCCTTTTGTGCAAATATCCTTTCTCATTTGGCTTGTTCTACTGCTCCTTGTTCTTTCATCCTTCCTGTCCAAAGTGTAATTGGGTACAGGATAAGGGGAGGATGAAATGTCAGAGGGAACCAATTGATCTGATGTTGTAGGGAAGCTCTGATGTACTTATGCACTCTTATTATTGCTACCAAGTAGTTAAAAATTGAATGGGGTTCTTTCTTTTTCAATTCTTGTGTTAGTTCATTTCATTTATCCTGAGAGAACTTGAGTTCCTATCTTCTTGTTCCAACTGCCATATCTTGAAATATCTTGTAATCTTTTTTCTCTATATTTTAGGATTTTCTTTTCCACCTAGCATTTTCCATGTGGTCAATCCATTCCTCTACTACCTCATTGGGATATTCTAATTTTGACATAATATAGAGGGGAAGTTACTTCTCCCTCTCCTGATAATCTTATCTTAGCTGGTCTATCTGATGTTTATTTCTAATGAATGAGGCTAATGTCTTTATTTGAACATCTCCCACAAAAATTAGTGGGTTTCAAGTAGTATCATATGGAATGACCAAATTGTGCAAGTAAAATTCACACAGTTGATCCTGCATATTTGGTGTGGCCTCTTGATAATCTTTTAAAAATGATGTTGGTGATGATAAAAAAATTGGTAGATCACTAATTAATTGACTAAATTAGAAACTAAATTTTTTTCTTGCAAAAATAAGGTATAAACCATAGTAGGTGGTCTGCATTTTATGATTTGAATAGTTTTATCAACCAATTCGTCAATTTTTACCTTTAACCTTTTAATCTATGAGTCCTTCCTTTCAATTTCTCTATTATATGTCACTATCAACTCAAATATTTCCTTATCCCATTTTCTTTGTGACTAAGACAACTCCTCCATTTTATTCCATAATTCTATTCCAAGGGTAACCAAGGTAGGGATTTTTGGTGTTGTTTGGAAATCATTATGCTCCTCAAGTTTTGGAGTTTTCTTATTTATTTCAATGATGGTCAATTGTGCCAACTTATATGAACCTGCTCCTTGTTGTTGATAGACATGCATATGGTTTTCCAATTCTTTGACCTTATAACTCAACCCAATCTCTCTTTGTTGGTAATCCTTTATTTGTTCTTCTAGTTCCTTAATTATTTGTAGAGCTATCTAAAACTCATTAGCTTCATCTCTTCCTATCAAGAGTAATTCCCTCTCATATTCCAAAAATAATTATTCATCAATCTCAGCTAGTGAAGAAAATTTCTCTTCGACTGCTGGACTATAATAGGTTTGAGTTTTCTTCTTTGTTGTAAATAAATCTTCTTTAGATTCAAAATTTGAGTTGGTTCTTAGATACAAAAATTGGAGGCTTTTGGACTATTCTTGATCATCAGCTTTTTTTTTTTTTTGAGTTTGTTTCAGACTCTATCATCACAACCTTTTCTTGTCCAGAATGTGTCTTCCCTCCTGCAATGCCCTTTTCCTTAAGGTAATTTGACCATCTTCTAGGCTGCACATGACTTTTTTGCTTCTTTTTAAGTGCAAGAGAGGAAGTTGTATTTTTCCTTTACACTTTTTGGACTTATCAAGGTTTTTTGTGGCAACAAAGGTTTCTAACTCTACAGGTGCTGCAAGCTATGTCCTAAAGGCTGTAGGCTGGATTTCCTGTGTCTTTGGCTCTAGTTGTGTCATTGATGCAAATAGGTGATGCAACATGTGGGGAAGAGGGTATATGTTGCTCTCCCATTTTTGTGGATAACTCAGTCACCTCCTAAGCACTATTCACTTCATCTAACCCTTGCCTCAAAGGTATGTTGTTTATATTATTGTGTGCTCGAAAATTTTTCCAACAAATATCAGAAAATTAGGTTTTAAGGCTTATTTTGACCAATAAAATGACCAAACAGTAATGAGACAAGGTAGACTGGTTTCTCTTTCTTTTGTACTCGGCAGACATCCATTTCAACAAGTTATACAAAAAAATTTGAGGCATTTACCTTCCTTTGATGGTAAAGGTGACTTAGTAATTTAAAATGTATTGTGTACAAGAGAGAACGCTTGCCATAAAAGGTCAAGTATTTAATTATGTATACAATAATGGATTCCCATAATCATAGTAAGGAAATTCATTTAGTACCTTGAGCGGAGGAATCCAATTCCTCTCTTGGTCGTATGAACTCATTTATAGTTGAAATTGCATTTGTTCGAACAAGGAATTCTTCTCCAATCGTAGGCAATCTAGAGACTTCTACAGCTACTACCTATGAGGTGCCCACTCTCAAGCCTCTAACTATGGCTTATCATTTAGTAATGTGTTAGAAAATTATTGTGCCATTACCTCATTGAACTATGTAAGACAATAAACAATCCAACCATCGAGCTTTTTGGAAAATAGGCAAACACAATTGGTCTTCTAATAATAAATTATGGGCTCACGATGTCTCCCCCCATTCTAAAGTTACAAAAATGAATGCTAAATTCTAAGCTGATGTATGCAACTCTTTTCAATTTTGATAATGACAACCAAATCAATCCTCCCCTGACACAAAGTTGCAATTTGTCCTCAAATGACAAGGTACAAGAATTACTGAGGGAATAATTTGTTTAAAGCATTGCAAATATAGATATATAATATAAATTAGATTTTGCATGAAGGTGAATTCAATAGAAAATTAATAGAGTTAATGGTAATCATAGTTTATAATGCGAAAAATACGTGAATTGGGTGCAATGATGGGAAAGATAGCACAACTGATATGATTTGAATGTCGCCAAGTAGTAGCGTGTTGAGAGAAATCAAATGATGGAAGTTGATGGTGGCATTAGGGGAAACTTGTCATATAGAGAACAATTAGAATGATGGAACGTGTCCAAAAAAGGCTTGATACAAAAAAAGAAAGCTACGACATGTGAGGAATTGATTTATTATGACGTCATGTGTTGCATGTAAATGGTAGAGAATAGGATTGGATGTATGTAGAGATGATAAAATTATGTACAATAGAGAGTGATAATTGATGTGTGTGAAGTGGTAGTGGCTAGAGGTAGTTGTTGCGGGCAATGATAAAACAAGTCCCTTGTGTAATTGCCTCGGGGATGTTGCTACAGGTCCCGTGAGAAGAAGTGTTTGTTACTTGTTTTATGTAGTCAAAAATAACTTTTGTTGGTGGCACAAGTTATTGGTGATGTAGTGTGTGTGTGTGTGTGTTAGTTTATTGTATAATTTGAGAATCATACCTACTTTTTATCAATAGGTGAGCTTGTTAGATCATCTACGAATCTATTAATGATCGATTTAGTTGTGTTTGCATAGTTTGCAAGTAATGTTGAATCTATGAGTGGTGAAAATTGTTGTTGCAAGTCTTATAGGAACTCTTCTATGTGCAACGACCTTTTTATAAAGTTTGATTCGATGTCCATTGACCATCAAAGAGAATTTGATTGAACAAATTGTAGTTAACTGTATTGCTTCATTTTGAAAAACTTGATTTATTTCATAAGGACCTAACCGCCATGTTTATAATTTATCCTTATGGTCCTTATACCTTGAATCATAGAGAAATTCTTAGTCCCCTTCATAAAAATATTTAGTTTTGATAAACTGGTCATGCCATTTGATTCTCTATTTTTGTAGTCTATGTATGATGGACTACTTCCAACCTTATTTCATCCAAATCATTTAGATTGTGTAGTTTGTCCTTTTGAGCTTTAGAAGATTCATTCCAAGTTGCATTGATGTTTCGAGTATTTTATGTTTAGATTCAATGAGAAGGAAAACCTTTTTCCCATATACTAATTCATATGGCGTAAATTTTTTAGTTGTTTTCCAGGTTGTCCTATACATTCAAACAAATTTTGGTAACCTTGTTGCCTAATCCTTTAGATGCAATTGGATTGTCTTTGTTAGAATGGCTTCAATTTCCCTATTTGTGACCTCAACTTGCCCATTTTCTTGTGGGTGGTAGGGAGTTTAATTTTTATGTCTGATCTCATATTCTTTGACCAAATGGACAATCAAATATGAAGTAAATTGTGGTCCTTGATCTGTGACTATATCTCTAGGCACTCCATACCTTGTGAAGTTTTCTTCACAAAGGAATGATGCAACTTTGCTATCTCTAGAAAACTATAATGTTGTTAGATAGTTAATACAAAATAGTATATACTCATTATTGGAGGTGGGATCTATTGCTCCAATGAAATCTAGTCCCCATTTATCAAATGGTTTAAGGACCAATTATGGTTGTAGGGGCATTTCATCGTTTCTTGTAGGTCTACCCATCCTCTGGAATCTACCACACCTCCTTGTATACTTGACTACATCTTTATGGAGTGTTGGGTAATAGTAGCCAGTGTCTAGAATCTTTAGAGCTATTCTCTTGGTTGGAAAGTTTCCTCCACAGGGCTCATCATGAAAATCCTTAAGGATATCATATACTTCATCTTCCCTCATGCACCTTCTCCATTATATTATTTGGTCATGTATAGAATAGATAGCCAACCACCCATGAATATGGAAAGTTGTGCTCAACTAATTGGCACCTTTCTCTAGGTGAGAGATATGGGGGTTCCTTTCCTACAACCAAGTAGTTATATGTGTCTACATACTAAGGTGTTTGCACTGTTAAGATAAATAAGTGTTCATCTAGAAAAGAAACATCCATAATTTCTTCTTCTCTTCTCACTTGTAACCGAGAAGGAAAGTTGGCTACCATATTTGTTTTACTTAGTTTATCCACAATAATTATATCAAACCCCTACAACAATAATAACTACCTAACAATTCATCCACCAACCACTAGTTTGTTCATCAAATATCATCCTGGATCATTATATGATTAGTATGAACAAAAACAAGATAACTATTGATATAATGTCTGAATTTATTAATTGCTTAGACTACTGCTAGTATTTCCTTCTCTATGAAAATGCAATTGAGCTTAATGACTTGGATATTTTTACTAATGTAATAAATGACATGCTCCAAATTACCTTTCTTTTGTCCTAAAACAACACCTATGGTAAAATCAAAAGCATTTGTATGGATGTGGAAAGGAATTGTCCATTTAGGGCCTCTCAAAGCAAGTGTAGTTGTGAGAGATGTTTTGAGAGCTTCAAAAGCTTCTTGCAAAGTAGTAGTCCATTCAAATTCAATGTCCTTATATAGAAGCATAAACATGGGAGCTAAAATTTTACTGAAATCCTTAATAAATATCTTGTAGTATCTTGCATGACTAAGGAAACTTATCACATATTTGTTGTTTGACAATCCTTTTAATACAATTTCTCACTGTGATCTACAATTTTCTTGTCTTGGATGCTTGATCTTCTATGATCTATATGACTGCTTCTTTCTATTCATATGATTTTCCTTAAGGTTTTTTGCTTTTGTTACCATGGGCACTACTATCACACCACTATCTTGTAGAAATTTTATCTTCTCATGAAACCCTACCATCATAATAGAGTTAGAGACATACATAAACTTCCCTTACATCTGTAGAAATATTCCATCAATGACACTTATGATTCAACAAAGGTATTCTACAAGTTTGCAATGCATGAAACCTTCCAAGAAGACTTTACACAAGTTAGAAGAGGATACTTGGTATTGTAAAATAAAACCACGCAAGGATGCAATGTGTGTGAAACTTAATCAATTCTTGTAATCTCTCCACTCTCTTTGAAATGTGCCATTGCATCTACTTGGTCTCTGCTATGTGGTGAAGCTAACAAACCCCTTAAAAATATTAATCTCTATGTCTCTTCTCTCAACTTGCAACATGCCATTGCATTTGTCTAGTGCATTCATGTTTCTTAGACTCCTTCAATTCCTTAACAAAAATATGGCATTAAACCCTAACTTTCCCATGCTACACACCAAATCAAGCCCTTTCAACTTTTAAAACGGAGAAAATATTCAATTCTTCCTTTATTTTTGGAATTAGAAACTAATAAAACTTTAATTTCCTTCCCTTTTGCAAATAAGTGCTAAACTATAAACCAAGGGTGGACAAAAATATCAACAATAACAAACCTATGCAATACCCAACCTATGTGGTTGAGGTTAGTGATGCTCACCTACATTCAAGAAAAATGCTTGTTGGACCATCAACCCCTCATATTACAAAACTTTGTGATAAGGAACTGACAATTGAAACTAATAACCATTCAATTAAACAACCTAAACAAAACAAGCTACATCCATAAATTATAAATAAGGAACCACCATTTCTAGAGAGACTGGCTATCCAAAAATTTCATTATGGACTGCATTTGATTTCTTGAGCCAACTTAGGAATGTTTGTGTTAAAATACCCTTAATCCAAGCTATTAAGGAAGTTCCCATCTACACAAAGACTATGAGGGAACTATGCCTCAAAAATCCAGGGAGGAAATGAAACTCTCATTAAGAATACCATAGTTGACTTAGGAGTTTCAATCAATGTAGTGACAAGGGAAACAATGCAAAAGCTTCAACTAATGGATTTGAGACCTACACCCACAGTTCTGCAATTAGCAGATAAGTCAATAGTAAATCCAAAGGGTATTATTGAGGATTTAGTAATCACACTAGATTCATGGGAATACCAAACAAACTTTATGGTTTTGTAGCCTAATGCCAATCTAGGAGGATACCCCTTAATCTTAGGTAGACCATGGCTAGCCATAACAAGTGCATTTGTTGGATGTGGATTTGGTAACATGATCATTTCCAATGAGAATGAGATAAAAAAATTGGTCCTCTACCCACCTGCATAACCTAATGTATAATTAGAATAGCTAGTTTAGCCAAACTTGGAAGAAGATGACTAATATTCATTGCGAACACTTATGACCATAGAACGAAACCCAATGATCAATATTTGGGATGTAGAGGAAATTATTGCTAATATCATGCAAAAATATTATGGATGGACCTGTAACAACACTATTTTTTAGCATGTTTGTATTGCCCAATGCATAATATTATACCTACTATAGCCTCTGAGTCCACTTCTTAGTTATTCCATACACTACTCTTGCACAATTGTAATCTTAATTTATTAGGACTAGGTGTTGCTTCTATCATGAATTCTACCATACCAATGGAAATAATATTAGGTAGAACACTTAATGTCAATCATCAATTGACATTCTCCCAACACTCTAAATTAATTGCAATATTGCAAGCTCACACAACAACATTTGGCTTGGAATACCATGACATGAATGGTATAGATCCTAGTCTTTGTGTGCACAAAATCTACATCAATAAGGGGTACAAACTAGTCAGGAAACCACAAAGAAGGATGAACCCAATTGTGTGAGATATAGTGAAAACAAAGTTGCAAAACTGTTAGATGCATGGTTCATATATCCAATCTTAGACAGTCAATGGGTTTCTCCATTGGTGATAGTACCTAAGAAAAGAGGCAAGTGGAGAGTATGTGTGGATTATAGAGAACTGAATATAGCCACAAGGAAGGATCACTTCCCTCTTCCATTTATTGGTCAAGTGTTAGATTCATTAGCAAGGAAGAAATACTTTTCTTTCCCGGATGAGTTTAATGACTACAATTAGATAAAAATAGCTCTAGACAACGAGAATAAAACCATATTTACATCTCCATGGGGTACATATGACTACTCGATTTTTCCATTTGGGTCGTGTAATGCACTTGCAACATTCTAAAGAGTTGTCTTGAGCATATTTTCAAAATTTTCACATGACTCTATGTAAATATATATGGATCACTTCACCATTTATGGAAATTTCTATGAAGAAGCATTAGCAAATTTTGAGGTCTTTCAAAGGTGTCAAGATCACAACCTCTCTTTAAGTCATTAGCATTGTATCATGATGATAACTGAAGAAAATGTTTTGGGATAATTTGTGTTAAGTAGGGCGATTCAGGTGGATCCTAACAAAATAGAAGTCATCTCTATTCTACCTACCCCCAAAAGAAAAAATGAGGGTGTCTTCACAAGGTGAAGTGTGAGGATAACATAGAGAATGTTGTCATAAAAGACACTTAGAAGCTAGAGAATGCACAAGAGATAGTGGTTATAAATTCAATATGAAAGGACAATGATCCTTGAATTTAATGGTTTTCAAGGTAATCACAATCTTGATAGTCCTTTTGAGATATCAAATTTTAATAACATGACCAACTAGACCACTAATCAATGAGTTCCTATGGTAGTCAGACCATAGGGTTTTCATGCCTTGAATATCCTAGACAGTCGAATACCCTATGATAGTCTATGAGACTCTTATGTAGGTATTATTATTTTGAAGATAAAGAACGATGAGAAAGTTCTATAGAAGGTGGAATTCTATCATGAAATAAGAAAGAGAACATAAGTTACATGGTAAAGAGTCATATTTAGTACAATAGTCAAAGGGAGAAGACAATAGATAAAATGTGACAATAGTATTTAAACGTTATGACTATCATGTGAAGAAGTATAAATGAGGGTTTTTCCAAGGGATTCATGAAACTAATGTAAGGATTGATAGGGGAGAGACTAGAGACCATGACAAAGTACATTGAATCCTAAGAGTCAAGATAAATTGAGTGAGAAATCCCTAGAAATGAACAACATTGGAGCCTTCAGTTCTCCTTTCCCATTTGTTGTTTTCTTGCTTGCCTCTACAATCTTAATGTCTCCTTATTTACCTGGTTTTCTTCTCATTTTTCCTTCATTTCTCTCATCTACTCCCTTTTCCTTTCTTGTAATTCCTTTTTTTTTTTTTGTCTCTTCTTCATTCAGTAGATCAATGTAAGCATCTGAAGTTAAAATTTGTGATTTCCTACTTAGATGTAGCACCCCAATCTGACCTCTCTATGATGATTGATGCACCCTCTACATTGGAAGTTAGATAAATTTAGGGATTGTGCTTTGTGTTTGTTGGTCATCAACTTGTGTGCATGCCATAAAGTCAACATCTTGGTCACTTGTAGCATTTGCATCTTCACATTTTGTTCCATCATTCTCAATCCAATTAGATGCATTTATGAAGTAGTGGATGACCTCTATTGGATCATTATGTGATGGTTATGGCATGGAGAGACTTTCATCCACTTCATTAAAATTCAAGTACACCCCTATATTTAAATTTGTATCTTTTAACCACCCTAGTTGGCTTGTATGTGACGAAAAACTCAAACCTTCGCCATTGTCTACAACCTCATTGCAGACTATTTGAACAATCAAGATTTGACTATCCTACAATTCAACATCATGATTTTGTGTGTAATGTCCTTCTAAATTATTTTTTGCATTCGAGACATTTTCTATATTAAATATTTGCACGAACTCATCAATCTAATCCTCGTTAAAACTAGCTAGCCTCAAGCAAGTTTTTGCTGCAATAAACTGTGCATCATCCTCAACTGTCATGGAATCACTTTTTTCTCTGACAGTGGTTGCTTTGTCTCAAACTTTGAAGGATTCATTTGGCCTCATATCCTTGTCAAGTGCACTCTTATTCAATGGTCAAATTCTTGTTCTTCGGAAGCCACTTATAATATTGCATGGAGTCAATTCTCGTGCAAAGCAAGAGTTGCCAACTCTTCCCTTCCAATTTTAATTTGGGGGTGGGTAGACATCCATATAGTCCTTTATTATTTGAAGTGATTCTAAAAGGAGAAAATATACTAACATCCAAAGACTGCAACTTTTGGCTGGTATGTGTAGGTAGTGTGAGAAAGTCTATGCCTATACGTCTTGCTTCTTCTATTGTCTTGAAGGCCACATGGCTGCCATGACTATCAAAGATAAGAAGTGCTCTATTTGTTGGTGAAACTCCGCTGGGGATTCATGCAAAAAAGTGTTGGAGCCAATTGACAAATAATTATTTAGTCATCCATGCATGCTCTTGGGCTGCCATGCATGCCCCTAACTCATAGTTAACAATATAGTTTTCCATATTTCTTTTGGACATCAACATGTAAAACCAGGTATATTGTATCTTGTTGCATTAACATAAGCTAAAACAATTATCCACTCTATTTTTTGAGATTAAGTGTGGTACACATCTCGACACCATCCTTGCAATAACCCACATGCCACAATTTCTACCAGCCTACACACCTATTTCATCCAAATTCCATATTTTGCTTGACCCATACTGGTGTTCATTATAAAACTTCTCCAAGTTGTCATAAAATAAATACACTATGGAAGGTTGTAACATAATTGTTCTATCTGTTTCTACCCCTTCTATAGTTCTAATTGACAAATCAAGATGCCTTTGTCGAAAACCAACCCACCATGACCTCCCTGACATCCCATTTGTGAACGGGTTAGGCCTTGATTCAATCATTTGGGCCACATAAGATTTCAGTTGAGAGACTTCAAGGCCATGGGCAATATTAGCTATGTCCTTGCACCATTTGATAACTTCAACTTATTTTTTAGATAAGATGGCATGTGGACCCTTCTTTTTGGTGGTCATAACTCCATTCAGCCATGCCATTAAACTACTAGGTGAGATTCCCCACTTGACTGTTGCACCCTTGATGGACATATGATTGTCTTTGACATATGATACTACACTTTGCATGCTAGAGATAGACCAATGAGTTGCTGAGAGATTTGGAGACCTCAAGTGCATGCCATTTGATTGACCAATGTGAATAGGTGGTTCCAAACTTGATTGAGTATTTTGAACAACTAGTTTGGAACCTAAATCTTTAGTTATGTGGTTTACATTTTTGGGACTAACATCTTGGTGGATGGACATTATTAACTCTTCCTCGGCAGATTGTGGAATATTGAATGTCACTCCATGACTGACTCTAATTGTGTTCCTTCCACTTGATCTCTTTCCCTTCTTCCCTTGTGCCATGATTTTCAATGAACCTAAATGTGAAGCAAACAATAGCAATATTGGCTCATGTTATACATATAAAACCAAAAAGTATTAAAAATTATACTTGTCAGAAAAGCATCAACATGTTTGAAAATAACATAAACAAAAAATAGACAAGGTCAAAAAAGCATATACACATTTAGATTAACAGACCCTTGGACATAATGGAAATAACAATTTTAAATAATGAACTATATGATTGTACAACCTGTTTGAGTATATCACTATATAAATTCAATGTGGTAATGATAATCAAACCCTAGATGGTTTTGCACAATGATGCAACAAATATAGGATTATTGCACCAAAATAGATTCATGAGTACTGTTGTCACGAGGATAATACCCTTAGCTAAGTGTGAAACTCAACTATCCTGTGAAACATGGGATCATCTTCAAGCTATGGATTTCCTATGGTGAAGATGAACCTCCATAGAAGGTCAGTTCCCTTGATGGACCTCACAAAAGCTTGCTTGTTTGATAGGAAAAAGGATGGGAAAACTTAAAATTAGATAAACTTGACTTAGGAGGTGATGCACCAATGATGAAAAGACTTTGTACTTGTTGTTCCAACTCACAATTCTTCTCAAAACTCAGCTTAACCCTATCAACAACTAAATTTTTTGACCAACTTATACTCAAGTGTTTCAAGGGGAGGTTGTGTTTCAGGTTTTGTTGTAGGAAAACAATGTGTTTTCACAACTAAAAAATATTAAAACAACTAACACAACCTATGACTTGCATCATAAGTTTTTCATATTCTTGCATAAAAAATAATTGTAAATGAGATCTAACTCAAGGATTCAATACTGAAATCACAAAAATTACCTCAAATCATTCATGGTATCACCTATACATGAAATTTGAGAAGGAAAACTTGCTGCTAAAAAGGAGTTTTTGTTTGTACAATCTTTAAAAATATTGAAAAAACTACATAAAAGTTGTTGCTATGTATGAAACTATCTCAAAATTTGAATTACAATCTCTTTCTTTTGCATAAGGCAAAAAGAAAGCATAACAAGAACTGCTCTAAAAAGAGCTAAATGTCTTGTCTTATAAAAGACCTCCTCAGCTAACTGAGGTTGAACCTTGTAGAAGATGTGAAGCTTACATGATTTGATGAACTAGATGTAAAACTAGAAGTGAAATCATGCAACCTTCAATGAAGTGAATTGCTAGCTTGTTGACCTTTGCATGATCTTTGAAGTGTGCCCCAACTCAACTTGAATTGATATTCTTAAAAAAGCATGAAATTTATGTCATCAATCAATTTGCATAAAAATTTCAATTGTTGGGCGTACAAGGAAAAAAATCCTCTATTTTAAGACTTCAAACTACTCCAAATTGCATGATTTTTGACTCAAACTCCTTTCATCTCCAGTTGTAACCATGAGGGCTTCTTAATTAAGCCTAAACTGCTTGCAAGTGCACCAAAACTGAGTATGAACATCACCTAACTTGTGATCAGCTGGTAAAACTCCTTGCATGATTATAGGTGTACTTGTAGATGACTAGGACTTCAAAGGTTTTGTAATGTCCCCTTTTCTAAAAATAGTAATTACTATTTTTAGTAAACCCAGTTTTCAAAATTGCCAATTAGGACCTACAGATAAATCGGATAATTTGGACTTTCAAGACAAATTTATTAAATCAATTTTGGGAGATAAATTAATATTTATTTTTTTGGGTCCAATTTGGGCGTTGGAATTTGGGAAGAGTTATTTGGAGCAATTTTGGTAACTCATGCTTGCAAGACTTCAAGCGACACATGGTACTTTACATGGGCAATGGATTACGCAAGTTACCAACTTCACATGCAAGTTTCCTCTTCTAGGTGTGAGGATTTGGGCGCCCAAAAAACTTCCTAAAAAGGCAACACATATGAAATGCAATTTCTTGCATTGTTGTTTCATTCTATGCATGTTATTTTCATAGTTTGTGAATTTTCTTCTGAGGTTGGGAAACCAAAAAAGGAAGAACTCCAAGGCTGATAAACCAAGGATTTAGAGGCTTGAAGGAAATGGTTCTAATGGTCTATAGGATCAAATTTATATAGAGTCTGACATTGTGCTTCATTGATTTCAGTTTGGTATATTTTTTTCCATGATTGCAGGTGTAGTTTTGAGGATAATTGAGTTGTGTGTTTCAGTTTGTTATTGTTGTAGATTACAACATATATCTTTATATTAGTGACATATCTTGATGTAATATTGCTGCTCAAACTATCAGAGTTTGGTTTGATGAGCTATGTTGAATTTGGCATCTGTTTGGTGCATATTTTGGCTTGCATTTGTGAGGTTTCTCTATGTATTTTGCTGCAGCTATATATTATTGTTAGATGTTGTTTATGATAGTAAATCTAATATAATTCCATAGTATTTTCATTCATATATCATAACATTTCAACTGCATGACTTTTTTGTGTTGGAATTGCTCATTTTGGTGAAGTTTATCTTATACCCAATTTCACAGTTTGTTGCAAATGGTAATTTTAAGGGAGATAATCTTTATTTGAAAAATTTGACATAATTTCCAGCAAGGGACATTGCAGGTTTGCATTCTTTTCATTGTGCTTATCTTTTGGTTGAGTTGACTATATTCAAGTAGTGAGGCCATTGCAAGGTACATGTTATTTTAATGTCTTATGACTACCCCTTTGATGCTTGAAATTCATCCATATGTTGTCCTTCAATCAACATTCATGACTATCCTTATCTTAAATTTTCCCTTTATGGATGTTATGCATGCATTTATGGTGATTGTCATATCAAACTCCAGAGATTTTGAAATGACTATTGTTGACGACGATTTTACTCACAACAAACAAGGCAAATAAATTCTTCACAGACAAAACCGCAAAGAGCCTATCCTTCTTGAAAGATATGGAACAAAGACAACCTAAAGGGGAATTCTACATTAACAGGGAAAATATTGGCTTTAGTTCAATCCCAAGTCTCTGATAACCAGGTCATGATTGCACTAGGGTCGCTCTCGGGTACTGATGTGATATTGTGTTGTTAATCTCAAAGGGACTACTATTTTGAATTGAATATTTTAGGCATTGGATTTTCAATTGAATCACAAAGACAAGAATCATGAAATCAAAATATTTGCAATATTACTTCACGATCATCACTAATTCTTTGCTATAACTTAAGTAGATTTAGCATTAAGCATTCAATAATTCCATAGAAAATAAAAGATTTTCAATAAAATTCCATCCATTCATTCAAATTTTGGAACATTTTCAAGAATTTAAACATCTACTCTAAAATAAAGCATAAAAATACTGAAAATTAAAAGTTTCTCCCGATTATTCTCCATGCATGCCCCAAAGAATCAATTAAAACAGAGTAAACCACTTTATACTTCACCAGATTGCTTCACAGCTACATATAAAATGGTGCAAGATTTTAAAGAGAGGGGTTTCATTTTTGGACACTGAGTAGGTTCTATACACACCCTTAAATGGCACAACATACAGTCTTGTTTGGTTGAACTAACAAAACTAGCTATAAAAGATACTGAGATAGGTAGCTATCTAATAAGCTCTGATATTAATCAATGTCTAGGTGCATGCAAAGTTTTACGTCGGAATGGTTCAGAAAATAGGAAGAAAGAACAAAACTTGAAAAAGTTTATGCTCCTCCGACATCCACAAATTCTGAACTTAAAATAAAAAAAGGGGATTCTCTAGCCTTTTATAGAACACAAGGCTCAGACAGGATAAGACAAATACATGAGAGGAAATCCAAGGGACCAATCACATCAAAGCACATGGAATGTAGTGACCAATAGGAGAATTGCAATTGAAGTCAACAGAAGTCAACTCCAATTACGCGTTGAAGCTCTTTGGGTGTTGATCTTTAATCTGCGCCAGGATGATACTTCAAATCAGGATAGTGTGCAGGGACTTCCCATACATTCAGAATGAATAAGTGGAATTTTCACCCCCACACACCGCTTGGCTCTAGCTCTACCACTCTCAGGAATGGGCTCTCCCAAAGATTGATATTTGTTTCCACCGCAGGTGCAATACCGGGATCTCTAGTACTCTAGTGGACTCAAAGCCCTCGCCATTATAATCTCCCAAAATAAGCAAATCGGATCACATGTAATCCAATCCATGATTTAAATTTGTTTGACCATCCATACCCGAATTTTGCATCGCAATCTGCATCTCCTGCAATCACAAATTCCACACATTAAATCCCTTTAAAAGAAAGAAAAAATTCACATCTCATGTAAATAAAACCATTATTCAAATGTAAGTACAAAACTCATAAATAACACACTTTCTAGCATATCATAAATCCTCACATATATACCGGATTATCAAAATCATTAGATAATCTTAAAATTTTAACATTTTCACTTCACATTACAACCTGGTACCCAGTACCCGGTATTTTTCTTTACCCACGAACTTTCCCGGACTTCGGTTATACTGGAACTCCACTTTACCGGACTCCACATTACCAAACTCCACATTACCAGACTCCACATTACTGGACCCCACTTTACCAGACCAGAGCCTTCCATTTGAACTCACATTACCTTTTGCCTTTTTCAATTGTTTCTGGTGCCCGAAACACTTACATTATGAAGTACCTTATATTAAAGATTTCTCTTTGCTCTTTACTTCTGGTGATCTTTCAATTTGCTAGCTCCTACCATAAGTTTTATTTTCAGTTGGGCCCCCAAGTCTTACAATCTTGGGGCGTGTTGTGAGACCACACAACAACTATACTTTATATCACTACCCCTTCGATGCTTGAAACAGTCCTCAAGTATAAGTTATTTGATCAAAAGTTTTATTAATGTCCATAGGTTTTTCATTGTGCACTTGGCTTCCTTTTGCAAAAAGCATTCAAACTATAACATTGCCCTTCATGCATCTATGATTGTCCTTTTTGCTTTATCATTATATAGGACTAGCTTTTGGATTTATGATTGTGATTTTAATAAATCTTCCCCTCATATGAGTGCCTTCTCAAGATCAACCTTGATTTATTATGATGCCCTAATACTTAAATTTTTATTTCCATTTGAAAGACATGACTGTCCACCTTTGTGAAAATCATTTATGTGTTGTCCTCTTCTTTGGAAAACTTATTTATCGCTGTCCTCTTCTTTAGAAACTTATTTATCATTGTCCTCTTCTTCAACAAACTTATTTATCATTGTCCTCTTCTTTGGAAAACTTATTCATCGTTGTCCTCTTCTTTGGAAAACTTATTTGTCATTGTACTCTTCTTTGAAAAACTTATTCATCACTGTCCTCTTCTTTGGAAAACTTATTTATAACTATCCTCTTCTTTGGCAAACTTATTTATCATTGTCCTCTTCTTTGGAAAACTTATTCATTGTTGTCCTCTTCTTTGGAAAACTTATTCATCAATGCCCTCTTCGTTGGAAAACTTGTTTATCGTTGTCCTCTTCTTTGGAAAAATTATTTGTTGTTGTCCTCTTCTTTGGAAAACTTATTCATCATTGTCCTTTTCTTTGGAAAACTTATTTATCACTATCCTCTTCTTTGGAAAACTTATTCATCATTGTCCTCTTCTTTGGAAAACTTATTCATCACTGTACTCCTCTTTGGTAAAATTATTTATCGTTGTCCTCTTCTTTGGAAAATTTATTCATCGTTGTCCTCTTCTTTGGAAAACTTATTTATCGTTGTCCTCTTCTTTGGAAAACTTATTTATCACCGTCCTCTTCTTTCTTGTGCCTGCTTGGTGATCTATCATTGGTGGTATGACTGCCCTCCAATACAGTCCTTGATCTTTAACGTCATAGTCATAATCATGGCTCTTGAATGAATTTACCCATCATACTACCTATGGAAAATGATTTTGGGTTGCCCACACAATGCTTTGCTCCTAGGATCTTTCACCTAAACGGAGAAAGGGGGGATTGAATGGGGTCCAAATGCAAATTTCAACACTCAAATTTAATGTAAATGAGATGTATTATGTCTAATTATGATGTACTAATGCACTGATCTGAAATTAAGATGATTTAATGATGCAAAACCTAAGAAATACAAAGTGCTAGAAAACATGGTGTGATATGCAGAAATATGAAACAAATGCAATAAATGATAAAATAAAGATGCAAGACAAAAAATTTGCACCTAAAAACTAATGAAGAGCTGAATGGGGATTGTAGAGACCTCTAAAATGCGGGAAATTTTAATTTTTGAGTCAACTAGGACACTTACGCCAGGCTGGGCGACTTAGTCCTAGATCAGGGAAACTGCCCAGAAAGTTGTTTTTGCCAAAAGGGTACCTGAAACTATAAAAAAATATGAAAAATTAGTGCAGTGGGACTAATTCGCCACTATGGGTGACTTAGTCCACTTTGAATTTTTTGCAAATCTGAAAGTGGAAATGGAAGCCCACAACTTGCACTCTGCTCTTTGACGGAAATCTGGATCTGAATCTTCGAAAAACCCTGTAAAACAGAAGATAATTTGATTTCTAATGGAGGGTTTGCCTTGGTCAAACCCCTAGTTGGTATAAACTTTGTGAAGGACAAAATCTGCATAAAACCCTAGTCCTAAGTGTATCTAAGACTAGGAAAAGCTAAAAATGAGATAAAACCCTATTCTAATGTGCTAGAATAAGATGACCAAATGGCACTTGAATGATGCAAGGCTTTAATGCAAGAAACCCTACAACATTTCAAATGAATGCAAATGACATGTAAATGTAATGCAAACCTTTTAAGTTTGAAGATAGAGAGAAAATGGAAGATGGAATCACTTTGAAAACAAGTCATTAGGTGTGATTTAATGGCTAGTTGCATCTCCTCAAACTATATTTCTCCATGATTCACCATAGGCATCCATGATCAACCCTTTGCAATGTGAGATCTTGAACAAAAAGTGAGCTTGAAGACCTGCAAAAACCCTATTTTGTTGCCCTAAAAGCTTCAACTTTACTACAAAATGCTATTGAATCTTCTTGTGTAAGATACTTTTGCTCTTGAATTTTGATTTTTGCTTTGTAAAAATGACTAGGAGATGAGAAAAATGACCTAGAATGTGTATTTATAGGCATCAATACCTAATTTTCCCATTATTTAGACCTAAGAGGCCAACATCCACTAGAAAATTAAATTGAATTGATGAAATTCCCACTCAAAAGTGGAAAATACCCCAAAAGGGACTAAGTCGCCACCTTAGGTGACTTAGCCCCACCAAGGATTTTTTTGGTGGGTTTCACAAAATTTGAGTGGTTTGAATGTTATTTTTTAGGATTTAAGTGATTTGTGAGTAAATTAGGCCTCAAAGTCTAAAATCATGAGCATTAGGGGCCTATAAATGCAATTTTTAATGGGTGGTTGATGCAAGGGTGTCTAAAATAGGTCCTAATTAGGCCACAAATTGTACTTTATGTAAAGGAGTACAATTTCCATGTCCACAGTTATCCCCCACTTTAGCACCCATATGACTCTATGTGCATATGTAAGCTAAAGGACTCTAAACAGTGCACTTTACTTCATAAAAGGATACTCATTCAAAAGACGGGAGAATGAAGCCCCCAATGTAGTTATCTACAAAACCACAACATTAGAAACTACATCCTGCAACATGAATTTGTTAGTTGTCCAAAAATCATTTTTCCTAACTTCTAGAAATCAAATTTGAGGGTAGATGTATGCCCCCCTTTGATTTCGCTTGCTTTACGAAGGTGGAATCAAGGTAGCAATCTAGCCACATCGAGAAAGAAATATCATATCAAAGGACATATCCAAGTACCATGTCACATAAAAATAGAAATTTGATGATTTCGAGTACGGAATCACAATTCCAACACATGAAATGGCATAAAAAATGGAGTTCCCTAGCTCTCGGTATGTTAGTTTGAAGAAAAGGTAAATCATAAGATAGAAGAAACCCTAATTGAATGCGTAGTAAAAAGAAATGAAAATAGGTTAAAGAGGTAAAGTAAATTAATTTGTCACTTACTATTTTATTTTACCTTCTTTGTAGTGTGAGAGTGACGAGTGAGACAGAAAATGTCGAGCAAACGGGGATACACACCTGCACATCTGGACGTTCTCCAGGATCATGTGGCACAGGGCGAGCGTTAGCATGAGGTGAGTTGATTTTGTAACCTTCGTTTTGTGATTTTGTAATGATTTAATGATGTTTATGCAAATCTAGGTTATTTCAGGATCTTGGAAAAAAAGTTCGCAAAGTGTCCCTTTTGTTCACAAAGTGTCCCGTTTCTTTGCAAAGTGTCCCATTTCTTTGCAAAGTGTCCCATTTCTTTGTGAAGTGTCCCAAAAGGGTTCTAAAGTGTCTAGAGCCTTTAGGAAAGCACACTAGATGGACTTTAGCACACTTGCATGATGAATAATGTAAAAATTAAAGATTTTAGATGAGTTTTCGAGCATATTTGTGGAACTATGATAGGTACCCGCTCGAGGATGACAGTGATTAGGAGGGAGACAATTGAGCTTCCTGAGAGATCTAACTCCAACACTATCAGCAAAGGAGACAAAGCATCTTTAGGTTGTGGGCATCTATTGGGCATATATTATGCCTCCAATGAGATACCACAATGCCATGTTGATGGCTCTCTATGAGCAGTGGAATGCAGATACATGCACTTTTCATTTTCCTACAGGAGAGATGACAATCACATTGGAGGATGTACACCAGATTCTCTATGTGTCGATTCAAGGAGAGCGAGTACATTTCCGCAGAGACCGCACCTTTCATGAGAAAAGGGTCAATTTATAGTATTGTTTAGATGGTCTAGTTCATGATGCACAGATTAGAGGACGGATTGATTTGTCCATGCTATTATATTCATGGGCACCAGTGGTTTGATGGATTATGATGCATATCATAGCACTAGTTCTCATCCCTGATGGTCGGGGTGGGCACCTCGAGGGAGGACTAGTCCACTTGATTCGAGAGATGGTAGATCAGTGGACAGTATACACCTGGAGTCAGTGTATCCTAACACATCTATATTATGATCTTGGGTGATTTGTATTCCGAGAGGTGGACAGTATGGTGCACTACACACTTCTACAGGTGTGGTGCCTTGAGCACATTACATGTACCAGACCATTCAACTATCCATGTGCGACAGTAGTAGAGTATCCTCAAGCTTTTGACTATCCTCCGCAGCGACTATGGAAGTATGGTGATTTGCACTTTTGGAGGGTACGATTTGACCAACTGGATGAGGACGAGGTCCTTTAGAGACCTTATCAGTTAACATTACAGTGGGCAAATTATACTAGATAGTTGAGGAGGATGCAAATGGATAGATTTTTGGTTGGCCGTCATGACCATGTAGTATGACCATTTTACTATGATCAGGTCATGTGGCAATTTGGACAGGTGCAAACACCACCCTAGACATTATCCTCTTTTAGGAGATCAGCGCGGAGTGCCTGGAGACCAGGTGATACAATGCGACTCGCTCTTGAGCATGTAGCTAAGAGTGACTCTGACGATTCTGATCACGACTAGCCGCCAATCTCCAACGCAAATGACAGCGGTGCCACAGGAGAGCACGAGGAGTGGTGGACAGTGACTCAACCAGTACCAGTATTCCCAATGGACGAGCCAATGGGAGTTGCAGAGCCACTACCAGATGGGGGAGATGACCAAGAGGATAGAGTCGAGGAGACATGCTATAGGGTTGTCGATATATTTACTGATGTGATTGATGATTAGTATGATAAGGAGGCAGATCTAGATTATGATGGTCAGGAGGGAGAGGAGGAGGATGAGGAGGAGTACACGGAGGATGAGGAGGAGGAGCAGTACAAGGAGGAGGAGCCACCCCTAAGTGAGAGTGATGAGGTAGGAGCTTAGGACTGCCATGAGCAGGGAGATGCCTCTCCCATCCATATGACGAGGTCACGAGTAGCAGCTGCAGCAGGCATTAGTACTCACAGTTGAGGGGAGGCTAGCATAGCCTCAATGCCCCCTGTACATGATGACATTGAGATTGCTCAGCTGACCTGTGATATAGGTGATGACATTTTATTTTATGAAATTATTTTAGTGTTTATGATTTACATATATATCATGAGGATGTTTACTAATTATGTGATGTTTCTACCTGGCAGGAGCGACGAGAGACTGGCAGGAGTTCTATCGTCAGACTGCTGCAGAGATAGTACCTGCATCCATTGACGAGGAGGAGATGGACCTTGATGCAATCTAATTAAAACATATCACAGTTTCATTTTAGACACAACATGATGAGTAAGTATGTTATGCTAAATTAAATTGAACATATCATAACACACAAGATGAATTTGAATAGCATGAAAACCTAAAGTCATAAAAAATAACCACTTTAGTGTTCAAGACATACACGCAAGGGATTTGTCGAGAACAAAGCAATGTGAAAGTGTATAGGAGAAGATCCCATAACTTTAACAACATTGCTCTATAATTCATACTATTCAAAAGGTATTAAACATAATACCGACGCAAATGTGTGGCATTGATAGGTTCTTTAAGGGGTGTTCCATCGAGTTCGGTTAACTTGTAAGCACCAGCTCCAAAGGTTATGTCAACTATATAAGGTCCTAACCAATTAGAACTGAATTTGTCACGTTCATTTGGGTCAGCATTGACATTACGCTTATTAGTAGATAGGACAAAATCACCTTTTTGGAAGGATCAGGGGATAACATTAAGGTTGTAATGATTATGTTTTCTTTTGTAATAAGCTTGAAGATGTTCAAGAGTGTTAATACGCTGTTCATCGAGCATCTCCAATTGATGTAACTATTGTTTCTGATAATGCGTATCATCAAAAATTTCATGAAGACCCACTCTTAGTGTAGGAATTTCTAATTCTAAGGGCATGATTGCTTCACTACCATAGACCAAAGTATAAGTTGTGGTCCTTGTGGAAGATCAGACATTTGTACGATAAGCCCAAAGTGCATATTATAATTGTGTGTTCCAATCCCTATGGTTCTTATTAATAGTTTTCTTCAATATTTGTTCAAGAACTCTATTAGTTGATTCAACTTGACCATTAGATTGCGGGTAATAAGGTGTCAAAAAATGGTGTTGGATATTAAAGGTCTCTAAAAATTTCTTCACATCATTATTCTTAAATGGTATACCATTATCAAAAATTAATGCAGAAGGAAGTCCAAAGCGAGCAATAATGTGTTCCAAAATGAAACGACATATCACCTCAGTTGTTGTAGATCGAAGAGGAATGGCCTCTACCCATTTTGTAAAATAATCAGTTACAATAATAATAAAGGTATGTCCGACGGAAGAAGGAGATGAAATTTTTCCTATAATGTCCAATCCCCAAACCGCAAAGGGCCATATCGGAAGTTGAGTTTGAATTTCATTAGCAGGAGCATGATCTAGATTGCTATGTTCTTGACACTTATGACATTTTCAGACATAATTAAAGCAATCAAGTTCCATGTGGCGCCAATAATACCCTATAATGATAAGTTTTTGAACCAATGTTTTTCCTCCAAAATGTCCACCACAAGCACCTTCATGGGCTTGGTGAAGTGCAAGAGGGATCTCAGAGTTGTTCAAACAGTGCAATAATATACCATTAAACGACCTTCAATATAGCACATCTTCTAGAATGACATATTTAGATGCAAGCTTATGTAAATGAGCACGAAGGTTTTTAATTGTCAACTTGGGAAAGGTACCACTTTTCAAATAGGTGAATATGGCATCATACCATTCACTCAAGTTTGCTTCATCTGTTGTGAAAACCTCTTCAATCTTGTCATCAATCGAAGGTTTCATAAGAGGGTGAATTGTGAATGTGAAATATTTTGAAGGATCTTGGGGAGAAATAAGAGAGACAACACTTTCCATTGCCTACATTCTTTAGTCCAAAAGGCATCATAACCCAACAAAACGTTCCCCAAACAGTGGTGAAGTTTGTCTTGTATTGATCTTGTGGGTTGATGAAGATTTGATTATAGCCATAAAATCCATCCATGAATGATAACAAAGCATGTCCAACAGTTGAATCCATGATCATGTCAATATTAGGAAGCGGAAAATTGTCCTTTAAGGATGCTTTATTCAAGTCACGAAAATCCGTACATATCTGAATACGATTGTTGCGTTTAGCATCTGTGACAATATTTTTGATCCAAGGAGAATAATCAATAGGGTGAATGAAACCTGCGTCAAGGAGTTTTTCAAGCTCTCCTTTAACATGCAAGGCTATCTTGGGATTCATTTTTTGTATCTTTTGTCGCACAGGCTTAGCGTTGTTTGCAAGAACAATGTTATGTGTGACTATTTTTGGGTCTATTCTTGGCATATCAGAATATTTCCAAGCAAATATTTCAGGAAAATCATGGAGCAGAAGTGCAGTATCCTCTTTTTCTTCATCATCAAGGCACTTCCTGATCTTAATGACTTTTTCTTTATCTTCTATGTCCATTGGTATATCAATTGTATCTCCTAGGGAGAGTGCATTTGACTTAGGAGACTCAGGATCATATGGTTCCATGGTTTTCTCATTATCATTAGTATTTTGTGGCTTGGAACTTATCATGGCGCAGGTAACATTTCATTTAGAGGAAGATGTTTATCAATAGCACCTAAGATTTGTTTCAGGGCTTCATCACTTTCAACATACTCCCAAGATGGTGGAGAATTCATATCAAGAAATTCAGGATGTTTTAGCGTAAGTGTGGTTCTTGGTTGACATGTGATGGTATTGATATTTAATGAGGGTTGTTGAGTTGCTTTTGTTGTCTTAGAAAAGGAATATCCTAAACCGGTCTTTATTTCTTGTGTATCAAGTTCAATAGGGACACGAATGCCTTGTTCATGTTTTCCACATCCTTTACCATTGTACCCCAATTTTTTCATAAGCTCATAACTGTGTCCATAAATTCTTTCCATTTCCTTTGGATTGGGTGGTTATTGATAATCTATCTCATCAAAAATTGTTGTGTAAGTTGTGTTTTCTTCCAAAGGAGGTGAGATAGAGGAAATGGAAGATTCTTCTAAATTTTGAGTTGACATAACCATTGGTTCTCTTGTTTTTCATCTTCCTTGCGAGTAATTATGTATTCATCCATAAATGAAGGTGTAAATTCCAATGTT
Organism: Sequoia sempervirens; assembly: GCA_007258455.2. Lineage (NCBI taxonomy): Eukaryota > Viridiplantae > Streptophyta > Pinopsida > Cupressales > Cupressaceae > Sequoia > Sequoia sempervirens. The sequence continues at coordinate 686,335,974 of VDFB02000003.1, forward strand.
CCCCAATCATCATCTAACAATTTAGACATAGATTCTTCTTCTTGTTTAGTGGTCTCAAGAGGTTCAATATGAGATGTTGGAATTAAAGTATTCAGAGGACTTGTTGTTCCTTTTTCAAGTTGCAAACAACTCTCAGGCTCGAAGTCTATCTCAACTTGATATAATTTATTGTTATAGACATATTTCATGATGCGATGAAGAGTTGAAGGTACTGCATGCATCTCATGAACCATGGCCTTCCTAAGAGAAGATTATATGCAATATTATAAGGCATGACATGAATAGGAGTTTGCAAGGTAGCCACTCTGACTGTTATAGGCAAAGTGATTATACCAAGTGGTTGTTTCGTTGTGTTGTCAAATCCTCTGATAGATAAGGAATCAGGTTTGATTTGTGATTTATCCACATGTAACTGATCTAGGAGTTTCACACTGCACACATTGAGGGCAGAGCCATTGTCAACAAGGATTCGCTTAATGCCTATTGTATTATATTGGGAAGTGATCATAAAGGCCTAATTTTGTTTCTATAACTCTAATGGAGGGAGGTCATGCTGATGAAAGGTAATATCTACATTAACTGTATTTATTCATTTTAGAAGAGTTGCCACATCATGTGCAATTGTACCAGGAGGAACCTTTATTTGTTGCAAGGCTGTTTGGAGCATTGAATGATAATTGGGTGAATTTTAAAGAAGATCCCAAAGGGATAATTTGGCAGGAGTGCTTTTAAGTTGGTCAACAAGATCATACTATCTTAATTGAGGAGCACTAGGTAGTGTGGTATTGGGTAAAAGTAAGGACCTTGGTTTTGGTTGCAGTGGGTGTGGGTTATTTCGAGTGTAATGTGTGAGTGCAACAACATCATGTTGTGGTGGATAAAGGGTAAACTCAGGTTTAGGTGGAGGTTGAGGTTGATGTGAAGGTAGGTAAAGGACAAGTTGAGGTTGAATGACATTGACATATTTTGTTTTTGGTTGCTCACAAAAAACCTTAGTGGATGGCTTGTGTGAGATGAAATCCTCAAGGGCTTCATCTAACATACTCAAATCATCACTACTAAAAGGTTTGGGAGATAAGTTATAGTTAAGTGGTTTAGGTTTGTCATCACAAGCCTTAGTGGATGAACTTAGTGAGAAGAAACCTTGTAAGATGTCATCTAACCTATCCAAGTCATCACTACTAAGAGGTTTGGATGATATGGTTGTCCTAAAATGAAGCATTGTTTTGATGGGTTCATTTGATGTTGTGAAGTTTTTATTTGTTTTTTTTATGAATCTGATCTAAATGAACTAGGAAGTAATGTTGAAAATGAACATTGTAAAAATCTAATGCTATCTATGATTTCCATTAAAGTAAATAGTACGAATGCAAATGATTAAAGTAAAACAGTAAATGATTTTACAGAAATAGACCAATGACTGAATCTAACAGGAATTACAGAAATGGGAAACATAATGCAGAAAATAAAAATGCAAAATTTGTACTAGGACTAAGTTGCCCAAGGTGGAAAATTAGTCCAATTAGGGTGATCTTTGAAGTTTTTATGAATTTTCTGATGGATATAAATTATGTTATGCAAATCTACAGTGCAAATACAAAATTTCACTATTGTGCAATGAAATGGAATGCAATAATGCAAGTTAAAATGAGCTTTTCACTAGTGCAATTTTGAAATCCCTAGGATGCAATTTAAACAATGCAATGCAAATGAAACCTAGGATGCAATGGAAATTAGAAGTAAAGATGTTCAAAATTCGGGTTCACCAAAATGTGGACAATGATTTTGGGTTGCCCACACAATGCTTTGCTCCTTCTAGGATCTTTCACCTAAAAGGAGAAAGGGGGGATTGAATGGCGTCCAAAATGCAAATGTCAACACTCAAAGTTAATGTAAATGATATTTATTATGTCTAATTATGATGTACTAATGCATTGATCTAAAATTAAGATGATTTAATGATGCAAAACCTAAGAAATACAAAGTGCTAGAAAACACAGTGTGATATGCAGAAATATGAAACAAATGCAATAAATGATAAAATAAAGATGCAAGACATAAAATTTACACCTGAAAACTAATGAAGAGTTGACTAGGGATTGCAGAGACCTCTGAAATGGTGGAAATTTTGATTTTTGAGTAAAATGGGACACTTACGCCAGGCTGGGTGACTTAGTCCTAGATCAGGGAAACTGCCCAGAAAGTTGTTTCTACCAAAAGGGTACCTGAAATTGCAAAAATTTATAAAAAAGCAATGCAGTGGGACTAAGTTGCCACTATGGATGACTTAGTCTACTTTGGATTTTCTACAAATTTGAAAGTGGAAACGGAAGCCCACAACCTGCACTCTGCTTTTTAACAGAAATTCATATCTGAATCTTTGAAAAACCCTATAAAACATAAGATAAATTGATTTCTAACAGGGGGTTTGCCTTGGTCAAACCCCTAGTTGGTATTTAAACTTTGTGAAGGAAAATCTACATAAAACCCTAGTCCTAAGTGTATCTAAGACTAGGAAAAGCTTAAAATGAGATAAAATCCTATTCTAATGTGCTAGAATAAGATGAGCAAATGGCACTTGAATGATGCAAGGATTTAATGCAAGAAACCCTACAACATTTCAAATGAATGCAAATGACATGTAAATGTAATTCAAACCTTAAGTTTGAAGATAAAGAGAAAATGGAAGATGGAATCACTTTGAAAACAAGTCATTAGGTGTGATTTGATGGCTAGTTGCATCTCCTCAACCTCGATTTCTCCATGATTCACCATAGGCATCCATGATCAACCCTTTGCAATGTGAGATCTTGAACAAAAAGTGAGCTTGAAGACCTACAAAAACCCTAGTTTGTTGCCCTAAAAGCTTCAACTTTACTGCAAAATTCTATTGAATCTTCTTGTGTAAGATACTTTTGCTCTTGACTTTTGATTTTTGCTTTGTAAAAATGACTAGGACATGTGAAAAATGACCTAAAATGTGTATTTATAGGCATCAATACCTAATTTTCCCATTATTTAGACCCAAGAGGCTGACATCCACTAAAAAATTAAATTGAATTGATGAAATTCCTGCTCAAAAGTGGAAATTACACCAAAAGGGACTAAGTCGCCACCTTGGGCGACTTAGTCCCACCAGGGATTTTTTTGGTAGGTTTCATGAAATTTGAGTGGTTTGAATGTTATTTGTCAGGATTTAAGTGATTTGTGACTGAATTAGGCCTCAAATTCCAAAATCATGAGCATTAGGGGCCTATATGCAATTTTTAAGGGGTGATTGATGTAAGGGTGTCTAAAATAGGACTTAATTAGACCACAGATTGTAATTTCTGCAAAGGAGTACAATTTCCATTTCCACACTACCATTGTTGCCCCTTAATGTTTAATACTATGTTTCTTTGTTTGAAAGTTCTACCCTCATTAATCATCATTTAAAATATGCCTTTTTGATCTCATCACATGTTTTTGAAGTGAATTCCTTGTACTATTCACATGAGGTCTTCATTTGCATTGTATAGTCACAAAAAGGTCCTTTCGGATAGCAAATTTCCCTCATGCTTATGACCACTATCTTAACATCTAGAATTTGTCTTGTTCAAAGATTTCATTGTTGTCGTGGGATTGCTACCCTCATGTCTTTGACTGTGCATTGATACTCAAACCTTCATATGCTCTTCTATGACTCCCAACATACTACCCATTGTGCCTCTTTGATAATGCCTTAAGATTGTCCTCTCATGATCTTTGACTGCACTTTTTCATGCATTTTTTTACTATCATCTTCCTTGGAATTTCTACCACTCAACCTCAAGAGTATTGCCATATGCTTTATGGGCATCTTCTCTTGCATTTGTTTGTAGCTGTCACAAACTTATCTTCACCTTGTTCTATGTCAAAATGACATATAAATCACTGGTCATATTATGCACTCTTTGACCATAATGTTTGCTTCCCGTACTCATGCTTGACTATCCTATAAGAATTTTGTCTTTTTCTCGTTGACTCTTGATTTATGATGATAGTTATTTACCTATTATTTCCCCTCACTCATCAAAATTTGTTTTTCCATCTCATTCACAGTCTATGGTTCTTTCGAAGACTTGCTTATAACTTTCTTAGCCTTTAAACTGCCTTCATTATACCCTATTCACTAGAGGACTATCCTTTCATTCTCGCAACTCATTGATTTGTTGTCTTTATTAATATTAATGTATATGATTGTCCTTGCAAATATATGGGATGAAACTTCATCATGGTTGCATTTAATGGACTATCCACAAATTGGGCTAAATTCATATGAGCAGATGTTGAAGCTTATACTCTTCTAAAGGGTTGTCTTCTTAAGCTTGAACTATGCTCACTTTTGAAACCTTGCACTTAGTTTATCTTTAATGGAAAGCAAGTTACATTTTTTAATGCTATTCATATGTATGAATATCCCATTGATACTTTTGATTGAAACTTCATGGTGGCCACTATCCTTTATTCAAGAATGGGACTATGATTTATTATTGATGATTGTGATATAAAACTCCTACACAATGAACCTATCCTCCATTAATGATCTCTTAAATATCATAAATATCATGGTCTTTAAGCTACTATCATTAATGAAACTGCCCTTGTTGTAGCTCCAATGACTGATTTAACTTGTTTTTAAACCTGAGATGAGCTACAAGAAAGCACTATGGTTGTATGTTGGGCTCAACCCTTGAGGGAGCCACATTTTTCTCCACACGCAACCAAATTTGAGAAAAATTTTTTGATGTAGTTTGTAAACATCTAAGGGAGTAGGTTAGGGCTTTTTACACATTTGTTTAATTTTCCTATACCTATTATTTCTTTTTTTCAACTTTATTGCTTTTTTTCATGAAACTAATCAAAATATTCATAACAATTTGTTGTGTATGCATTTAAAAGTGTTGAACAAGAATTAAAAAGAAAGAAATAAAAGATTTATTGAGTGCACCTGTCAATATGAGCCCTGAATCTTCAAGTTTGCATGGTTGGGCATGATTGAAGAGCTTATAATCAACAACAATCTCTTGTCTTCTACTCTTCATGGTGAGATATGATTGAAAACTCCTCTTGATCTTCATGCAAACCTCTTGAAACTCCTTGTCTTTAGTAGCAAATGGAACCCTAGCTTCCTCCACATGAATTTTTTTTCTCTCTTCTTTTTCCAACGCCCAACTTAGAGTCTTCTTGTTTTGTTTTCATGCAACTTAAGGTTTTCTCCTTGTTTTGTCTTTTCAACGCGAGTTTTCCTTTTTCCCTTTTTATTTACCTTGTTCAATCTCTTTAACCTTACTTTTTGGCGTGGAAACTCTAGATTGAGGAATAATTTAATGTTTTTATAAAAAAAAATTAACAAGACTTTTAAATAAAACATTAATGCTCTTAATGCTATTTTATGATTTTTAAATAAAGCCAAAAGATTATTTAAATGGGATATTTAAATAATGCTAATGATTTTTTGCAATAAAAGTGAACTACATTCTTGGCATCCTCAGGGGTGTTTTGCTTGTTAAAACAAAAAAATAGACAAGTATCCTTGCATATTCATTAGGAAATAGAGTCACAAAGGCTTGAAAAGGAACTCAAAAGATAACTGAGAGATATATGGACCAACAACAACCTAAGACCAAGCAACCTAAAGCAAGACCAAAAAAGTCCTCTGAAAGGACAAAACCAATCGTGCATCAACACTTATTAGAAAAAAAAGATGCAAATATCCTATAATAGGAAAACAGATTGTGCATCAGTGCTTATGAATAAAACCTACCCTACCCTACACTAACCAACAGTGGTAGTGTTCAAACAAATCCATTAACTGGTTCTGCAAAATAACTTCCTTTTCTCAACAATTTGCATGCAAGCATGACTTGTGGTATTTTTCTGGACTCGATCAGAGCTAGATGTCTGATAAGAAATCCTTTTGAAATGATAAACTTTGAGTTCTCTTTGTTGGTTTCTTGCTCATGCTCTATTGTCTCATCATTTTTCTTATTGGGTTGCTCCATTTCCAATGACTCGGTTAGAAACATGGTCACTTCCACATTTTGCTTTGTTGCTCATGATTTCCCTCCTCTAAAGGTGTTGGATTATCATCTAAGCGTGAACAAAATAGCTCAATGTGATCTTGAAATAGGTCTTCTTCAACCTCCTTGCTTTTTTGTGGAAGAATATTGTTTTTAACTTCATGGTGGCTCCCTTGAGGAATTAAAACATCAAGGTCTTTCTCACAATCATTCTCATATTTCAAATGCTCCCAAAACCTTTGATGATTTTGAAGTTTTTAGAGTTTCTTCATCTTGCTCAATGGAATATGGAAGTTCATCAAATGAGACTATAAAATCATGGCTTTCATTACCTTTTTCAAGCTTTTTAGCATGTTGCCCTGGTTGATCATGCTCTTCAACCTCTTACTGCAAATCTACTTTTTTCTCTTCTATTTCATGTGCAAGCATATCAATGACAAAGAAGTCTACTTTCTTCTCTACAAATACTTCTTTTTTTGCTCACTAAACCAGTTGCTTTGATAAATAATGGGTCCATCTTTGTAAAGGTGAATGGTGTTAGGACAAGAAAGTTGATTATTGATTTTTTGTTGATCTTCTTGAGACAGTATAAGCTTTGGAGATGGCTACTCTTGATGTATACTAGGTTGCTCTTGATTAGATTCTAGATCTTGCAAAAGATGAAGGGTTTTATAACTTGGAATTTTGAGCTCAAGAGACTAGTTTGAAGACTTAGAAGGTTTACCTTGCCTAAAACTTGGAATTTCATACCTGGGAATCTCTTCCTTTGCAAGCTGATCTAGAATGTAAAAAATTGATTGAGCCTCAAACCTTTGTACGTGATCAAGCAATAGCCTCATTTTCTCTTCTTTAGTAGCAAGCTCTCTTGCAAGATACTCCTCTTGCTTTCTCATTTACTCTTCTTTAGTAGCAAGCTCTCTTACCAGATACTCCTCATATTACTTTCTCATTTTATCTTCTTCAGCAGTAGGCTATCTTACAAGATACTCCTCTTGTTGGTGTTGGTAAGTTGAATAAGCCAACTCTTCCTACTACAAGTTATACTCTTGATTTGCTTTAATCTCATCCAACTACTTATTGAAGCCTAGCAATATGTTTTTGATGTCACTAATCCCAGAGCTATTAGCATTTTGAGGCTGGCTATGGGAGTAGCTTTGCTGGTTTGAAATGAAATGGTCTTCTTAGGGATGAATTTGAGCATATGTAGGATGCCAAGAAGATTGAGCAAGGGTGGGTGGGTAGAAAGCATATTGAACATGCTGGTTTGTTTGTGTAGAAAAATAATTTGGGGTAAAACAAGTTGCATGCTTAGTTTGATATGGTTGATAGGGAGGTATATGAGTAATACTTTCATGAAATGGAGGTGGAAAGTATTTCTTCCATGAAAATTTGACATGTTAAAGCATTCAAAACTTGAAAATCTACTTGGAAATGCTTTAAAATTAAAAAAAATCAACTTCTTTTCTTCATAATTTAAACATACTAGCATTTAGTCTACTTGAAACTAGTAGATTGAATCTTTGAGTCATCATGTGTGTAAAGATATTTCCTCCAAAGGTAGAAATTGTAGATGTACACACCAAATATCAGCAATGAAAGGACAATCTTTGAATTGTGATAATTCAAACAGTCCCATTGGGTGTGCTAAAAACTGTTGTCACGAGGATAACACCCTTAGCTAAGTATGAAACTCAACCATCTTGTGAAACATGGGATCATCTTCAAGCTGTGGGTTGCCTATGGTGAAGATGAACCTCCAGAGTGGGTTGGCTCCCTTGATGGACCTCCTAAAGGCTCGTTGGTTTGATAAGAAAAAGGATCGGAAAACTTAAAATTAAATAAGTTGGACCTAGGAGGTGATGCACCAATGATGAAAGTACTTTATACTTGTTGTTCTAACTCACAATTCTTCTCAAAAATCAGCAATATGCAATCCATGAAAAAAATAAGTCTCCCAAAAGTACCCTTGAAGCTTCTTTGAATGTTAAACCTCCTAAGCAAGATACTTGTCAAGAATCCATGAACATTTCCAACCTATTCAATTGCTTTTCCATTTGCATCCTTTCAGCTTTGTAATCTACCCTGACCTCTCCACCTCAATCCAATGAGCTTATACTTGTATAACCTCGACTTTTTTATTGGGATCAACAAGGTTCACTAGTTCTAGACACTTTTCACAATGATGAGGTATTGTAGAGTTCATGGGCTTAAGAGATACAATTCCTTTAGGTGTTCATATGGCTAGATTTGTTGACAATGAAGAGTATAAAGTATCTAGATTGCATGAGCTTGAGCTTTTGGATGAAAGAAGAATTAATGCTTTAAATCATTTATAATCTTATCAAAGCCATATTCATCGAAGCTACAATAATAAAATTAAGGCTCATAAGTTTGATGTTGGAGATTTGGTCCTAAAAGAAAGTCAAATAAATCAACAAGATCGAGAAAGTAAAGGAAAATTTGAGCCTAATTGGTTAGGACCTTTTGTGGTGGTTTCAAGCTATGGGTTAGGTGCTTATTGACTTGCTTCTCCCGAAGGGGATCTTTTGGATGAAACTATTAATAATATGCATATTAAAAAGTTTTATATGTGATCCTCAGTGTATCCTGGTTTCTTGTACATCTTAGTCTTGCACTTCATATTAGTTCCACATTGCCTTTCCATCTCGCTTGTCCTTTAGCTTTATGTTGCATCCATTCATTAGGTTTGCATTCCTCCTTATCTATCATGGCTTCTTGGTTAGGATTATCCTTGTTGTTCCCTTGCTTACGCTTGTTGATCTTTATCCTAGATGGGGGCATTTCTTGACCTTGGCCTTGGGTGTGGATTCCTTGTCCTTATCCTGGAGATCACCTTGTTGGCTTCTTTTGGAATTCACATTCTCGTGTTTGGGATTATCTAGTGTCTTAGAGCTTGATGTTTCAGCTGTCATTTTTAGCCTTTGGCTTAGCTTGTCTTTTGCCTATCTCTAGTATCTTATCCTATCTTCTATTGTCTAGCTATCTTGTGCCTTATCTTTGTCGGGCACCCTGTCGTTATCATTTGAGCTATCTCTCTTGGCTATTGGTTTGGATTGATAGTTGTTGTCACTTTGCTTTCTTGACTTTATATTTAACTTTAGCTTTATCTTGATTTTGGATTTTGCTTTTGTCTTTGTTTTTTATGTCTCATTTTATATGCTTGATTGTTGTTGCCTAGATCCTATCATATCTTGGTATGCTTAGAGTAGTTAAGAATGGGGCATGGTATTGAGCTTTTATTTGATGTGTTTGATGTACTTTCCATGTTTTTGGGTTATTCTTATAGTACTTCCAACATGTTTTGCTTACCTTGTATATGGTTGGGTAGCTTCTTATATACACTTCTCCTATGCATATCTGGTAGTTATACATCTTGTGTATTAGGATGGTTATGCTCTAAGTCTATTTCCTCACATGTTCAAACAAGGTTAGTGGACATTTATTTTACTCACTTTGTGTGTGATTATGGTGGCTTCTTGCATGCATCTACATCCTTTGCATACTTGGTTTCATGCCTCTTGTTCAATAGGATCCTTATGCTCTAAGTTCACTTCCTCACATATTTAGACAATGTTAGTAAACTTGGTATACAAGGATCTCCTTTCTTTGCCTATCGTGACTAGTCCATGAAAGAGATACAAATTCATCTTGGTTCCTTATACCTTGATGCATAATATCCTTGCAATATCAAAATAGGATTGATCTTCACATTTTGTTGGCATCACCAATAGCACAGAGTCTCATATCATTTTCATTTTTGCATATCATGTCCAATCATCATCATGCTAATATCATTTTATCCTACCAATATGCAATCCTATCTTATGCTATACTATCATCTTGGGCCTTGATCCTTGCTTTGCTTTTCCTGCATGTCTTGCATGGTTAGTGTGCATCATAGTATCATAATCATAGCATCATAATCATAATGTCATAATGATAATAATCTATCATAACATGTCATAAAATCATATCATGTGCATCCATCATGAAAACATAGAACTAGAAAACATGCATTGCATAATAACATGAAACATTGATAACACCCATATTCATCATAACATAAACATAGAAAACCCATCACATGTCATCCATAGAATCATAATCATACAAAATCATAATCTCAGAGTGTCTCTGCTATAGAAGTCTCAAAATAACCATGTCCATATGTGTAAACCATGTGTGTCAAATATCTACAATGGGCTATATACATCATGAAATAATAATAATACAATGGCCCATAGGCACAATGTTTACATAATATACATGCATCAAAAATATGTATAGGTATCCTAGCTCCTATGTGGAGTTGCCTCCCTATGAATGTCCTAAGGATCCATGATGAGATGGCCCCGCTCCTCCTAACCATGTTAGCTATCATGGTGGTAATGGTGGCCCCATGCTCCCTTGGATGGCCTGTGTACCTGATCTTGTTGATTGATATCCTCCCCAGTGTGCCCTCCTCTTGGCTAAGTATTATGGATCCTATCTCTCCAGAGGCACCTCCCTCTCATATAGGGTCTTGTAGTAGGTTTCCTCCTTCGTCAATTATATGATCCTAGCTAGGACCAAGTCTGTGGTCATCCTTGTTGAGGCCTATGCTTGCTACCTCCCCTGCCTCTTTGCATCTCCCTCTGTGGTCATCGTGTTAGTTGGACCTGTAGGTTGTCTCTCTCTCCTCTGGCTATGTCTCTCTCTCCTATCGCTATGTCTTGCTCTGCACGAGCCTGATCTCGCTTTGAGAGCATTATAGCCAGTCTATCCTATAAGGTGTCCTACCCTGATGCTTGTTGTACCTGTTGTATATGTGGTACTTGTTGTGCCTGCACCTACACCTATACTAGAGGTTGTCTCGGTGGCCCCCACCCTCCTCCATCTCTTCTATCATCACCATCATGCCATCCCCATCCATCATCATCTTGTCCATCATGACCATCTCCCTGACCACCTCCCTGTCCACCCTATCCTGAGACTTATGCTATCCTCCTCCTTTGTCTTCATGCTTGTCCTCCCCTTTACAGCTGACCTATCGGTGCCCCTGGTCCTGTGAGCCTCTATAGCGCATGTGTCACCCACCATGCATCATATGTTGCATCTGTCTCTATGTCTACCGATCCTACTACCCATCCCCACATAATTGGCTACAATCTCCAAACTCTTCTATGGTTAAATATGGGTTGATCATTGCCCCCCACTTTGCCATCTCTCTCCTAGTGTGTACAAAAATAGCATCTACCTATGGTACCATTTGCATCTCTCCAAACTACCTCAACACCCTATCAGGTAGGTACCTCACAATGATGTGTCTTGTCCTCCCAAGTAGTATCCTCTCATGTATACAAAATGGTAAATTTGTCTAATCATTGTCCCATGCCTCGCATTCAAGCCCTATTCTCCATCCAAAAGCATCCATATCATCAATGATTTGTCACCAGTAATCTAGCTCTCCCATGTGTCAGTGCGTCACTATCCCATCGTAGATCTTGATATAAGGACATCCTATTGCTTGAGTCTGGTCTCTATCAGCCTCATGATTGCTATATGCTCCTAGGCCCATATGTGCAGAAGCGTCACGTCGTAGGCCATCGCCCATCCATACTTGTACACTACCTCGTGCATATGTCTGTAAAGATCATCCAGAATGCATGGAACCAATGCATAAATGACTCCCTCACCTAACATCTGCTCTAGTACCACTCCTTAATCGATATCTAATCCCCAACTCCTCTTGTCAGGTGCTAGGTATCCTCCTACGATCTTGACGATCATATAAGAGGCAGAGGCTTGAACCTGTCGATGGCTCCCTCTAGGTCCATCTTGTAGTCATATGTACCCAGATCCTTGGTCCCAAACACTTTTATGAGTGCTAGCTCTCCCTAGTCGTGGTCAAATGTCATTCTCTCACCATGTATTAGGATCCTCAAGATCCTCTAGATGTCCTCCAAAGTAATTGTCACCTCACCTGTTGGGAGCACAAATGCGCTCCTCCTCTTGTTATGCTAGGGCTCTACCAATACCATCATCATAACATAGTGTAGTCGCACCTCTAGCCTCTAAGTAACATACCATAGTCCCAATGCTGGTAGGACCGCCTCCTCATCCTCTGTCAATATCAGTTGTAGTCTCACTATGGGTGGTGCCCTCTCCTGAGACTGAATCCTTGATAGGTCCTCCTGCATCCATCCATTTCGCTCCATTAGTACCTTGCTAGAAATTTTGTAACCCTATCTTATCCCTTTTCTCTTTTCCCATGTTTTCCCCTTACCCTATCTTTTCTCTTAGCCAATTACACAATAGTTTTATTGTTGTGTGCCCCTTTTGTCGTTTGTGCAACTCTTCCAATAGTGCGATAGTTTGGCCAAGTGTGTGACACTTTGACTGATTGTGCATCCCATTTCCTAGTTGTGCATCAGTTTGACCAACGGTTCCACGCTTTCCCCCAGTTGCATACTTTTCCAAGTTCATGACATCAGTACCAATTGCATGGAAATTTGTACCATATGCTTGACACTTTGGGACATATGTGCATCTACAACATTTCACCACGCATTTGGTTGTATCCTATTCTACCCTCATTTTCCATGCCCTATACTACCCCACCTGAGACCTAGGGTTAGATGTGTACCTATGGTCCTACACTTGTTGGTCTATCAAAGTTGCAGACTCTCTTTGCTTGATGTGCTCCTCGTGGAATGTGTGTCATTACTTCACTCTCTTCTCTGCTCTACTCTGGAGACTCTAGGTTCTAAAGGTGAGAGTGTGTAAATGACCTTGTTTCTTCCCTCTGAGCTCTTCTTATAGGCTCCCTAACCCTAGCTAGGTGCCCTAGTCATGTCTCCCCATCGTCTGTGTTGTCATGTCAATCTTTTGTTGTTTGTCTGTTGTTCGTTTTAGTCTTTTCTTGTCTTCTTAGCCTTGTTTATCCATCCTTTCGCGTGACTGACTGAAAAAAAGTTATTTTTTGGTCGATCTCTCGAGGGGGAAATATCGCATCATCCTCACTTTGTTGGGGCATGTTACCACCCGTTTTCGCTAGCTTCTCCTTTTCTTCTTTGAAACAATGCAATAAATTGCATCGTCTTAAAGACGGGCAAAATTTAGACACATAAATTTGTCCTTCCTAATTAAACATTATATTTTGTTTTTGATTAGCTTTCATCCATAGTTCTTCTATTAATTAAATAAATATTTTAATTTATTTAATTAATTCACTAATCTTTTTCTATCCTATAATTAAATAAATATTTAATTATTCCCACCTTCTCTTTTATTAATTAAATAAATACTTTAATTTATATAATTAATTTCCTATCATTTCCTCTATTAAATAAATAAATATTTAATTTATTTATGTAATTCACTAATCTTTTTCTATCCTATAATTAAATAAATATTTAATTATTCCCACCTTCTCTTTTATTAATTAAATAAATACTTTAATTTATATAATTAATTTCCTATCATTTCCTCTATTAAATAAATAAACATTTAATTTATTTATGTAATTCACTAGCCTTTTCTTTTTTAAATCTTAGCCAATCATCTTGTGCACATGGATTCAATTCTAAAATTGTAGTCATGTGACAAGTGTCCTTTTCCTCTTCATTCTCTTTGTCATTTCCCTCTTGTCTAGGTTCATTGAAATTTAAAAGTGAATGCACCTCTTAATCTCATTCATTTATTTTGAATTTGATCTTTCCACCTCTTATTCATATTGATTCTCCTTCTAGATTTTAATCTTGACCACTCATTCTTCCACCTCTTAATCCTAGCCCTTGGCTTTATTTGAGACTTCTGTAAAAGAGACTCTTCCCTTGCATTTTCATAATCTGGCACTCTTATCATACCAAAACTATAGTCAAATTTTGTTGCATTCTAGAGCTATCCTTTGCATTATTTAGCTATTATCTTGCATTATCATCAACTTGTGCTTCATGGTTATGGCCTTTTGAAGAGCAACCCACATTTCAAGTACCTTTGGAGTACATCAATGAAGAAAAACAAGGTGTTGGTAATGTGATTCATGTTTTATGTTTTTGTTTATGCCATTTCCATGCATTGCATTGATGTGATATTTATTTGTGATTTGGGTATTATTTATTTATATTCTGCATAATCACATTTTTTAGATCTACACCTGCCTTAAGAGGACCACATTGGAATCTACCTTTCCATATCCATACATATGCTTCTGATTTTGCAATAAGATTTGTGCTAGGACAAAAGGATGGAAACCTTGAGTATGCCATTTACTATATCAATAAAAACCTTCAAGGGACAAAAATTGTTATACCCCAATTGTGTAATTACTATTTACTATTACTATGTAGGGTAAATATGAATGTAATGTGAATTCTGGAGATGAATTTGTGCTTGCACTTTGTTATCAATGCATTATGAATGATGTTATGGAAAATATTGCATATATGTGAATGGATTATTATTGAATTAATATTCTAACTTTGGAGATGTATTACGTATATTGCATATTTTGTGAACATCTAACTATCGTGGGCATGTGTTAGTGGTTGCAGGTATATGATCAATTCCTCCAAGTGGAGGGGAAGTATCACTCGAGAGAAGAACTTGGTCAAGTAACCAGTAATGTAAACTATCTAAGCTTATACACACACCACAATAGAATAATTGAGTTGAGTCATTATGTGGGAAGTTGGTAAGTCATCCTTAGTTGATGTGTTTGCATAAGTAGGAGTCTTGTTTACTAGTGAAATGCATTATTGGGTGATGTTTATCTGTTCGGGCTTACAAGTTCTTTCTTGTATTACTATGTTTGTATTGATGGGTGGGACGTACGTGGAGTATGTGTATATATATACACATGCATGTCAATTAGATCTAATGACATGTATATGTATATGTATAGATGTACCACACGTAGATACTTATCAATACAATAGTAATTATGTATGGCTATTATGTGAATCGAATGTGTATACATATATATATATGTATAGTATATACATATATCCATATGTATATATGTATAGTATATACATATATCCATATGTATGTATGTATAGTATATACATATATCCATATGTATATATGTATTGATACACGCGTACGATGGCAAACGGACATGCCCATATGAATGTATCGATATATGTATACATACGTATACATGTACATAGAGGCATATACTTATATACATATATATATGTATACAATCCTTATATTGTGATTATTATGTGAATACTAATTTGATTATACTTATTTGTATATTGAATGTATACTTACATAGATGGCATATGATATATATAAATATATATTAACACATATATATACGTACATATATATATATATATATATATATATACATTTAATATATTATCACTTGCTTGGAATTGACTATCATTAACAGTGAAAGAGGCCGATTATTTTAACTTAATCAAAGGCCGATTATATTACTTATGACTGTACTTTGAGAGGCTGAGTTTTACTCATGCTACCACGCATAAAGGAACACATATACTTCAAAATAGCTCACTCCATTAAGTCGATATATGGAGGAGACTCAATCAACGCCTTAGTTGGGAATAACTTTGACTTAGTAAACTCATTAACACCTTGTCATTGGTAAATATCAAACAACAAATAATGAGCTTGAACAACAAGTTGACGAGTTGGTCAATTTGATAAATGAAGAGAGTCGACTCATATGGGACTAAGTCGATTTGGTCTGTGTGTCACATATTTGATATTGACTGATCCAATTATATACAGTTAACCCGCCAACTGTTGGAAGAGCTATTTTATCTTGGTGCCACCTTATGAATCCTATTCATTGTAGATGTTCATTGTGTGAGCAATTCGAATTATGCTTTATCAACATGTGTTTTTTTGAAATAGTCTTTCACTGCTATCATCAAAGGAGGTGGATCTATAGTATTGTTTGGATGAGTATGACCTTAGTGTGCCACCTTTTAGTTGTGTGGAGTGAGTGGTGTTGCATGGTGATTGCTATCAACACCCATGCCTATTCTGTAGGATGGAAAGTGCCTTTTTTGCTATATAAATAGTAGACCAAGCTCACTAGTTTTGGACACATCCCATATGCTTTATGCACAATATTTTATAAATTTTGCTCTATAGTTCATAGCTGCAGTATTTTATTTATTTGAGAGAGAGAGCTAAGAGTATTTGTGAGGGAATTATAATTTTGAGTGAAGTATTGTTGGAAATAGGATGCCATTTAATTGCAAATCCTAAACATTAATTATTTCATGTATCTCCTAGATTCTTGGAATGTGTTCAACAACACTAAGATTAGGATGAGATTAATTATTTGGATGAAATAAATCATGAAATTGACATTTACAGTTATTCCTAAATAATAGGAGCATGTAGGTGCACACATGGTAAGGTAAACTCACCTTGTGTTCAGTTAACTATACGGAGTAATAGTTAACACTTCTGAATGCATGAAAAGATCCTAGGAGTTAGGATTTGATGTTTGCATGCTTGAAGTTCAGTTGAGTTCAGTTTAGATCAGTTCAGTTCAGTTTAGTTCAGTTTAGTTCAGAATCAGTTTAGTTTAGTTTAGTTCAGTTCACTTCACTTCACTTCACTTCAATTATGGTTCAGTTATCTTCAGTTGCATGCAAGTGCATGTTGCATGCATGTTGGTTATTTTGAGTTGCATGTAGTTAGCTTCAATTAACTTGTAATGCATGGCTAATAACATTGAGTTGTATGACAGATAACAGGGACTACCTCCAGTTAACAAGGGATGACCATTCTTTGGGAATGGTGTTGAGAAAATGTTTCAGTTAACTATAAAGCACTTGGAGCCAACTTGGGTGCCCAAGATGCTTTATTGGATTTACCTCTAATGCATGATAAGATATTTTTGAAGACTCGGTTAAGTAGGACCTTTGATGGGTGCCAACTTTGAGGAAGAGGTTTGGAATTATCAACAGAATGAAGGTTGAGTTGTAGCTTCAGTTTGGGACGCCCAAATGGATGAAGCACATGTTTTAGCATTGTTCTTCATGAGATAACCGTATTTGCATGAGATATGGCGTACCTTTTAGGGATAGAGCTTGTGCATTTTAATTGTAACTCATGTTGAGTTTACAAAGTTGATTAAAGCCTATTTATCTCAAGCAAGTTGAATAGAGTTGTGAGAGTTTTTATTGCAGGTTGTGAAGAAGATTGGTGAAGACAGAAGAAGCATTCTCAAGCAAGAATTGGAGCTATTGTAATTCAGAGATTGAATAATAGAATAATTCTTGGTGGAGTTTTTTCCCGAAAGGGTTTCTCCATGGTATATCTTGTGTGATCTTTCTAATATCCTGTCTAGTTCTTCTATCAACTTCTCTCTACATTCTACAACAGTAAAATGAATTAATCAAGATAATCACCCACAAAGAATATATGTAACAAAGAAAAGACTTACTTAGATCAGCAATATTAAAGTTTTACAGAGCATTAAGCTAAGAAAACACCTCATTTTTCAACATTTGGTATCAGAGCTGAGGTTGGGTAGAGTATTGGGACGCCTTTCTCTTAAAAGATTGGAGGTTTCTTGGCTTAGTGGGAGCTCTTATTATTATTTTTATTTGTTGATTTTGGAATTAAGTTTTGTTACAATGAATTCAAGGTTAGAGATTGAAAGGTTCAATGGTTCTAACTATGAAATGTGGAAATTAAAAATGGAAGATCTTCTTGAAGAAAGAGATCAGTGGTTAGCGATTAATAATGAGACAAAGACACCTACAACTATTTCAGATGAAGATTGGGCTAAGTTAGATAAGAAGGCAAGAGGAACAATAAGGTTATGTCTTGTTGATGTTGTTCTTTTAAATGTTTCAATGGAAACTAGTGCATATAAATTATGGAAAAGAATAGGGGATATTTATCAAACTAAGAGTCTCACCAATAAGTTGTATCTGAAAAGGCAGTTGTATTCATTGAAAATGAAAGATGGTGAATCTGTTGCACAACATTTAAATGCTTTCAATTTAATTCTCAGTCAGTTAGCATCTGTAGATGTAAAGCTAGAGGATGAGGATAAGTGCATTTTATTACTTTGTTCGTTACCAAATTCTTGGGAAAATCTAATTGTTGCAATTAGTGGTAATGGTGCAGATCCAAAGATGGAAAAATTATTCCTACTCTCCTATTAGAGGAGATGAGGAGGAAGTCTAAGGAGGAAATCCAAGATGCCTTGTTTGTAAAAGGTAGGCCTAAGAAAAAGGAGCCTAAGGGAAACAAGGAAGTGAAGGGTAAGTCAGAAGGACGAAGTAAGGTAAAGTGTTGGAACTGTGGGAAACCAAGACATGTGAAGAAGGATTGTAAGAACAAGAAAGAGAGTTCTGATTCTTCTACAGAGGAGTCCTCAGATAATAGTAATGATGCATTGGTTATTTCAGCTAATATTGTTTGTGATAACTCTTTGCTTCATGTTTTAGAGTAATCTTCATAGAGAGGATGGTAGTCACGATGCCATAAGTAACTCAGTACCACGGTTCAATGGGAGTTGTTGGCAGTGACTTGGATGCATCATTGGTAAGGTTATCTCCATGTGATTAGAGATATGACTTCTTGGTTTAGAGTATATTTGTTATTGATGTCATGGTTTACTCTTGATATGCATTTAGAGTTTGGCATATTACATGGTTCTCTTGTGACTAGGATGTATAAGTAGTTTTTTAACAGAAAAGACCGAGGAGCCTACACCTTGGTTGAATTTGAATTCAACACACTCGGTGGTTAAGCATGCCTCTAAAGAGGTGGTTTGGATATAAAGGCTTGGGAAAGGTAATGGTTTGGTTGATAATGGTAAGGTATTAATTGAGAAAGTTAACACTTTAATTAATGTTATAGATTATCTTATGTAACCATACAGATAAGTTCTCTTGTTTTTTTTAATCATTTGCTTGGAAGCTTCATGATTATGCAAGTTGCATTTGAAGTTAGCATGGTTTGATTAGTTGGTGCAAGAAGGCCCTTGGCCTTGAGTCTTGTACTTGTTTTATTATTCCTTGTTTAGAATAATTGTAATGTATAATTTCAAGTGGGAGAATGTTGGAAATAGGATGCCATTTAATTGCAAATCCTAAACATTAATTATTTCATGTATCTCCTAGATTCTTGGAATGTGTTCAACAACACTAAGATTAGGATGAGATTAATTATTTGGATGAAATAAATCATGAAATTGACATTTGTAGTTATTCCTAAATAATAGGAGCATGTGGGTGCACACATGGTAAGGTGAAACTCACCTTGTGTTCAGTTAACTATACGGAGTAACAGTTAACACTTTTGAATGCATGAAAAAATCCTAGGAGTTAGGATTTGATGTTTGCATGCTTGAAGTTCAGTTAAGTTCAGTTTATATCAGTTCAGTTTAGTTTAGTTTAGTTCAGTTCAGTTTAGAATCAGTTTAGTTCAGTTTAGTTCAGTTCAGTTCAGTTCAATTCAATTCAATTCAGTTCAGTTATGGTTCAGTTATCTTCAGTTGCATGCAAGTGCATATTGCATGCATGTTGGTTATTTTGAGTTGCATGTAGTTAGATTCAATTAACTTGTAATGCATGGCTAATAACATTGAGTTGTATGACAGATAACAGGGACTACCTCCAATTAACAAGGGATGACCATTCTTTGGGAATGGTGTTGAGAAAATGTTTCAGTTAACTATAAAGCACTTGGAGCCAACTTGGGCGCCCAAGATGCTTTATTGGATTTACCTCTAATGCATGATAAGATATTTTTGAAGACTCGGTTAAGTAGGACCTTTGATGGGTGCCAACTTTGAGGAAAAGCTTTGGAATTATCAACAAAATGAAGGTTGAGTTGTAGCTTCAGTTTGGGACGCCCAAATGGATGAAGCACATGTTTTAGCATTGTTATTCATGAGATAACCCTATTTGCATGATATATGGCGTACCTTTTAGGGATAGGGCTTGTGCATTTTAATTGTAACTCATGTTGAGTTTACAAAGTTGATTAAAGCCTATTTATCTCAAGCAAGTTGAATAGAGATGTGAGAGTTTTTATTGCAGGTTGTGAAGAAGATTGGTGAAGACAGAAGAAGCATTCTCAAGAAAGAATTGGAGCTATTGTAATTCAGAGATTGAATAATAGAATAATTATTGGTGGATTTTTTTCCTGAAAGGGTTTCTCCACGGTATATCTTGTGTGATCTTTCTAATATCATGTCTAGTTCTTCTATCAACTTCTCTCTACATTCTCCAACAGTAAAATGAATTAATCAAGATAATCACCCACAAAGAATATATGTAACAAAGAAAAGACTTACTTAGATCAGCAATATTAAAGTTTTATAGAGCATTAAGCTAAGAAAACACCTCATTTTTCAACATGTATATCGTCATGTTGAGAGAAGGGAGTTATTGTGGCATAGTTGAAGGAATTGAGTTTGAGCTAGTTGTTGTTGTGGGGAACTGATTTGTAGTCATTGGATTGGACAAGCGAAAACAGGCATGAGGATATTTCTTCTTTATTTTCTTAAGTTTTGAAATATTGTTCTCCATGATTGTTGTGAATTGTCTATTATGAGTACTTGCATATAGGGAAATTAGTATTGCTTAAAAAGGAATTGGAAGCTTCTATTACTATTTTATAATGTGCTTGTATGCACTCCATAATAGGCGGTTTGTGTTTATCAAAAATATTACATACTAGATATGATTAAACATGAGTGGCATATGTGTTACTCTTAGCTAAGTTATTCATTTAACTAGGATAGCTAGAGTTTACTCCTAGGATTGTTTATCCAATATGGGAGGGAGCTTGTGTATTTACTTTGTTAAAGTAGATTTTTTCCAAGTTTGTAGAAATGGTGATAGGTTATCTCTAGGGTGATAGATTATCCATTGAAGGAAACACCTATGTGTAGTTTATGATGACCTTAAGTCAAATCGGCCCTAAGTAGTGTATGTGATAGAATGACCTTCATTTAGAATACCGAATGAGAACACTTTGGCCAGAGTAGTGTGACTACCTCTAGCTCCACTGTTAGTTCACCGTGATCCAATATTACATGTTAGTTCCAGATTATGGGTTTACAAGTTCTAGTTATATAGGACACAACACTATACTCAATTGGTTGTTGTTATCTGGTTACTCTACCAATCTCTTGGTCGAAGGGAAGGGCCATTTATCGAATGATAGATGTGCGAGGGACCGCATATGAGTTTGTGGTTGGCAAAAAATTTCTTGAATGATGCTTCTCCTCCACAACAAGCAACAAAAGACAAAGATTTGATAGGAAGGATCTTGGATGATCTATAAGCTATTTGTTCTAAAGCTCATTTGAGCTATGTATGTAAATGTATGCATTCTTGTATTATTGTAACTTGTGAAATTATTGTAATGAAATGGAATCCTTATTGTAACTTGTTATGGCATCTTTGTTCGTATATTCCTAATAAAGAAAAGAAAAAATTTATTGCAATGGCTTGTTACATAGTTTATTTACTCGCAAAGTGAAAACTTAGGAATTTTTTTTACTTCATTGAAGGGTTGGCATGTTACAAAAATCAACTATATAGTGATTGAGAAGGAAATGTTAACAATGGTTCATGCAATCAATAAGTTCAAACACTACATTACAAAGTATTTTGTATTCATACACACTAACCATACAACAATAAGGTATCTAATGAACAAACCAATAGTTGGTGACAATCTTGTAAGGTAGTTATTACTACTTTAGGAATTTGATATAACTATTGTAGAAAAGCCAGGGAAAGCCAATATAGTAGCAGATTTCCTCTCTAGACTGCCAACCAAATTAGAAGGTGTTGTCGATGATTCATTCCCATATGAGAAACTATTTTCTCTCTCTTTACATACCCCTTGGTATGTAGACATAGCCAACTATTTGGTAGTAGGGAAAACACCACCATATCTCTCACCAAGGGAGAAGAGGTGATTAGTTCATAAAAAATTTCCTTACTCATGGATAGCAGGGTATCTATTCTACACAGGGCCTGACAACATAATGAGAAGATGAAGTATATGATAGCCTTAGATCATGTCATGATGAATCTTATGGGAGACACTTTGTAGCAAAGAGAACAACTCTTAAGATATTAAACACTAGATATTATTGGCCAACACTTCATAATGATGTAGTTAATTACACCAAGATTTGTGATAGATGCTAGAGAATGGGAAGACCAACAAAGACAGATGAGATGCCATTACAACCACAACTAGTCATAACACCATTTGATAAATGGGGACAAGATTTTATTGGTCCCATCTCCCCAACATCAAATAACAAAGAATACATATTGGTTTGTACATATTACTTTACTAAATGGGTGGAAGTTAAAGCTTTGCAATTTGTAAGAGATGGGAATGTGGAAAAATTTCTCTATGAAGATATATTCACAAGATATGGTGTTCCTAGAGAAATTATCACATATTAGGGACCACAGTTTACTTTAGATCTAATCACAAAACTAGTGCAAGAATATGAGATCAAACATAAAAAATTCCACACCCTACCACCCTCAATAAAATGGTCAAGTCGAGGTCACAAACAAAGAAATTGAAAAAACATCCTCACAAAGACAATACAACTCCACAAGAAGGACTGGGTAGCCAAGTTACCTGAAGCAATTTGGGCTTACAGGACAACTTGGAAGACAACAACAAGTTTTACACCATAGAAGTTGGTATATGGTAAAAAGGTAGTACTTCGAATATAAATTGAATACAAGACTCTTAGGAAAGTAGTCAAATTGGGCATGAACTTATCAACAACACAAAATGAGGGGTTACACAACCTTAATGAATTAGATGAAATTAGAATGGAAGCCATGTACAACATACAAAAATCATCCAGAAACAAAGAATGTGTTGGCATGACTAGTTTAGTAAAACCAAGGAATTCAGTGCAAGTGATTGGGATTTACTATATGATTCAAGGTACAAAGATTACAAAGGAAAATTATAGACTAGATGGCTTGTGCTTATGAGATTAAAACACTTTTTCCAAATGGAGCAATACAACTACAAACAATTGATTATGTAAGGTTTTCATTACTAGTTAACGACCATAGATTGAAGCTCTATAAATGACCATTACAAAATGATGACTTCATTTTATCATTGCAACATCCATTTGAGCCACATATACAAGAATCATTGTCATCAACAAGTAGTTCTTCAGAAACATCAGTAGACGAGCAACACAACTCACCTACTGAGATTTCGCATGTATAATTCTATCATTTCACATGCACACACTACACATGTGACATTCAATAGTCTTCATTATCTAAACTAGTAGTAGAAGCAACAAGGACTTGTAGCATCACGTCGCTAGGTGAAAAAACTACATAAAGTAACTGTTACTACATGAGCCCGTAGCACTTGTCTATCAGTCGTTCCATAAACACTCGCCTTAAATAAATTTCCATCATTTCATATCATATCCTTTCTCACACGTAACCATACATATTTAACTTAATTACACACAACCTATTTCTTCCATCCACACGTAACCATCATACCACCTTTTTCGACTCCATTGTACCATGCAATTAATTTCACCTCACCATAAGTGTACTTTTCATAGCCTTTTCACTCGTCATTCCAATATATTTTCCACGTGGCAAAGATATGTTGTCACCGATTTCACACCAATGTTGAACAAACATTATAACACCCATGACGTATCATTTCAAATCAAGTTCATGACGACATACTACTTCACACGAGTTGAATTTCAACTCAAGTCATTCCTATAGGTACACTCAAGATTAATTTATCATAATTATCATTGTGGATTATTGATTTTATGCAAATTTGTCTTTCCTTCATGCATGTCACATATTATGTTTTAATTATCCGCTATTTCTAAAATTATACTCCACCCAAATTGTACACACTAAGTTCAAACACTTAGTAACTTTAGTTGGGGGAAGGGGTATCCATGATTATCCCTTAAATTTTTTGATTTTCAATTTTTTTTGCAAAACCTTCTTGCCACTTCATTTTCCACTTTCAAAAGATATAGAGCTCAGAGAAGAGAAAAGAAGTTTTAAGCAATTGAATTAAGGGGTAAATTTGTGTAATACAACATACAAGCACAAAAGAAGTGGTGTAATTGGGTGACATAGCAAGAATAGAACATAGCAGAATTATGAAGTGACTACAAAATACTGAAGCATTGCAATGGAGGGTGATATCATATGAAGGGAACCAACAACACATAACTTGATACTGGAAGACAAGCAATGTTTGACTATCTTCCAACAAGCTAGTTGGATGGATTATTTCTTGAAGCTTACAAAATTCAATGAGGTAATGACCCAAAAATTTGCTAGCACATTACAAAATGATGAGGCAATTGTTGCGGGTCTAAAGATAGATACATCAAAGGCAACTATAGCTGAAGCATTCGGCTTGCCAAGAGTAGGAGAGGAGTTTCCAATCAAAGTGGATGTCATTGCAACAAGAAATGAATTCTCCTTACCGGAGAAAATATGGATTCTTCCTCACAAGTTACTAAACATTTATCTTTGCCTTGGCTTTGGGCTAAAATAACTTCTTACATAGTTAAATACTTGACATGTGATGGGCAGTAGACATTGCTATACATGGTTTATTTTAAATTGTTGAGTCATCTATGCCATGGTAGGCATGTAAAAGTTCCCAACTTTTTGTACAATTCGTTAAAAAGAATGTCTTCTGGATATAAAAGGAAAAGAAACCAGTCAACATTGTCTCATTTCTGCTTAGTTACATTACTAGTAAAGAGGAGCCTTAGGGTTTAGTTCCCAAATGTTTCTTGGGAAGACTTTCTTAATTGCAACAATATCAACAATATTCTTGAATTGCCTAATGAAGAAAATGGAGGTCAAGCACAAAGAATGGAAGAGCCTGTTGTGGCTACTCTTGAGGGAGAAATACCCTTTGGTTCCCCTATTGCATCAACTACTTGCAACATGGGCAAACCACAAGAGTAGGGTTTGTAGGAAACACAGCCTGTAGCCTTTGTTGAGCAGCCCACAATAGAGAGTAATCAAGAAACCCCTTTTTCAAAAAGGTTGCCAAAAGGTAAAAAGATAAAGGGTAGAGCTTCTTCTTCTACACCTACAAGGGGGCAGAAGAAGCCCACACAATCTAGGAGGCATGAGCAGTTTTTAGAGAAGGATGAGGAACTTTTTATTGAAGAAAGAAATGTTAATAAGGAATTGTAGGAAGCAATGCAGAGAATAAAGTAGTTGGAGGAACTGTTAAAGAAATACCAATAGAAGGACAATGAGAGGGATGCTAGGATTAAAGAATTAGAGGAGAGGCTCTACAAGTTTGAGCATGGGTCAAAATTGGAAATATTGGCACAACTTTCCATGTTAGAAGTAGAAGGGAAAGAACCAATATCCAAAGGCCTAATTCCTCAGATAAAAACACCCAATGGACCAACTATAGTGTCCTTGGCTGTTGAATTATGGAAGAGAACACAAGAATTCTCCCAGGAAAAGAAAGAATGGGTAGGGGAGAGAGTTGAATTGATATTCAACCACACCATGGCATTGGAAAATCAAGAAGTAGAAGTAAAAAGGTTGAAGGTAAAGATTGAATAAATAGCAGACAAGACAACATAATTACTAAAGTGCAAGCCACCTGCTAGAGTTTATGCTTTATTCTTGCAAGAAAAAAAAAAATTAATTTAGCCAATTGATTAGTAATCTTCTTGTAGCAATGAACAAGAAATTCTTATTTTTAGATACTTTATTCAATTCCACACCAGACATGCAGGATCAACTATGTAAGTTCTATCTACATAATTATATTCCTTTAAATGGTGCTACTTGGAATCCATTGATGTTTGTAGGCGATCTTCAAATAAGAGCATTGGCCTCTTATGTTAGAAATGAGAATTAAAGGGGCACAATTCTAGAAGAATACTATGCAAGAGAAAAATCTATTACCTTGCAACTCAGGAAGGAATAGTGGTTAGAACTCTTCGATTACAAAGGTGTTGGAAAGAAGATAATGGACACCAAAAAACGTGATTATGCAAGGATGAAGGGGTTAGCCATAGGGACTATTAATGAATCCTTTAAATTTGTTTAGAAAAGATGGGAAGAACTTTCACCAAAGCTGAAAAGAAAGGAGCCACATTCTATTTATAACTATGTAGCTATGATTTGTAGGTCTCGCAAGTACATAAACATTGCACTGAACAATGGAGTTGCATGGTTTCCACTTCTCTTCCATCCTCCTATCCTCCTGTTTCTAGTACCACACTAAACAAGGAAGAAATGAGGGGAAGAAGAAGTAGCAGAAAAAAAAAATTGGCAGAGCTCTTAGATAAAAAAGGCTATTATTTGAAGTAGGTCAAAGGAGTTGAGATAACTCTACAATATAACCTCCAGCCTTAAAAGTTGCTTGAGAACAAGAAATGAATTAGTTGGGGGGAGTGGCATGCTTAATTTATGGTTAGATTGTCTTCATTAGTTTATGTCTTTTATCATTTCAATCTGCCAAAGTTCATAGACATTCCTAAGACTTATACATCGTTTATACCTTTTATGCACTTTAAACCAGACTTTAGTATGTGGTAATGCAAATATGATATGATGGCATTTATACGAGTAAATGTATGAATTTTCATAAAACTCAGTATGATTTTATGCTTAATTTATGATTATTAATGATGTGTATTCCTTGGGATGAAACTAACCTCTTGCAGCTAAGAAGAATTGTAACTCGCAACAACTAGATTTCTAGCCCACAACATAAGGACCACGTGAAATTGCAAGGGAGAGGTTAGAATGGTTAAAGTGTGATAGTTCCAAAGAAGAATGAAGGCGATCATTGAATGGTCAAATTGTGAGTCACCATAGTCACACCAGATAAGATGGCAAGAAGAAGGAGTTTGCTTTGATGGGGTTAACCCACGATGAGACATTCTCCATGAAACATGTATTTTTCATGGCGGTTAAACCATTGGGGTAGAGTTTTAATTAAAATTCTCTTCTTCTACTTTTCAATTATGGTTTTATGTTGCAAAGACTAAGACCTCTCCTTATTCTCGAGGGAGAGTGGATAAATAGTGGGATCCACTGTGAGGAGCAAATCTAGTTACCAGTTGTTTAGTTATCTGTTTTAGATTTTTCTAATTACTAGTTAATAATTACTTGCTGTTAGTTTTCTATTATTAGTTGAATAAATTACATGTATTGCAAAATGACAAATCTGAAGTAGATTCTTATCAAAGTTCATAATTTTCGTGCAATAAAGGGGTTAATTTAGTATCATGATTTTTTGATCAAGTACTAAGTGTTGATATCTATTGTGGGAGCATCAACTCAAGCAAGGGCCACTTGAGGTACTGCTTTCCACTTTGTTTTTCTATTATTAAATTAGTTCATGCATTTTTTATTAAGATAGCTTACAGTTACATGCATGTGGAGTTCATGAATATAATTTTGTAATTGAATTATATTTTATAGCTTAATGATAGTTTCATACTCCTGGAGTAATTAGTTGCAATTCAGTCTTAGAAGTTAGTAGTCACAGTCTTAAGTGATAAGTACATGTAGCACACGTAACAATTTATGTTGTTTCCCTTGTTTTGTCAGTTAACGTTTCATTTCCTTTTCCAGCTTTTATCATTTTTTATATGCGTGTAAATCACCTATACTCATTAATATAGGTTGTGTTAGAATCCATGAATGCACATATAGTACCAACATTGTCAAAAGCTTACTAAGCCCTAGTTGATAATTAAATGCAACCTCTTGTAAAAGGTTTGGTGAACTATTCAGTTAGGAATCCATCCTTTGAATTATGTGTCTGCCTATAGCACCAAGTTAATCAAATGTTAGAGAAGCCCTTTGGGATGATCCAATCATTTGAATTTGTAGTTGCCATTTATGTATGATTTGTATGTTGAAATGACTGAATTTTGTATTATATTTGGATTTGATGTTTATTAGGGGAGCCTTACCATTAACTATTTGTGTAGGTACCTATAACTCTAATGGATTTAATACATGTACATGTGAGAGGAAGTGTGGGAGAGTGTACATTTGACAACCCATAAAGTTAATAGGAGCTTCTCATAATGGGAAACAAAGCACCAATAACTATGCATATATATATATATATATATATATATATATATATATATATATATATATATATATATATATATATATATATATATATATATATATGTGAATACAATATGTAATGAGTTTGACACCTTTTGCAAGTGGGGGTATTTGTAGACATACAAGATTATTATAAATTGTAAAAATGGGTGTTTAGGAGCAACTTGTCTTGTATTGTAAATGCAATTGTATGTGTAGTTGACTACATACATTGGTCAACTACACATTGACATGTGAACATGTATTGGTGCTTTTGTAATATGTTATTATACTTTAAAAAAAATCTTAGTGGATCAAATGTAAAAGTTATTTAGGGAGTAAAGTGAGCAAGGAGTGTGATTATTGGAATGTGGGTGATAACTAATCCCCCTCTCCTAAACCATGAACTTTGATGAGCTCTTTTATCCAATCCAACCCTTTGCCATGCCATTCATTCATAAAGTATGAAGGAAAGGAAAATATAAGAGGTGAAAGGGAAATTAGAGGAACATAAAAATATAGAATCTTAGGTTAAATTGGTCATCTCTACACTGGCCAGTCATATTTTATTAAAAGTGAGGTTTGTACAGAAGCCCGTAAAAACCACAAAAAATAGACTAGTAATCAATTTGCTCTCTTCATTTTCACCCGTCTCTCATTCCCACCCAAGGAAACCATGGGACATACTAAAGAAGAGTTGCTAGCTCATCTCAAGTTTCTTTTCTTATTCTTCTATTTATACTAATATTACAAATTAAATTTTTATTCGTTTCATGTTGCTATCCCGCATAGATTTATTATAATTTTATTTGTGAGGAATTAAATGAATTCAATCTATTTAAGTTGAATAGTTTAAATACAGGTGCAATACTGGCTTATGTTATACATATAAAACCAAAGAGTATTGCATGTTATACTTGTGTTAGGGTAAAAATTTAGGGAAAATGCATAAACAAAATATAATAAAACCTTAACAATGCACAATGAAGGACAAGATAACATGAAAATCAAAATAATAAATTCAAATACAAACTGATCTCCATGCTAAACTTGATTGATCTCCATTGCTCTTCTCAACCTTGCATGAGCATGCAAGATTTCAAAGGATTGTTGATGGAGGAATGTTGATTGCTCACTATTGCAGTAGCATAACATTAAGATGAAGATGATAGATGCAAATAGATAAATGAAAGTTGATGGATGAAAGATAGTAGAGATAATTCGATAGAGTAAGGGTACTTGAAAGCTCATCCATGCAAATGGCTTGGTTGTGGGTTAATTTATAGGTGAAGATGAGAGGATGAAGGGGTAAAACTTTCCTTTTTGTGAGTGGTAGTGGAATTAGAAAGTTGATTGTGCAACTTGGGAGAAGAAATGGAAGGTGGATCAAGTTAACTAAGGAGGAGAATAGAAAGGGGATCGAGTTAACTTAAGAGATGATTTGGAAAGTGATGAAGTCATCTTGAGAGATGATTTAGAAAGTGAATCAAGTCATTTATGGAAATAATTTAAATAATTTAGAATTATTTAAATTATAAGAGATGTGAGAGGATAAGGATTAATTTAAATAAATATTTAATTTATTTAAATTATTTGGGGAATGTGGATTAATTAAATAAATAAAATTTATTTAATTAATTGGTTAAAGGATAAATGGATTAATTAAATAAATATAATTTATTTAATTAATTGGCTAGAGATTAAATAATAGGGATGATGAAAGGGGTTATGTGAGGTTTAGAATAAAATGTGTTGTAAGATGTCAAAAATGAATGTCACAAGATATGGTCAAATTTAGGTGACTAAATTTTGCCCCTCGTTGAGATGATGTTCGAGATGATGAGATTTATGTCGAGTAACGCCATTTCAAAGAAGTTAAGGTTACAGGATGAAGATAAAAGGATGGGATGATGATGCCCCCTCGAGAGGATAGGCGGGTTAGATAAACACGAGTATGCTCTCGAAATGAAATGGATAGAAGAAAGGGAAGGATGCGTTATGCTGCAATGAAGGTGAGCAACCATAATGTTTGATATAGCACCAAATGTTATGCACCAAGGTATAAGGACCAAGGTGACGATGTGTCTCATGCCCCAGTGTAATACAACCTTGTCTAGATACAAGATATGAATATTAGCTGGAAGTGATTCGGATTTGATACAAATGCAATATAAAAATGATAACACACACAAGCAAGCAAACAGGCATGCACAATTGATACAAAAACAAACAAGGTATTGCCCCTGTCAAGATGTAAACCGTTGATTAATTGATGATGATGATAGTGTTGTCATTGCAGGGAACAATATATCCCTGGATCAACACAAGGATGATTGATTGATTAATTGATTGATTGATTAACTGATTGGGTTTACAACAAGGCTAGGATCAAGACCAAAGGATGCGATTGGATAATTTGGCAAGATCGATTAACTTGGTTGGTAAGGTTTTAAGGATTAATTTACATTTGGATTTATTGCTTTGAATGATTTTGATTTATTGGATTGATGAAGAAATGATTTGATTTTATGATAATGATTGGATTGATTAGAGGAATGGGTTTGATTAGAAGAAGTGATGTGATTGGATAATTTGATGAAGAAATTAATTTGAAGAAGTGATTTGGTTTGATTTTATTGCTTGGATTTTTGTTGGCTATTTGATTTTTTTGTCTTTTTTCAGGACCCTTTTCCATTTTTTTTGGGATATTTCAATTTTTTTGTATTTTTGAAATGTTTTTATTTTTTTAGATTTTTTTGGATTTTCAGAATATTTGATTTTTTTTGGATTTTCTAATTTTGATGGCCTTTGTGGGAGATACCAATGATAAGGGAAAACCAAGCCTAGGTGCAAGGAGATAGATGGGATTGATGGATGAAAGGGTGGGTGATAGGAATAAGGGGTAGAAGGCTAATGATAGATGGATCGATAAAAAGGGTAGATCATAGTGAATAAAATGGATGTATGCATCAGAGGAGAGCAAGGATGTGATCTCCAAAGACTATGTTGCATAGGAATAACATGCCCCATTCTAGGTATAATACTTAGGATTTTTCTTGACAATGCTTAGAACAATAGGATGGTGATAGGCTTGTTTGGAAGGATGAGGTATATCAAAAGATATCCAAAGCATGCTTCAACATTTGACCCCTATTTTTATCAAGATCATAAGGAAGAAGAGAAGATGAATGGGATCAATATGATAAGTATATGGGTATGATGGGAAAGGATGATAAGATAGGATATGATAGGATAAAAATGGTATGATAGAATAAGACAATGTGCCCCCAAGTGTAAGTGACATAGAAGATAAACCTACACATGACACCTGTTTGCCAGGTTTTCATCATGGTACTTATCTAGGGCGTCTGTTTACCAGGTTTTCACCGTTGGACGAAGGGATTTCTCTTTACTTTTTTTTTGGATAGGAGAAGGGGAATATGGATAGGAGGGACTCAAGTGTCTAGTTCCATGAAAGGTGATAGTCTTTCTAGAAGGATGATTTCATCGCATCGACCATGTCAAGTGTGCTCATAGATGTTGGCAAGAAATTGCATGAGTGTGAGATGGATTAGATAGATGGCGGATTATGAAAGGCTTATGCAAGGATGGACGGGGAATAGTAGATTATGATGTGGATTGTATAGTACTTATGCAAAATTATGGATGAAAGGTTTATGCAAAAGCATGGACCATAGGAAGGTGATTGGGAAGATATGTAGGATAGTAGTTGAAGGATGGGGAGATGGAGGTATGTGGGAATGGAATCATGACCAACGGTTGCACACACTGTGTTAAAAATTGAAGCTTTTGATGTGGAGGTGGTGTAGGAAGAAATGGAAATGTTTGCTTAGAAGATGGATGACAACGTGCTTTAGGTACCCTCATAGACTTAGTATTTTTATGAGTTTTATTTTGCTTCTGGGATTTAGGAATTTGATATTTTTGAATGGAATGAGAATGTGGGGTGGAAGAGGATGGTTGGGATTTTTGAGATGTAGATGCCTCATTTGACTTGCTTTCCTTTTTCTTAGGGACCCAAACCATTTTAGTTTTGGCCTTTGCTTTTGGAGGTATGGGCTTATATAGCTTTTTAGATGGATTTTTCTTTGATTCTTTGCTTTTGTGTCCTAAGGCATGAGGACCCTTAGGATTTTTTTCTTTATAGATATAGGCATCAAAATTTTTGCTTTTGAATCCCATGGGTGTGGTGGAATGAGTGGAAGCTTCATGTTTAGACAATGTGTGCATTAATTGGTCATGATTAGGATTTTCAGAAGATTTATGGATAAATGGATAAGGGGATTGTATAATGGAGATATTAGGTGTTGGGAGAAGTGGAGGTAAAGTGGATGGTGGAATATTAGGAGTTGGAAGAAGTGGAGGTAAAGTGGATGGTGGAAGGTGTATGGTCACATGCTTTTGTGATTTATAGGATGATGGAGGTGGAATGGAAACATTTGTTTTGGGTGTATGATAGGGTTTATGATGGAAGGAGGTGGACTTAGTATGCATGGAGGAAGTACCAACATCTTTAGATTGTTTACCTTGGTGTGTGTATCAAAGGCCATATGAGCATGTAGGGACTTTAACATGGATTGGCTCCAAAATACCTTGTTCTTGAAGGCCCAAGCCTTTACTTTTGTAGTTCATGTTTTGGAGAATGCGATGGACAATGGGACTAGGTGTAGTTTGGATTCTAGACTTGAGTTCATTATTTGATGGAGAAGGTGAAGTGTAGGATAATGGTTGTTGCTTTCCTACAAAGGAACATTCTTGAATAAAGGTGGATAGACCAATAGGACATGGTGGAAGGTTTGAAATGGGGTTGATAGTGGATGTGGAAGGATCATTAGGATCTTCATTATGTTCATTTAGATCCACACTATTGGTTTGATCTTCTACATTTGCTTGGGAGGCATGTGTCTCAACATGACAAGTGGATAATGCGGGATCATGGATAGGACTAGGTAGGGGGTGGTGAGGAGCAATGGAGGTTTATTGCTCATGGATAGGTGAAGTGATAGGCTCTTGACCATGGAATGCATAGAGTTGGCTAAGAGGATCATCATGGCCTTCTTGATCATAGGTAGGATCTAGATCATAAAGGGAAGCTTGATCATGAATAGGACCAAGTATGTTATGAGTGGTATCATTAGAAGGGCCTAGATCTTGATTAGAATGTAAGGTTAATGTTTCCTAATGCTTAGGATAATTCTCTTGACATAGCTCTTGGCTTTGAGTGGAAATGGAAGTGGAAGGCTCTAGAAAAGGCTTGGTATGTGCTTTGTGATCAACAACATGAGGGCATGATGGAATTTGACTTAGACATATAAGATCAATAGGTTGTGGACCACATGGTGGAGTTGGAGGAATAGGCATGGCATTCAAAGGTTCTTTGGTAAGCTCATTAATAGGTGCTTGACATGGGGATGGTCTATTCCGTGCTAGAAGTCTTTGAAGAAAACCATCAAAGGATTCTTTGGTTGATGGATTAGAGCTTGGTAAGTTGGATGTTGGGGTTGGTGTAGGACTAGTGTGCTTTGAGATAAGCATTTTATTAGATGGTGATGGAAGACTAGTAGATGGAGTGGTGTATGATTCCAAACTTAAGGTGGTATTTCCCTTGTCAATAGTATCATTAAGATGACCCAAGATTTCTACAAAGTTATCATCATCACTAGGAGCAAAGTTTGACCCACCTCAGAGGATATATGGTTTTGGATTATCTTCATGATTAGGTGAAGGGGCTCCTCGAAGTATGACCTTGGGCTTGTGACTAGGATTGTTAAGGATTATGACCATTTTAGCAAGTGCTTGACTAGGATTAGGGTGGTGATGATGATGTGGAATGATTAGATTGGATGACTTGGATTGATTAGGATGAGATTGATTGGAATATGATTATAAAGAGAATGATTAGGATGATTAGAACGATATGTTTATGTGTTGGTGTTTATAGCTTGATATGGCAATTTGCAAACAAATGATTACACATGTACACACATGAATGACACGCGCAAGACACATAAGCAAGTTTGCATTTGAAATTATGAATGTGATGATTAAGCACACACTTGAAGAAGACACATCAACAAGTCCTAGAACTAGTCAAGTGGGTATGGTCAATTAGGTATCAAGCTAGGATGTACAAGGTTGACTAGGGATAATTTGAAAGCAAAATCCTGCCACACAACTAGGAGAAAGGGATAACCCACCCTTCACCTTCACTTCCCAAAGGTATAAAGTTATTTGGGGCTTAGCCAAGAGTGACAAGATTTTAACTCCCAAAGAAGCATGTCTTTAGATTCACACTTCGAGATTGAGGTCATCCCTTGGAGGGTTGTGTGCTCCAAGCAGGCCTCCTAAGAAGGGTATGACAAAAGCAAACCAAGTGAGGTGTTTTTAATCACACACACACTCGATTCACACTCATAGTTGTTAATTTCCCTTTTAGAAAATCAAAATGTGTGTAAAACAGTTCAAGCACTTGTTCTTTTTAGATCCCAAATCAAGATGTCATGGAAGACAATGGTTAATTTTAGACATGATTTTTGATATGTGATTGAAGACAAGATTCATTTTAAGAGCCCAAATCCAAATGTGTGACAAACAAGATTAATGAGAAATGAAAGATTAGAAGGAATACACCTGAAATTTTCACTTCCAATCTGTTGTGTATGACTGATCCTAATGTTGTTTCAGCTCTTAGATGCACCTACAAGTCACCAAATCATAAAACAACAAGTAAACTTGCATAGAAAAGCGTGATATGAAAAAGATGAATTCTGATAAAATCTTATTAAGATGACCTTATACAGCTGAAGAGATTGCATAAACAAAAAATCTAAATTAGAATTTTAATCTAATCTAAAAAACAAATCTAAATTAGAATTTTAATCTAATCTAAAAATCAAATCTAAATTAGAATTTTAATCTAATCTAAATTAGAATTTTAATCTAATCTAAAAAGAAAATCTAAATTAGAATTTTATTCTAATCTAAAAAACAAATCTAAATTAGAATCTTAATCTAATCTAAAAACAAATCTAAATTAGAATTTTTAATCTAAAAAAGAGTGAAATATAAATTATAAATTTTTAATCTAAAAAGGTAAAAAAATCTAAATTAGAAACTTTAATCTAGAAAAGTAAAAATCTAAATTAGAAACTTTAATCTAGAGAAGTAAAAATCTAAATTAGAAACTTTAATCAAGAAAAGTAAAAATCTAAATTAGAAGCTTTAATCTAGACAAGTAGAAATCTAAATTAGAAGCTTTAATCTAGAGAAGTAAAAATCCAAATTAGAAGCTTTAATCTAGAGAAGTAAAAATCCAAATTAGAAACTTTAATCTAGAAAAGTAGAATCTAACTTAGAAACTTCTAAGAACCTAATCTAAAATTAAATTTTAGAAAAAATAATCTTCCTGTGAACATTTGCAGCCGAATGTTATGAAGTCAAATATTATGAAGCCAAATAGTGAAAGAACATTATTTTAAGAGTAGTCCATTTAGCACAATCTTTGTTCAAAAATTAGACTGCAAAAAATGACGTGTGATCCAAAATTTAAAACCTGAAATCACTGTAACAATCCACTTGCAAAACTTGACAAACGAGGGTTAGACAAACACAAATTTTTAGAAGAAAAACATGCAAAAACATATGATTAGATCAAGAGACGTCGGGTTCACCAAATGTGTCAGGGTAAAAATTTAGGGAAAATGCATAAACACATTATAATGAAACCCTAACAATGCACAATGAAGGACAAGATAACATGAAAATCAAAATAATAAATTCAAATGCAAATTGATCTCCATGCTAAACTTGATTGATCTCCATTGCTCTTCTCAACCTCGCATGAGAATGCAAGATTTCAAAGGATTGCTGATGGAGGAATTTTGGTTGCTCACTATTGCAGCAACATAACATTGAGATGAAGATGATAGATGCAAATAGATAAATGAAAGATGATGGATGAAAGATAGTAGAGATAATTCAACAGAGTAAGGGTACTTGAAAGCTCATCCATACAAATGGCTTGGTTGTGGGTTAATTTATAGGTGAAGATGGGAGGATGAAGGGATAAAACTTTCCTTTTTGTGAGCGGTAGTGGAATTAGAAAGTTGATTGTACAACTTGGGAGAATAAATGGAAGGTGGATCAAGTTAACTAAAGAGGAGAATGGAAAGGGGATTGAGTTAACTTAAGAGATGATTTGGAAAGTGCTAAAGTCATCTTGAGAGATGATTTAGAAAGTGAATCAAGTCATTTAGGGAAATAATTTAAATAATTTAGAATTATTTAAATTATAAGAGATGTGAGAGAATAAGGATTAATTTAAATAAATATTTAATTTATTTAAATAATTTGGGGAACGTAGATTAATTAAATAAATAAAATTTATTTAATTAATTGGTTAAAGGATAAATGGATTAATTAAATAAATATAATTTATTTAATTAATTGGCTAGAGATTAAATAATAGGGATGATGAAAGGGGTTATGTGAGGTTTAGAATAAAATGTGTTGTGAGATGTCAAAAATGACGTCAAAAGTGAATGTCACAAGATATGGTCAATTTTAGGTGACTACAATACTTGTCAGAAAAGCATCAATATCTTTGAAAATAACAAAAACAAAAAATAGACAAGGTCAGAAAAGCACACACACACACACACATATATATATAGATTAACAGACCCTTGGACAAAATGGAAACAACAGTTTTAAATAATGAATTGTATGATTGTACAAACTATTTGAGCATATCACTGTATAAAGTCAATGTGGTAATGATAATCAAACCCTAGATGGTTTGCACAATGATGCAACAAAAATAGAATTATTGTGCCAAAATAGATTCACGAGTATCATTGTGTGCAAAATGAAAGGAGAAATGATAGGTTGATGTTACCAGAAACCATGGAGACTATCCAATAGATATATGTCATGGTGGAGACATCATCCAACCAACAACGATGTATGATGAGAAATGATGAAATCAATCAAAATACCATGTAAAAATATCCCCTAAATAAATAGTTTCATGAATTCAAACAAGTGTTTTAGATTGTAGAAGGTGTGTGAATTATACTTTTGAATACATGTTACAAATAAAAGTTACAAAGTTTGTCCTATATATATGTTGCTTTGTTGTATGTGCAATGGAAAGTAGACAAAAGCTAACACAATTTACATAAAATATATGCTACTATGTTCTTATGGACAATTAAAAGAGAGTAATTTAAACATAGGTAAGATGAATACAAACATGGGTTTTCAAATATATACCCAAAAAAGCAAGGGATTTTTCACAAAAAAGCCCATACAAGTTTAGGGTTTCATGATAATAATTCCTTAAGCAGATAAATATATGCATTTCTATAGACATGGAGTCAAAATCACATATGAAGTAATCCCTTAATCAAATAAAATCCTAATTACAAATGGGGGTTTTAAAATACAACCAATTTTTTTGAATGTATGCAGATTATACAACCTGACAAAGTATTTTGCTGTATTAAGTCAATGGGTTCATGATAACGTAACCCTAGATGATTTGCACAATGATGTGATAAAGATAGGAGAACTCAAGAAAAATATAATCAAGAGTACCAATTTGTGCAAAATGAAAGGAGAAATGATAGGTTTTACCTCAAACCATTGAGAGTATCACATGATGGAGAAAGCATGATAATAAATGATAAAATCAATCAAAAAGGTGTTTCAAAATAGCACATAATCTAACATAATCAATTATTAAAAATGAAGATGTATGTTGTCATGTTTTGTTTGCAATCCAAACTTGAGAGATATAGACAATGAAAATGTAAGTTGTTAAGTAAAGAATAAAAGTTACAAAGTTCATCCTATATATCTATGTTGCTCTATTGTACGTGCAATAGAAAGTGGAAAAATACTAACACAATTTATATAAAATGTATGGTGTTGTGTTCTTAAGGAGAGTATATTAAACACACACTAGATGATTATAGAAAATGAAGATGTATATTGCAGTGTTTTGTTTGCAATCCTAACTTGAGAGATACATACACAGTTTCATGACTATCTATACATGTAAGAAGAATATAAATAATGAAGATGTATGTTGTTGTATTCAGTTGGCAATCCAAACTTCAAAGATAAATACACAATGGACATATATATACAATAAGAAAAGGTAAGATCAAAAGTTGGGATTTATAATCAAAGGACAAAAATTTAAGACATGTGGATAAGAGATTCTAATCGTATGCCAGACTATCTTGCTAATTGGGGTGCAGATTAGATAAAGGACACTATCTTGGCAAAATATTCCAATCGATGCAATGGGCTTACAAAAATCTTGAAATTCGATATGGAAAGTTCCAAGGGGTAAATGGAGATGTAGATATATTGTTGGGTTCAATTTTCAATCCAACATCAGAAATACATACACAGTTTCGTGACTATATAGTTATATGTGTGTGTGTGTTTTTGAAAGAGGAAAAAACGGGTTTTACAAGGACCCAAAAGCACAAAGTTTACAAACAAAAGATAAGATCATCAAACACCCCAAAAATAGAGAGGCTATAAAGAAAACAACAAAATGACAAAGCCACGGCCACCAAAAAAGCCAGCAAGGGCCACAGAAAAGATCCAAAAAGACCAGACAAAATGCTAGCAGCTACTAAACTTGGGACTTTAACATTTCCGCAATTTTAGCTTCCATGTCGTTCATTTCCTAAACCCCCCTCTTTAAGATCTAGACCATTTAAGTAGTAGGAGGCGCTTTCCTCTTAAGGTTGGCACGGGTCCTTTTCGATATACCTTGGTCCTCGTTCTT
Source organism: Sequoia sempervirens (assembly GCA_007258455.2). Lineage (NCBI taxonomy): Eukaryota > Viridiplantae > Streptophyta > Pinopsida > Cupressales > Cupressaceae > Sequoia > Sequoia sempervirens. The sequence continues at coordinate 686,374,976 of VDFB02000003.1, forward strand.
TCTTTTATCCTTGTCCTCTTCCAGATCAACAAACAGCGAGCCCTATTGCGACTTTTCCAGTTTTTCAGACATTGCATTGATGATAATGGCATTGTGCCTAGCCACCTTATGGTTTTGTTCCACAACATTTTTCATGTTATTTTTTATTTTAACAATTCCAGCTTCCAGAGTCTTATACTTGACCTCAATGTCATCTTCTCTTGTTCCAGTATTGTTCTTTTTCCATTTTCCTTCTTCATTACTAAGAGCAAACAAATTCAATTTCAATTCCTCCAACTTGCTATTTAGAACCCTATTTTTGAGATTAAGATCATTAATTTCTTGATAGGCCCATTTCATAACCCTAAAAATGTCACCAACGCCACTTCTAGCAGAGGCAAGGATATCTCTAGACTGATCCCGATCTAAAATAAGGTTAAAATCATCTGAATTTGGGGATCTGGGAAATCTGGTACCATCATCTCTAAAAGAGGCAGGAGGGGTAGAAATAGAGTTTCTACTAGCTTCAGGGTTCTCAGTTTTGTCCTCCAGAGAGTCCGTGGAGTAGGAAACCAACTTATTGGTAGGGGAACCCTTGAGAGTGGGATTCTTTAAGGGAACCGGGCAATCAGGGTAGATCTCAGGGTTGGCTTTAGCAAGCTGGGGTTTACTAAGCTAGGTTTTTTTTTACTAGACAGAACAGGAGATGGGTGGGCTTCAACAATTCTCTCCTGGTTAGGTTGATTCTCTAAACCACCACTATTTGTTTCATATTCCTCAGACGCTGTGGAGGTAACCAGTTTGGATAAAGCTGGTAGGCTTTGATAGTGTTCATATATTAACCTAATAAGACCAGGATGAAGAATACGGTATCTCTTGGGATTTTTCTTGCGGTCCTCAAGGCTATTGCTCAACGAACAAAATAGATAATGGGGCAAAGAAATTTGTACCTTATGGAAGAAGTGGTTAAGGATAGAAAAACGGTGACCATAAACTCTGGTGAATCTCCCTTCCAAGGTAATATACTCCATTATGACATGAAGCACCTTTCTCCAAAGCACCTTAATGGTGTCAATTTCAAAATAGTTGTTGGAAATTTTGACCAATTTCATTTTCTCCTTTTCTTTCTTAGGGAATTTGATTACCGCCTCGTCAGAAAACCTTTTGTCATGATAAAACTTCACTCCCTTAGTGGACATCCCAATCACCTCTCCTATAATTTTCTCATCTAGTTTCACCTTTCTCCCAAAGAGGATTATTTCTCCATTGTTCCAGTTCTTCTCAAAATAGTTTGTAGCCACAGTATTAGGCCCATGAAGTTTTTCCAAGAATGGAACCAAACCACCTCTCACAACCTGTTTCCAGACCTTAGCATTCCTCGTGTGCATTTCGTAACTTTTTGGCTCGACTCTTTTCCTATCCCCCCATTTTCGTATGCACCTCACTACAGACTCTATGAGTGTCGAAAACCTATTGCAAATTTACGCAGCCTTTCCAATGAACCCACAAAGCGTGCCGCTTTTTCTTACCAGCTAAGTAATATGACACGGCCCCATCAAATCTCTTGATTTTGATGTACTTAGCCCTTTTCCCTTTCATCATTAAAGATATTTGCCTCTTTCCCATGCGTAACATCATAATCTAATAAGGCCCTGACTTCAGCTCCCAAATCCCTAAAATTCTACCACATGTTCAATCCTTGCCTCTTAACCCCCTCATTCACAAAGTAATCCCCCAGGCTGTTAGCTTCCCTGTAGACGTGTGATACTTTAACTTTATTGAACTTGTCTAAAATAGATTTTGCTTTATCAATCCAATTCTTTATAGACCAGGAGGGGGGGTCCTACCTAGGAGACAGTCAATGATGTTTTTGGAGTCCCCTTCAAGCCATAAATATTTTACATTCAAATTATGAGCTAACTTTAAAACTTGAAAAGCTCCTATAGCCTCTGCCACATGGTTGGTTTGATGACCTAGGGAAATGGCCATAGCCGCCATAAAGTTACCATTTGAGTCCCTTAACACACCTCCACTTTCGGCCATCCCCGGATTGCCCTTTGCAGTGCCATCAAAGTTGGCCTTAGACCAACCATTTGGAGGAAAGGTCCAGCACACACCCCCCTGCTTTTCTTAGCTGGCTTGGATGCCATAGAAACATCCATTTTAATATTCCAATCCTTTGCTATCACTAGATCATAGGGAGTACACACCACAACTTCGAGGTTAAGAGCTTTTGGGGGAATAACATTGAAGTTTTCCTTTATAAGCCTTTTTTTTTCAAAAACATTAGTCTCTAAAATCTCCTTATCCATGAAAAGTCTGTTATTACGTGCTTTCCACACTCCCCAAACAACAAAAAGGGAAATAAAATCCCATAACCTTCAAATGAAGGGATTTTGAGATTGAGCTTTCCACTATGAAAAAAAATCTTCAATAGACAGGGAAAACACCCAAGAGATATTCCAAAGGGCTAATAATTTTCCCCAGATTATAGAAACAAATGGGCAGTGGAGAAACAAGTGGTTAGCAGACTCCACCTCACACTTGCAAAGGTAACATCTGTTGGGGATTTGAAATCCCTGTTTACAAAGATTATCCATCGTAAGCACCTTATTTTGAAGCAAAATCTAGAAGAAGATGTTCACTTTGGGAGTCAAGTGTTTAATCCATGCTTTCAACCAGAAAGGAGGGGGAGCTTGGAAAGGGACAACAAAGAAACAACCAAAGAAACAAAGTAGTTACTCGAAGGGTTGTCCATCCAGACAAGATTATCATCTAGCTGAATCTATCCCAAACTAATAGCCCTTAAGGAAGATTGAAGCTGAGCCAACTCCTGACTAACCACACACAAATCCACCCAGTCTCCATCATACCAATAATCTTTGACAAACTCCCCAAAAGTTGCTTTGCATAACTCAGCCCATCTATTGAATCTTTCAATTTTGATTAGGGGATCCTTAAAAATCCATCTATCCTCCTAGAATCTGGCTTGATTGTCGCTTCTAATGTGCCATCCTATCCTAGATTCCAAGATCTTTCTACTAGCAATCATATCATTCCAGCAAGCTAAACCATGAGGCAAAATAGGAGAATCCAGCAACGCTTTGAGGGGCACACAATTGGTCATATATTTACTACTTAAAATATCTTTCCATTCTCCAACAAACGAGAACAATCTCCATATTTGTTTGGCTAGAAGAGTCTTATTAATCATTCTGATTTTTCTAAGACCTAAACCCCCCAAGGTTTTTAGTCTGCAAACCAAATCCCACCTTATAAGAGGCATCCTCTTTCTCTCCTCCACACCAGACCAAAGGAATCTTTTTTGGATATTTTCAATGGCCTCTGCATATTTAGTAGGAATTTTGAAAAGGCTTAAAGCATAAACTGAGAGATTCTGAAGAGAAGCTTTGAGAACTTGAATTTTTCTAGCTTGGCTCAAAAGAGCTCCTTTCCATCCTGCCAACTTCTTTCTGAACCTATCAACCAACGAACACCAAAAGGAATCCAAAGGTTTAAGACATAGCAGTAGTCCAAGATAAGTAGAGGGTAAGGATTCCACTCTGCAACTAATGATTCTTGCAATCTTGACCTACCTATCTATGCTCAGGGGTATTAAAGAAAAAAAGGGAGCTCTTCTGTCTGTTGACCATCTGCCCAGTCACCTTCTCATACACATCCAAAGTATTTTTCAAAGTCTTAGCCTCAGACACCATAGATCTTCCCATCAACATAGTGTCATCAACAAACTGTTGGTGAGAACAAATCAAATTAGTAGATGAAGGACTAAGACCAGCAAGGGACCTCTGTTCAATCAAACTTTTAAGATTCCTTCCTAGGCTCTCAGCCATAATAGTGAACAAAATAGGGGAGATGGGATCACCCTGTCTTAGGCCTCTTGAATTTTGAAAGAATTTGGAAGGAGACCCATTCACAATAATAGAGATGGAGACTGTAGTAACCAACTGGTTCACCAACTGAATGACTCTGCTGCTAAAACCAAATACCCTAAGAATTTTAAATAAAAAATCCCAGTCAACACGGTCATAAGCTTTGGATATATCCAGCTTAAGAAAAAACCCTTTAGTTTTAGATTCCACAAGTGAATGGATATTCTCATGGACAGTAACTATAGAGTCTAATATTTTCCTCCCAGTTACAAAACCATTCTATTGAGGGGAAATCAACGAAGGAACGAAATTAAGGATCCTTGAAGTCAAAACCTTTGATATGATTTTATAGAAAGAGTTGCAAAGACTAATGGGTCTAAATGCCTTGAACTCCATAGCCCAGGTTTCTTGGAAACAAGGACCACAAAAGTAGCATTTAATTACTTAAAAAGACTTCTGGATCCAAATAATTCATTAACAACATTCACTACATCCTTTTCAACAATTTCCCAAAACCATTGGAAAAAGAACATAGGAAACCCATCAGGGCCAAGGGCCTTGTTTCCTTCAAAATACAAGACAACTTTCATAATTTCCTCCTTAGAGGGAATGGCAGCTAGCTTATCATTATCTTCCCTCCCAACAACCTTAGGGATAGCCTCTAACAGAAAATCTTGGTCATTATGATTGATTTCCCCATTCGCTAAAAGAAGGTTGTTAAAGAAGAGGACAACTTACTTTTTGATGTCTTCCTCTTCCTCATATCTCATGCCATTAACTTCTATGTTAGAAATTCTATTGGCAGCCTTATGTTTTGAGGTAGACAAATGGAAGTACCTGGTGTTTCTATCTCCATCTGAGAGCCACAACACCCTAGATCTCTGCCTTTAGAACTCCTCCTCTTTAGCTATTATATCATGCAATTTCACCAGCAACTCATTTTCTTTAGCCTTATTATTTTCAATTTATCCTTCCCTCTAAATTTTATCTTGGATCTCTGCAAGCTCCATTTGAAGTTCAGACTTAATTCCAAGATGTTTCCAAATGACTCTTTTTTCCATCTTCTTATTTCATGTTTAACTTCCCTCAATTTTTTAGCAATTTTGAACATAGTAGTACCTGAAACATCAATATTCCACCATTTCTTGATTTCATCAAAAATATAGGGGTGGGACAACCACATTCTTTCAAATATAAAGGGAGGATTCTTCTTCACCTTTATAGGGTCCGCCACAAAACTTATAGGAAAGTGATCAAACCCCACTCTAGAAAGAGCTTTAAGAGAGCAATAGTAGTTTATAAGCCACTGATCAAAAATTAAAGTTCTATCTAGCCTTACTTGAATCAGTTCCTTATTGATTCTTCTATTCGACTAGGTATACTGGGCTCCTTGCAAATCCAAATCAATCAACGCCTTATTGTTGATGAAGTCCAAAAGATCAGATTTACTCTCCTGATTCACCTAAGATCCTCCAAATTTCTCTTCATTCAGAAGGGGAGTGTTAAAGTCGCCCATTACAACCTAGTGGTCATTATCAAAGATCCTATGGAAAGCAGAGAGCTCATTCCATAAAGATTTTCTAGCTCCTTTCCCATTGGGAGCATAGATATTCGACTGAATCCAACTAAAATTGTCTTTAATTAGTGCTCTCCAACAAAGGTTCACACATATGTGTGTGTGTGTGTTATTTGTATGTACATAATATAAATATACATACACACATATATATTAATATACATATGTACATGCACGCGCGTGCACACACACACATATTAAAAGACACACACATATGTCTTGAATATATATAATGAAAATGCAAGCTGATGTGTACACTTTTATGAATATAAAGGAAGCTGGACTATGGATTAACCGAGATATATACAAAGAAGACTTCTACGAATTAACCAAAAAGAGTAAATAAAGACACAATTTCTTGAATTTGTAAATGGGGTTTTAAAAGGAATAACCCATGAGAAAAAAGACCCTCATTTATTTATAACATTTAAATAGACACTTCATGAATATAATTGCTAAACTCACACTTCATGAAAGTAACTTTCAAAGACTGTACCAACTTGAAAATGCATGGATATTTGAGGAATGTGCAGAGGATGCCTGCCAATACTCTTGAGTATGCAAAGGATATTATTAGACGAGAATAAGTGAGAATGACGCTAGCTACTTTCCCTCTTACAAAATAATTCAAATCTGATAATTGAATGCATTGATTTTGGTTGTTGTGTTTTATATTGATTGTTTTTTGGGGATGATTCAATCATTTGAATTTGTAGTTGCCATTTATATATGATTTGTATGTTGAAATGATTGAATTTTGTATTATATTTGGATTTGATGTTTAGTAGGGGATCCTTACACCATTAACAATTTGTGCAAGTACCTAAGTGAATGGAGTTAATACATGTACATGTGAGAGGAAGTGCGGGAGAGTGTGCATTTGACAATCCATAAAATTAATAGGAGCTTCTCATAATGGGAAATGAAACACCAATATATTTGTAAATATAATATGTAATGAGTTTGACAACTTTTACAAGTGGGGGTATTTGTAAACATAAAAGATTATTATAAACTAGCGCTTGCACCCCAACGAGGTGCAATGGTTATGCCGATAGCAGGATATACTTTGGCAATATATTGAAGGGTAGGGGAAGAAAATCACAAGAAAATTGTAAATTGATTTTCATAAGACTAACTATTCATAGCAAAAGTCAATTATTGATGCGATGTGAGAAGATATGAATATGAACAAATGGAAGTTAATTTAAATCGGTATGCTATGCTAAATGGTTTTACAACATAATATATTTTGTACAATGAAAGAAGGGTTGTAACTTAAAAGATCGATTGGACCAAGTACAACTGTTGTTGGTTAATTATATACCTTGTGACCGAATGTAACATAATCGAGAAATGTATGTTGCAAAGAAATATTTTACAATACAAAAACTATTTTATGACACATCAAAATCACAAACTCAAGAGATTGGTTATGTATAATACAATTGTTGGTGGTTGACGATGAGGTTATATGATAAATGTCGTTTGTCTTCAAGACCTATAGAACAAAAGCAATGGAATGGTTAGATGTGGTGATTTTTTTTTACTTGTATAATGATTTCTACATATTCAATTTATAGTACTACTATTATTAGAAAATATTTTTGCCAATGTATGAACAAAATTACCATAAGAAGTTGAATATGTTGAAGTTGTTGATGATGTCGATGTCTTTGATTGATATGTATGCTTGAGTCTTGATCTCTTGTCCTTGTAGCTGATTTTGTCATGGGTTGTAGCAGATATTTGCAAAAGAGAAATTTGTAAATGTGGAGTTGATGATTTGACAATAACTGGGAGAGATATGAGGGAGAAAGGGATAAGAGTTGTGTACCTTCACTTCTTATAGACAATTGTTGTAATCGAGCTTCCTCTTCTTTCCTCATAATTGTGTATGGGTTGTTTTTTATTTTGGAGTATCTCTCAAAGGAGAACATTGGTTGAATGCGAAGATTGTTCAACGATTTGACTCTAGATATAGTTGTAAATGTTAGTCATTGCCTTTCTATTTTCCCAATGTTGATCATTGCTTTTTGTAGCGTTAGGCCTTGGGATTTGTGTATGGTAATAACCCATGCCATTGTGAGCAGAATTTTCCTTCAGTTGCCCAATGATACAAGTATTATCGGTATACTTTTGGGTCATCTTCATTCCATGGTGGCCCACTATAATTATCAATCCTTGCTACAATGTATATTGGAACATCTGGTGGTTTGGAACCAAGGCTATAAATGATCTCAACAACTTCACCTAGAGCTCCATTTACAAGTCTTGCTTGTGTCCATATGTTGGTTGTGAGCATGATGTGTTACCCTTTACCAAGCAATACTTGTTTTTCAAGTTGTTCATTAGTAGTTGCATTATCTACTCCGATCTTGGTGCTTTTTGTGGTACTTATTGCAATTGGACGGTTCAACAATTTTAACATTCTTATATTGTACAGTCTAACTAAATCATTGGTAGAAAACAAGTGCATTGAATTGTCGAATTGTTCTTTTTCACTCGAGGTGAGCTACTTGTCTATGTGTGTCATTAGAAGTTGCCAATCCTCTTGTGTTGCTTCTGCATTTTGTATGTTTTGCAACATTTGACGAAATTGTCTTTGTGTTGGAGTCTCACTTGTTGACGAAATACTGTTTCGAAGGTGACAACAGTTGTGAACTAGTCCCACAGTGTTTTTGCATTTGAGTGTGATGTGTAAATAGGTTTTTCCATCACAGGTGGTAGCTGTGCAAGGTCACCGATTAGTATTATTGACACCCCACCAAAGTATAGATGTTGTCAGTGCAGGAAGGTCTCACGTAGCCTCACATCTATTTTTAATAGTAACTTTGGCCCTATGAAGCTCATCTCATCAATCAACATATATCTTATGTGTTTCATCTCTTTCTGAAATGTTGTTAATGCTTGGCCTTGCAATGGGTGCATTTATTTGATAGGAATCCAAAGCGTTGAATGTATAGTTGATGCATGTATATTGAATGCAACAACCCCTATAGGAGCTAATGTGAGCAGTTGGCTTCTTTGTTGCAGAGTATTACTCTCGAGTGCTTTTCTTATGTGAGCAATCAAGTAGGATTTTACTGTACCTATTGTTCCTTGAACGATCATGTGCAATGGTTTATCTGAGTGATGTTTGCTATGGTCGATAATATGTGTGAGTGCAAGTTTTTGTTTTGGTGATAATGTATAGTTTGGGACATCAAACTTACCTAGAACATGCTCTTCCTGGCTGCATGTCTTTTCCATGTTTATGAATTGTGTGGCGATTTCATGAAGATCTTGGGGCACTGTAAGTTGATCCCATATGTTGTTGCTATTAAAATCATGCCTGCCAACCACCTCAAGTTCATTTATGTTGACGTTGTTTGAGGGGCCCATTTGTGAAAATAATTCCCATTCATTAATTTCTATTATGTCCTTTGTGTCCATCTTAGTTTCGTTGTTTGATTCTTCGTCCTTGGTGCTTCCTTCCAATCGGGTGGTGCGAGTGACATGCCATACATCATATTTGGATGCACTCATTTGCTTCAAATTCCCAATTATTGTATCCTTAGTAATTCCTATGTCAATTTCTAAGCTCCGAAAATGTTTGTACAGTAGTAACTCGCTCCAACATAATGTTTCAAATTGGTCTGAGTCCTCCTCTGGGATGTTGTATAACTTTGGGAAAACATTAACAATCGCTTTTACCTTTCTTTCTTTCCACTTGCATCCCTTGTGACTTGCAAAATAGGAGAAAGACCGTGTAGATTCGAGTAGGGTTATTGTCTCCAATTCTAGAGGCCGATTAATGTAGGAATTAAGATAACTGGGTTGTAGGTGTCTTTCCTATGTTCTTGTTATTTGATGGAACATTTTCTATCCAACATTCAAAGATGTAAAAGGTCGATTACAAACAACAAGTGGCAATTTCTGAAGCATATAGCATGTTTCTTGTGCTCCTATATCACGATCTGCCACAATCTTTTCCATGAATTTTTGATATTCTGTGAGGGCTGGGTCATCTATTTTTTGGGTTGCAAATATTCTTGTTAACATATAAGTACAAGTCTCAGATGCTCTCTCTGCCTTTGATGCACATTTGGAAATGTATGTCAGTACAAGTGCTCGTGAGATGATAGGCTAGAAATCTATGTTGGCTCTCCATATTGAAATCATTTTTGGACTGTGTATGTTTAGCCTATCATCATTCCTTGCAGGTTCATATTGTTTTTTCCCATTGTTGTCACATGATAAGGTAGATATAATCTATTCTTTCCATGGAGCTTTGTATCGACACTCTAGTTTTTTCCCCTTCTTCCATAAGCATGTTCCCTCTCTACATTTTGTGTGCCTTTGGACACTATTGATTATATCTTCATAGTCAAGAGAGGGGTTTGTAGCAAATATCTTGGTTGTGTCTAACAAGCATGGATTGTCTAGCGGAGATTGATAAATTATGTTGTTTTTGCATGATGCATCATGAGGATTCCAAGCATTGACATACTTGTTGAAGAATGTTCTTGCCTGCTCAACTTCTACATTGTCCTTCCAATCGAGTTTATCCATGTTTGGTGCATTTTGGATCCAAAGGAATCCATGTACATGTGCAGTGCCTCAATGTTGCCATTCATATCTATACCAATAATCTTTTGCATCGAGGAGTTTCTCAATGACTTCTTCACATAATACTATGAACTGTTGATGCAAGTATAATGATGTGGTGTGGGGGTTATTGAATACATTATCTAAGCACTACTTTTTTGTTTGCATTTCCAATGCTATGTCATTTGAGAGCAAATGTTGTAGGTATGGCCACTTTGTGTCTGTTGCACTTAATGTGAAGAATAGAGTGGGAGACCCTATTTGGTTGATCATATTTATTAGTTCAACATGACACTTGTTCCAATATGGTCTTGTGCCCCGCATCAAAGATCCAAAGTGCATGAGCTCTTCAGCTAACTGTGTCGAGGAGATTTTTCAAGTGTGCACAAAGGTTTTCAATAGTGGTTGGCATGTTTTCTTCTGCATTTTTTTTAATGAAAACTGCTACGAAGCCTTGGCTATGATGCGGCATCATAAGATTAAACATGAAATATCAAAACCTTGGATGCCTTCCAAATATTTGGTCATGAAATCTCATCAAGTGCAGCGCATATTCATGCATGTGCACTTCCCTAATTCGTGGTTGCATTTGTAGTGTAGCTCCATTTGGAAAGAGTGTTAGAAATTCCATATCAAGCAACCCCTCAGTATTGTGTTCATTTATTGGAGATGACTTTATTTCAGGCCAATCGATAATGTTATTTGTGTTGTCCTCAAGGTCTAGTGTTTTCTTAATAATTTCTAATTCACAACATTTTTTTGGCAATCTCGCTATAAACGATGATGTGTTTATTGTGCTACTTTCAATATCGTCTCCATCATAGCCGATTTCATTATTTGGAACCACTATGCCTTCACTGGTTTCAATGGTGTGGAGCATATTCGATATGTTTGTTCTTGCTTCAGTAAATTTCTCTAAGTGGTCAAAAATTATTGCAACATCGTTATAGTATGGGTCATATTTGACTTTGTATTGCAATGCATCTCTGATATGACTTCTACTTACATAACAATAGTAACAATTCCCTTTTGTATGCAATCTTCAAACTATGAGTACATCCAAGTCTTTTATTCTTTGTGGAAGAACTTTTGCAATGTTCTTTATATCTTGTGGGAAGCTAATTGTGTGACCACTATATTTATACTGGCCTCCAAGAGTGTGGGTTACTTGTAGTACTGGGTTGACTCTGGCAATGAGCATTTCCTCCACTTGGGTTAGTCTTTTCAACACAACAGGTTGTTCTCCTGGGTCCATGTTGTTGAGTGCGGAGAACTGAGGTATGCCTCTCTCGGTGAAACATATTTTACAAGTAGCATTAGTATATGATGAATGGAGAAGCATGCTTGGGTAACATTCCTTGCATATAATGCATGTTTTTTGATTGGAAAGTGCATCTATTCTTTGTCGGAATATTTTCATTGTTGTCATGAAGTTAGCATTGTTGTTGAATGATGTCCCATGTTTCATGTATTGTTGTGTTTGCATATGTTGATGTTGATATTTCCATGTTTGTTTTTGTAAATATCTAATGCGCTTTTATGCATTTATTTCCTCTTTATGATAAACATAGTAATCTCGACTTCTCTCACAATGTTGTAGCCTTTGGGCTTTTGTTTGTTGGTGGCTAGTTTGACTTTGTTGTAATCTTTTTAGTCACCTTTGAGTAGCTATCTCTTCTCTATGGTGAGCATAGTAAGCCCGATTTCTTTCTCAGTTTTGTTGTCTTTTGATCTCTTGTTGATGCGGGCCGACTTCACTGTTTCCTATGGAGGAGTCTGCCATTTGTGGGTCTGGAAATGTTAAGGTAAATTAATAATAAGCACATAGTAAAGGCACTAAAACATGTGGACATAACATCAATGTGACACTAGTGAAGCTAGCAATGTTCAAATAAGTGCATTCTACATATCTATACATGCAAAGAGACATATACATACTGTTACAATCATTTTAATTTAGTGCACTTGTCACAAATGTAGTATAAGCGAAGCATGCCACAATTAATATAAAACAATAGTTGGGTATCTTTTCATAAGCCTCCTAAGAGCCTTCAACATACATTGTAGCTAAAGTGGATGTTGGTGTGGTCCCTACATAGGCGATAAATTAACACCAATGAAACCAAAAAACTTACAAAGTTGAATTGTAATTGTCAATCTAAAGATATTCCTTACCACAAGTATCATCTATAGTGTGTAAATTCTAGGCATAATTACTAATAAGCATAGGTGAAAGGTAGTAAAACCAATGTATGGAAGATTGTTGTAGTATGAGAGGAACAAAAATTGATGGAAGAAGTCAAATGTGCATATGTAAACATCCAAACAAACATGTACATATTGTTACAACAAGCATTACTAAGTGTGCCCAAGAAAGGTGCAATTTATGCAGAGCATGCAGAGCTGGGAAAACAAAGGAAGAAACATAAGATTTTACATATTTTTATCCATCTAAAGGCATCAACATGATATTTTTCACATTAAAAGATATCAAACATAGTTCTTTACAACATGATTATTTTTTCCACACATACCATACATAGTTTTATATATGCAAACATTTGCATACTACACTCGGGAGAAAAAGATGGCAAATAAAGTCATAATTTACATATTTTTTTCCTATCAGAAGACATTCACATACTACACTTCTCAAGAGAACATGGCAGCTATATTAGGCTACATAGTACGACTAAGACGATTCAATGCTTTGAACAACCATCTCTGGTATGATGTCGTGTTCCATGGAGGAAGTAGCCTTTTCATTGCCATTTCTTGGATATTTTTGACCAAAAAACTACTCTCTGTAGTGTAATCTAGTTGGTTGACCTTGGTTATAGTTGCTTTTAAACGATGTTCACCATTGTACATGTCAATGTTACAACGTAGCGTGAACAAGTATTGCTTATTCAATACATCTCTAATCACCTCCTCGACAGTTCTCTTAGTAGCTCGATCAATTTGTAAGTTGTATAGTTTGTTTGCAGGCATGCCCATGAGTTTTGTTGCCCCTTCATAAAATGTGACCACACATATTATATCTGTGCGGTCCTGTAGCTTGATTTGAAGTATATAACTATAGTCATAGTCGACAAGTATTGCATTACACTTTGCACAAAACCACTTTCCATCATCTATCTGGGATAGTCTTTTCTTGTAAGGCTTGTTACTTGATCAGGAAGGGCATGCTTGATAGCAGAATGAGTCAAATTTTATGAATCATGTTGTTGCCATCAACATGCATTACAGAGGTTGTACTGTATTTGGAGCTTCTTGCTGAATGCCACTGATCATCATTCTTCTAGCAAGTGGAGGCATCTGAAGGAAGCTAGTAGACAAAGACTGAATGTCAATGTCATTTTCTTTGAACCAAGTTTTAATCTTCCCTGTCTCTTCTATTTCAAGGTCTATCCATAGTTTTGTAGTGGATGAGGTGTTAATCACCTTGCCATTGAATTCATACACATGCCCATTTCTAATAGCAAGAACTGTTGATTCATACAAGAGGTACTTCTATTTGAGAGATGTGCACCCTCTTTTTTGGCTGATGATCCCCATAAAGTAACATCTATAGTTGTGTCAGTCATGTCCAGTATCATTACAGTCCAGCTTGCGACCTCTGTCCCATCTCTTCTCCTGATTGTGGAGCATGGATGTATGCAAATGATAATTCCAATGGCATCAATGTTCGAGCTGTTGCTTTTTCTTACAAATGCATTGAGAGGTGTGAAAGAGTAATGGTCTTTCAGGATGGAGAGGTCATTTGCACAGAGGGTAACCCTTGAATCAACCAGAAGCAAAATTTCCAACCTACTATTAAGATTGTTATAGAGTCTATTAGTAGGCTGCATCGATCCTCTAGATAATGTGTATGTAGCTTTGAAAAGGATTTTTTTAGAATGGATGTTAGCTACTTCATTGAAGCACGTCATACGTGTCTCAATTCTTTCACAATCTATGATATTGAAGGTAAAGAGGTGACAACTTCCTTTCTTCATGTTGTAGGTGCGTATTTCGTTCTTCATAGTTATGCAACCTTTGATGGTCCACCTTGGCTGAAATGGGTTCAAGTTTTTGATAGGGGTGATTATCAATGGGGCCTCCTTCCCTAGAGCAGGATTGACACCAAATAGTAGACGTTGGGGAGCTAGCCTTCTAGGAAGGCAAGGGTTTTTTGAAGATGAAGGTGAATCAGAGGATTTTGTTGTTGATCGCTCAACCTATTCAAAATCTTCCGCACATAGGAAAATTGGCTCCCTAACTATAACATGCATCGTGAGCATAATGTTAAGGTCGACAATAACAATCCACCTAAATAGTTATAATGAGAGAAAGTATAAGCAACAATATGTAAGAGGAGACTAAGCCTCATTTATTTTATGTCAAAGAGTAATGAATACATAAACATATCGTGGGATAGCTAATCGAGGGCAGTTGTATCTTTTCAAGTGTACTATGGAGCCAGTCATGATCTCATTGGAATCTATGTGACCATTGTACTTGGCTGGCAATGACGCTCTGTGCTTGTGCACATCGTCAAAGATATCCAGCCTATATCGATTGTTGCACACATGTTTAGAGCCAAAAATCGAGATAGCCATGACCTAGACATGAGGTTCCAAAGCCACATTTCCTTCATGCATCAATCTAATTGCATCTGGAGTTAATAAGCTTGTCATGGTGCGAGCTAAGCAAAAAATCCTGCAAAAGTGTATTGGATGTAAGGCATTGTGCAAAGAAGTCAATACAACAACTTTTCCATCAAATAATAGCAACTAATTGCTAGATATAGTAGAGTAGGCCAAACAAGAGCCTAAAAACAACATTTAGATGGGTGTAGGGAGCAGTGCACCTAGAATAATTAAATTTTGTACACTATCTATTAACCTCTGCCTTATTGTGGGGAGCGAGCAAAGAAAAATCAGTACTCTTTATGCAATTCATTATGGGCTATACTCATTTTTGACAATCATGTACATGACATGTGCATAGTTTTGATTTTAATACCTAAAAGATACATGTGTATACTTTTGATTATAATAGCTAAAAGATACATGAAGTTAAGCAGACACAAAAATCACACTTAGAAATACCAAGTTAACTATAATATTGTTTGATGTATCTTTACAATGGAAGGGACCAAAGGACTAAGTAGTAGATAGGGGGAAGGAGCTATACATTCTTCCCACCATAGCATATCTTGTGACAAAATATACATGGTTTCACTATTTATCACACTAGCAAGAAAAAGGGATTTGATGATCATCAGTCAATGTCTTCATTTTGAATCAAGAGGGAAACCATTTTCCCAACATCACAAAAAGCATAAGTTGATGTCTTCATTCTTTATCAAGAGGGAAACCATTTTCCCCAACATCACAATAAACAAGTAGCTATCTAAAGCAAGCTATTTACAGTCTACTGTATGTCTGCCAAGAGTTTTAGGAAATATTCCTTAATCCTAGTAGCATTGCCCATGCCATACAATGCATCATATTTTAATGCTCGAAGGAATTCGCAGTACGCATCCAAAATAGTAAATGTTGTATGAAATTTTTGGACTGCCTATTGCACCATTTCAATGTCATGGATCTGCACATGACATGCATCCTCACATGTCTTCTTCGCATCTTCAATAGTGTCGTGACAACCTCTCATGATGTTCTTTGCGAAAACTGCAATGTTGCTCTGGTACATGCCAACCCAATTAACAGAAGCTGAGTTTGATGTCGAGGAAGGAGAAGCATTAGGTTTTGATCTTGTAATGTCTCCCTCGAAGGAGCTGCTAGAGATGGTGATAATGTCTGTAGGTGGTTGTAAGTTTGCCATTACCCGGGGAGTTAAATGGGAAGCAAACAATATGAAGATGACCGTAACAGGAATACTTTTGATTATTTGATAACTACAAAAGTTGCATTTGTATGGTTCATAAATAGACATTTGAAAATGGGTTGGTCTCAAAAATTAAAAATAGAATTTCAGTAGGATATGTGCTTTTCAAACGAAGGAGGGGAACTCCAAACGTAACACAATAAACCAAACTATACTAACATGAACTACTTGCACTTTGTGTTCTTAAAAAAAATAAAGTTCGAGCATTTATTCATATTTGACTATGATATAATATATTGTCTTTTATTATTATGTCAATTAGAATGTTAAACAAATTTAGTAAGAAAACTTAACTACAACTATCTTCAAAATGTTAATAAACAATTACTATCTTTTATTTAAAGTTATTTTAATTATAGGTATAGATGTATTTTACTCTAGTTTAATTTATTTTGTTTTACTTTAAAACTTTCTAACAAGAATTCTTATTTATGTAATTATTTACTTAAACATTATTTACTTTAAAACTCTCTAAGAATATTTTTGATTTATCTAATTATTTCCATCAAAATCAGGCTTCTCCATTCAAAGAGGGCAGATTTCTTCATAGTAGGAGCAAATCATCGAAGGATAAAAGCAATTTTCTCTAATCAAAGTGGATTTCTCCATTAAAACTAGAGATTTCAAGAGATTTGTAGACTTCTTTTTCACCTCAAAACAAAGATTTTCATTAAAAGGCAGAGGGCTAGCATCAAGAACCAGGGTTTTTTGGGATTTTCAGACCTTTCTTCACAAAAATCAGATGACTTCTTCGTCACAAAGCTTTGATTTCTGTGTAAACAGGTCATGCTTGACCAAGGACAACCCTAATTTCAGAGCAAACAACTCAAAATTTCCCTCATTAAGGTCTAATTTCTAAGTAAACAACTCAAATAAGCCTTGGAAAAGCTTTGATTTCCAAGTAAGCAGCTCAACTTTGACTAAGAAAAAGTGCAATTTCAGAGTGAGCAACTTAGTCTTCACCTGATAAAGCTCTGATTTCTGAGCAAACAAGTCTATTTTCTATGTAAGCAGGTCATTTTTGACCAAACTACAGTCTGATTTCTGAAGAAGCAGGCTAGTTTGACC
The DNA here is from genome assembly GCA_007258455.2 of Sequoia sempervirens. NCBI lineage: Eukaryota > Viridiplantae > Streptophyta > Pinopsida > Cupressales > Cupressaceae > Sequoia > Sequoia sempervirens. Next base: position 686,391,971 of record VDFB02000003.1, read on the forward strand.
AAGAGAAAATCAGTTTTCTTTAGGATTTCATCAAATCAAACCGAGGGCCTATCAAATTTAAGGCAAATTTCATCACAAAAAGGTGGATTCTCTCATCTGAAGGGCATAATTTCACATAAAGAAACCAAAAGTTTTCATTCAAAAGAAGGTCAAATATCAAAAAGGGACCAAACATCTCAAAAAACATCAAAACTTCACTAAATCAAAACAGAGACCCATCAAATTAGATTAGAACTCTTCATAAAAAGTGAAGTTTTCATTAAAAAGAGGACATTTTTAGTTGGTAAAAGACAGATTTCTGGAGTAATTGCTTCGAAATGCTAATGTTTTCTATCTTTCTTCACAAATATATCAGAAATTGCGCTGCATTTAAGGATAAAGTTCCATGAAGAATGTGTTCATGTAGCAAAATGGTACCAAAAGATACTACTTACTCCTACAACCTTTGAAGGTCATCTCTACCTTATAAACTTCACCATTATGCACAAACTACATTTTCCAATGACAATAAAACACATACAATAGTCTATAATTAGCCAAAGGCATAAAATACAAGTCTTTCGAACTGCAGTGATCCCGAACGCCCCAATAGAAATGTCATCTCACGAAATCCCTTTATTGTGGGAAGATACAAAAAATGTAAATATCGAAAAGGCTCAAGATAATTTCTAGCAAATGCAAAGAGCCCTAATGGAAACACATACAATATTGGGAAACAAAGAAGGCAACACACTATTTGACAAGACGCCTCCAAAAGATAATGAATTGCCATTACTGTAGGATTTACATGAAATAGTTTGTAAAAAAGGGGCTTTCGAAGATTTCATGCAAGTACCATAGCAGGTTTAAATGCAAAGTGTGGAAGCATGAATAGGACATGTGTGCTTCTTTTTCAGGGTTTACATCCTCTAGATGACTACACCCAACAAACCCAAATTTAAATGACAACATAGACACTTCTTATGAGCATTATATGCATCTACAGTTCCAAATCATAGATAATATAAACAAGAAATGCCTTGACCTAACTTGGATATCTGGTAACAAGCTGAAGGCTAAGAATAACAACTCAAAAATTGTAGAGAACTTGCTTGCAGCGACTGATATTCCACAACGCCACCCTTTGGGGTCTCTTGCAGTGACCACGACTCAGATTGAAGAGGCTATTAAAGTCGTTTCACACAACAAACATGTTTTTTCTTAAACTCGCCGAATCACATCAAAACACTTTGTTTCATGGCACCTAGGTATAGAAACAATGCGCCTAGAGTTTGTCCATCAAGCCACACCCTCAAAAACAAATGTGGGGCTCTTAAATTCGACTCCCAGGTGCAACAAAAACTCACTGAGCAAAAATGATGAAATCAAAATGTAGATTGTTTCAGCCTCCTTGTTCACTGAGCAAAAATCACGAAATTAGAATGTAGAATGCAAAAATCGAAACTATGGCTGTTAGGGTTTTTACTTCCCAACCAGAGAAGTTCAACTGGTTTCCCCGTTCAACCTCTGACCTACTTCTTGTTCACCACACAAAAACATCGAAGGTGGAAGCCATTTTAAGGTTGCTTGACATTTATTACTTGCAACGAACATTTGGTGACTTATTAAATGGCAGGCTACGCACGAAGACCCCAAGAATGGTGTAGAACGGCGCGAGCGGGCTCTAAGCCATACGTGGTGATGCAAATCTAGGAGGAATGGCCATACCTGGTGACACAAATCTCCGAGCCATACTTGGCGATGCAAATCCACACTTCTCTCTGCAGGTAGGTGTGAGGGATGGTCCCCGCCAACTCCAAGGTTTTGGGATTGTGGAATTTCTTGGCATCAGACAACAGACTAATCTGGTGGGATTTCCCACCTACAATAGCCTATCGTCTAATTATAAAAGTGGGTGTCACTAGGTGTTTAGGAACAACTTGTCTTGTATTGTAAATACAATTGTATGTGTAGTTGACTACATACATTGGTCAACTACACATTAACATGTGAACATTTATTGATGCTTTTGCAATATGTTAATAGACTGTTTAAATTTTTTTAATAGATCAAATGCAAAAATTATTTAAGAAATAAAGTGAACAAAGAGTGAATGATTATTAGAACACGATGATAACTAAAGCCCCTTCCCCCTATACCATAACTTTGATGAGCTCTTTTCTCCAAATCCAACGCCATTCATCCATAAAGTACGAAGAAAAGTAAAATATAAGAGGTGAAAGGGAAACTCAATGAACATAATCTATAGAACCTTAGGTTAAATCGGCCATCTTTGCACTGGCCAGTCATATTTAATTACAAGCGAGGTTTGTACAGAAGCCCGTAAAAACCACGAAAATCAGACTAGTAATCAATTTGCTCTCTTCATTTTCATCCGTCTCTCATTCCTGCTCAAGGAAACCATGGGACATACTAAAGAAGAGCTGTTAGCTCATCTCAAGGTTCTTATTCTTCTATTTATATGATATTACATATTAAATTTTTATCCGTTTCATGTTGCAATCCCGCATAGATTTATTATAATTTTATCTGTGAGGAATTAAACGAATTCGATCTATTTGAGTTGAATAGTTTAAATACAGGTGCAAACTCTAGTCGGCATTTTCTTCTGTTCGAAATTCACATTATTGTGTCTTTCAAAACTTATTTTTGTTTGATATATTCTTCCTTTCCGGATAATCTTTGGCAGCGCCTAACAAGTTAGAGGTGATATTATACCAAATTTGGATAGTTTATCATGGCTAGTGGGATTGGAACCCGAGCTTCCATTATGAAAACCCCAATATTTATACCATTTGAGGTCATTCTATCCAATCACAACGTGGTTCGTGAAATTCAAAATCAGCGTGAGCAAAATAAGCTTCGAGATTTTTCTCTGAATTTAGACACTCATCAAAACGACTGACTAAACAAGTGAACACATGGTTTTAATGGTTCAATCTTGGGCATTTGAACTAATCAGAGCACGCCACTAGAGAAGAGTCAAAAGGTAGTGTCCAAGATCACACTTTGTGTTGAAGATTTAAGTAAATTGCACTGCCTATCGTATCTACACTTTGATGGGTTCTACAGACTAAGATGGTGTAAAAGACTTAAAATGCGCATAGCAATGCAGTATTTTACCCAATTTCAACAACTTCTTATGCTACCTTAAATTCATTGCTAGAGCTTCTTGTCAAGGCCACAATACTTTTATCGCCTGAGCTCAGGCCATTCAACATTATTGTGCGTTATTAACAAATAATGTAGATTACATCTTTATTGGGGTTCTGATATCTACTCTTTAAAATAAACCTAAACCCTTTACAAGTATTTTCCTTATCAGAAAGGGTTTTCCCAGCTTTCATTTCACTTGTTTTCAACTGTTATACCTACCCGTAGCAATAAATAAATACAGTAATCTACTGTGACAAATCATGGAAGCCTAATGAGTATATGCTTGCCATTTTTAAGAGGAAATTGTACCTGTTTGTTTCAAGTCCATTGTACTACGCAGATGCAAGAAGGGCACAACTTAGTATATTCTTTCGACTGGAAAGCATTCACATCGTTGCTTAGTTTTTAACTGGTGAGATCCAGGGCTATTCCATTTGCCCATTTTTTGTAAACCTTTATTATTTTCTTTGATTCCCTTGCTGCTCCAAGTTTTTGAGGCTTTTCATTTTTGATATTAGTTGATAATAATCAAAACCGCTTTGCGTGTACTATCTACGTGTGTACATAGGAAAGGGGATTACTATTATTCTCTTAGATGGATTGTTCACATTGTGCATGTTTTGAAGAGCAAAAAATTCGCTTAAGAAATGTGCCATTTGCATTTTTATCCTATATATTTAATTCCTGGTAAGGCAAATTTATGTAAAATACTATTCAATTGAAATGAATCTTTTAGTAAGATTTTTTGTCCTATGTAATGTAGGAGCACGGAATTTCCTTTGAGAGCTATGAGCATCCAGTTGTTTTGACGGTTGAAGCACAGGTAAGAAGGATTTTGATTTCATATACATAGGTCACAATGTATTTTTAAGGGTGATCATTATCCTGAATATTAATTGGGATTTGTTTTGTTTAGGCCAAACACATTGGGCATTTGGAAGGTGGGCACAGCAAAAATTTATTTCTGAAGGTGAAAATTGTTGTCTTTATATTTAAAATGTTACCACTGATTTTTGACATGCTGCAAGTTCTGCAATCTTGTTTTATGTGGTTTTCTGATTGAATTGAGAGTTAATCTATGTTAAGGGTGTTGGCATGTGTTGCCGGAGTGATCCTAAAGTATGTTGTCATGTTTATATTGTGTTAGTGTTGAGATAGGTGTAAGTGTGTTGATGTTAGAACTATGCATCATTTCATAACCTAAGTTCTTGTGTTTGTAATGCAATATTAAATGTTATAAGTGTTGTCAGTTGGTAGTCGATCTTAGGTGGTTGAGAAATCGGTTCATTGGAAAAGGAAGAATGGCTTTAAAAGCCATTGTAAACATTGAAATCAATTATCCCCGTGTAATATAACATATAATAGCTGTTATTTTGTTGATCATGGTGTAGTGTAACATTTTTGCTGTGCTTCCAATGTACAAGTAGTATCAGAGCCATGATAGGAGGAGAGAATGAAAGGTTGGTAAGGAGACTCTATGGACTGATAAGAGGAAGCAAGGGCATGATTCTATCCAAGAATCTAGTGTTGTTTGGAGAATATTATTTCTGTTTTCTTGATTGGGTATGATTTGCCAATTTTCAAGCATAAGAATTATGATATTATCCACTACAAGCACACTAGCCATTACTATTGCTGCTTTTGCACTTCATAAACAAGAATCCATTGATATTGCTGCTTTTTTCTTTGTTTTATGTTTTATCCTGTGCAGTTTTAAATCCACTCTGAGATCCCTGCACACCCTTGACTGAAGCACACACTTTTGAAAAAACTATATGTAGCCTGAGCTGCTGTTGTTTGTGTAACTGTAGTCAATGTTCTGTGTGAGAATGATAATGAATTGTTAATGAAGGCTAAGGCAACTGGCAGTATGTGGCACATGAATATTGCCTCCACCTCACAGATTTCCACCAGACAGTACAAAGTCATGTGAAGTGTTAGGTATAGAGTGGACAGTCTCAAGGAAAATAAAGATTTAAAAAAAGTAAACTGTTGTTGGAAGCAAGTTTCATATTTTTATAATCAAGTTTCAAATGTTTGCGAGATTTAATGCATTTTCATTTGATGAAGGCGAGCATAAGGGCAGAGTCAAGCCCAAAATTTTAAATTTTTAAAACAACTGTTGTGTATACAAAAAGGTACATAGACGAGTTGCTGATATCTTTGTTTAAAAGATTTGCAATCTTATTTTCGATGGTTCAAATCTCATTACTTGCATATAAATCTTTTAGTTTTTTAATTAATGTAAAAGGTCAACAACATCAATTAGCCAAATTGGTTTTCTGACAATTGTGAAGATGTGTTTTTTAGTGCTATGTATCACATTTTAAAAGGCCATAAGAGTTTTGAGCTCAAAATCACGCTTTGAAAGCTAATACTCTCTTTTCAGCTTGTCCATTTTTTGTCCTAGCCTACTGATGTGGCCTCTCATTTTGGAGGTTTTAGCACATTCTTATCATCCATAAAGATTTTTTTTAATTACTGAGTATTGCACATGTTCTATACAGCTACCAAATTACCAATTGTAATTGGAGCATTTTTGGTCAAAACCTTGTTTCTCTCTCTCTCACACACACAATGGTTTTTTTTACACATGGGCGTGATGATCAACATAGATGTATCAAATTTCTATTGTGATTGTGCTATTGAAGCTCTCTCAGTGATTTTAATGTTGCATTTGACGAATAGGAGCATGGGGTTCAAAATGGAGGATGGAGGATTATTCCCATCTTTGGTTAGCTTCTTGCTTAGAGATTAAGGGTACTGCTTCAGAGGCAGTTTTGGTAGAAGTAGATGGGATTTCTACTTTGTCTCAGCGTTGTTTAATTCATAGTTTGCGGACTCGGCCGACTCGCCGCGGACTCGCCGCGGACTCGGGAGTCCCTACCCTGGCCGAGTCCACTCGCCGCGGACTCGGGAGTCGAGTCCAGGAGAGTCCTGGGTCGGGACTCGGGAGTCCAACCTCAGGACTCGGAGAGTCCTGAGGTCAGACTCGGGAGTCCCAACTCAGGACTCTCCTGTGTGGCTGGGAGTCCAAAGGGGTTGAAAAGAGTCCTGAGGTTGGACTCGGGAGTCCCAACCCAGAACTCTCCTGTGTAGCTGGGAGTCAAAAGGGGTTAAAAACCCATGTTTTTTTTAACTTTTTCTTTCATTTTAACACTCAAGTTTGTGAAATAGAGGTCTGCAAATTGAATTGGGGTTGAAAGAAGCCAAGATTATATGTAAACATTTATAATCTTATGATGTTATACATTGAAACTATGAGTATTTGATGACTATGAATGATTAAATTTCAATTATTGAGTGTTTGATGATCATATGACATGTAATATTTGAATTATGAGTGTTTGATAATCAAATTAGGCTCTTCTGTTCTCTAAATGCATTAATTTGTTCTTGTTTTTTTGTAAAACTACGGTTTTTTTTTTTGCCGAGTCCTAGCCGAGTCTTTTCCCGAGTCCGTGCCGAGTCCCGAGTCCGAGTCATATTTTTGGGCTGCCGAGTCCGCGGCGAGTCCGAGTTTTCCAACTATGGTTTAATTGTTGCAGTGTGTTGTTGAAGTTTTTGACTTTCTAGTATGGATTTGCAATTTTGGTTTTCCAGTTCAGTTGTTATTTTCCATTTTGGTTTTCAGTTTTTGAGCTTTGATGAGGAGCAAAAGTAGTGTGAATGCTATCGTTTTCCCCTCATGACTGATAGTGTGATGTCACTTTCCTCTTAAAGTTGTTTAAGTATTAGTAGTGGATTTTATAAATTAAATATTAGAGTTAAGATAATTTACAAGATGTCATGTCTTAAAATGATGTGTAAACTACAATATGTAACAATTAGACAAGGTTTCTAAAATAAATAATTAACATGGTACATCGAACATCCATGTAATCCACTCAGGTTAACATCAGAACCATAATATTCCAATATCTTTTAATATTAATATGCATCAGTAACCTGATGACAAAAGCATTTACAATATTTATAAGCAGTAATACATAAATCAATTAAACATTTAAAACAATGATTGCAAATAGAATTGGATAACACATATATGTAATTCCTAGAGAGGTTGCTATTCGGCACTCAGAGGAATGGTTACAGGTCTAGGCTCTCCACGACAAGGAAGCACCCCTGAAAGAATCGGTTCTTACACAAAACTTAATCTGCCTTCACCGCATAAATAATACAGCCCTGGCCAGGACACCCCCGGGTGTACGCTGTACCCCGAGTTGGACACACCCCTGTGTGCCCCTTCTCCAAATGCCTCAATGCCAACCAATGACCCTAACCTTCACTCCTTTGTGCCCTCTCAATTTCTCTTTTCTTTTTTTCTCCTCTCCTTGAATGTTTTCCATCCTTGAATGTTTTTCCATGCCTTTCCAAGTCTCACATAAATGCTTATATAAGCCTTATGGGGTGGTTTCCAAACCATCACACCCTTTCACAAAGGTTGCATTTAATAATTATTTAAATAACTAATTATTCCTCCACCTTTTAAAGAAAGTTTTTCTACATATTCTTTATTAATATCTCTTTTAACCAAAAGATCATAATATCCTTTATTTTTCTATCTCCCTTTTAATTATAAAAGGTTATTTCATAACTTTCTCTTTGGGGAAAAAATCACATAACATTTCTCCCCTTGTAAATTAACTACTGTACTCAGTAGCACAAGATACATCTGCATCACAACTCAAAGAAGTGATCAGTAATTGAAGATACTAACATTGAATATTTGTATTCTTCATAATATACCTACTTTATCTACATTATTTGCTTCTTTTAATTTATAGATCATCCTTTTTAACTTTATTTTAAATTCACAAGTAATTTTAATAAAACCACTTTCTTCAATCAAAATTATGATGATAACTATATAGATGTCTTATGAAATATATCTTGAATTTATAATTGAAAAGATAATTTTAGTTTATGTGTTTAACCTATCTTTCAACTTTACCATTTTACTCACTCATGTAACTCCTTCAAAGTATTACGATATGATCACACAATAATTATGCTGAAGGCGTGCCCTCTATGAAGTGAACCAAGCTGACTTGATAGATCAACGTCTCGCCTTGCTTAAGAAGGGATGCAAGACGATGCAAATCATATTGACTGGTTGATATGTCGCATAAAACTCTGTAGTAAGTGGAAAGATTTGAAAGCAAAGTCACCAGAAATATGTCATGAGTTGTGGCTTGTTCTAATTTTGCTGCCACGTCACTGGACCCACAGTACGGGGGATGAAATGTTTGAGCAATTGCCTTCGTCATATTGATTTCTCGCATGGCAAAGACAACAAGTGCCGCAAAAAGAACTCCGGTTGCTTCTTCCAAAGTGAAAACTATGATTGTCTATCAAGATTGCAAAGAGATAAACATGAGCCAAAACCGTGCTTCAGTTATTAATACTATGATAATTCATCCAAATGAAAAGATCTGAAGGCTACTAGATTGTTGCACTCATATTTTACTGATTTCCATTGCCTAGTTTCATGGTTCATTTACTGAAATGCAACCTCATCATTTACATTTGCTAAAATAATGTGGAATTTTGAAACAAAAAACTCTTAGATGCTTCAAAATATTCTTACCTTAAAAGGCCTATCTACACGAGGTATTATGGGTTCCTCGCTAACATGGAAAGCAATAAATTTCTGCAGATCTCACACAACCAAAAATGATCTGGCTGTCTACAGATTCATAAAAGAACAAAACTCGCTGAAACCATGCTAATGAGAAAAAATGGGTAGTTTTTGCAAGACAATCTCTCGATAGCGGGTGCTCTAGGGTTTTCATTTTCTCGTGCATCCTGCACAAAATATGAATGCAATCAACAATGCCGATGAGAAAAAATGGGTAGAATTTGCAAGACAATCTCTCCACAGTGGGTGCTTTAGGGCTTTCATTTTCTCGTGCATTCTCAAAAAAAATCATTGTTTCACATCAACCCTAGCTACGATGCACAATCTATGATGCTAAACCTCATGGCTGCCTTAGGACTAGAAAAAGTTGGTTTAGGGGTTAAAGGAAGGTTACCTTCATTTGCGTACGTTTATTCTGAAACCAAAACTTGACTTGAAGAGGCTTGAGACCAAGTTTGTTGTTGAGTTCCTTTCTCTGTTTGTCGTCTGGATGCAGACACTCTTTAAAAAACTTGCATAGGAAAACCCAAATCTTTGAAACAAAGAAGGAATGAAACAAGGATAGGAGGATTAAGTACTAATGTATGCTTACATTCCCATCTCTTGAATTTGATGTTGAGTATGGTGATGATATCGTTTCTTGCGAGGCTTGCGATTAGTTGCATCCAGATCTTCATCTCCTTTTTTCCTCTTCCTTCGATATTATCACTGCCAGATTTGCTCTCCAACTCCTCTCTTAAGCCCATGGCCCCCTTGCTCTCCGCCCTCGCACTCACACTCAAATCATGATCTATAAATGCAAAATGTGGTAGCAGAGACAAGGCATGTGATCTGCTTTGCAGAATGCCACCAAGCACCCTCACAGCATCCCTTCGTAGTTTTCCTTAAGAATCAAAAATGTGATCACATGTACTACGTGAGATCATTTTTATTTTTAGTTCATTGTTTTATTATTAAAATAAGGAAGCAAAATTACCATTGTAATGCATATTCATGTTAGAGAAGGTTGGTTGAGATGTAAGCTTACTCACAACCCACATACTTGTAATGGGCAATAACCTTTTCCTAATTTTAATCCGCTAATAAAGTAATTACAATTTACATCTATCACTTTTGATATTCCATGAGAATTGTAGTAAATGCATAACAAAGTAAAATTATAAGTAATAATAAAATAAATATTTGAAAAATAGAGTAAAAAGTTTTCTTCTCTCATAGTGATGTAATGCTAGTACTATCTAACATTAAGGAGCAAAGGCAATTCTTAATACTAATAAGATATCATTATTTATAATAAACATTAATTTCATTATTATTATTTGTTTTAATATATTTTTATGAATTAAGAATTAATGATAGTTATTGGAAATGATAATTAAAAATAAGTAATTTTAATTTAAGAAATGCGAATGTTAAGGTTTATATTATTTAGTTTTATATATAATGATGATGAATAAAATTTGATAATTTGTAAAATTAGTTTTTTGATATAGAAAAAGAAGTAATCTAATTGTATTTATTGTCTAGAATTTTATGTAGATATTTTTTATGTGTTGAATCTGTGGTTTTGGATCATTTTTATACTATGTAAATATATTTTGTGTTGTGTAGATATAATCCTATTGATTTCATACCTTTATTCTATTACTCACTATGCCCTTTGCTTCTAACTAGTCATTAGGAAATGGTGGTATTTAAAAATACCTTAAGGAAGTTGTCAAATCACTAGGGGCAAGCTCTCTTAGATCAACCTTGTGGCAAAAGATCGACTTTACAATTGTTCTAAAGATTGGTAGTCATTGGGACACATACAATTTCTCTAAATGATTATTAATGTTGTTCTTTTTAGTGAACCAATTGAAGTTTTCTCCTAATGAATTATTGTTGTATGCTCTAGGAATTTAAATGATTATCTAATGATTCTAGGATGTCCAAATGTATGTCTTTAAATACTAATACATAACAAATTGTTGCACAAATGCATATCAAATTAGTTCTCAATGGTTAGTAGAAAAGAGCAAGATTTGATAATTTTGATTTTTTTTTTTGGAATTTTAAGCTAGATCTACGACATAGAAGATCATTCCTACATGTCATGGAAATGATCTATCTAGGGATTATGCATGAAAATTTGGCCCAATAAATGAGTTGAAAGAATAATTTATCTATCAATGTTGACCCGGATATTCTTCTCGACCTTCCGCGACGACTTTCGACGCCGACTTTCGACGCGATTTTTCCTTTTTCCCCGGAGAGGCCGAGATTCGTCTTTCCGATTTTCCTTTCCGATCTCGGATGATCGATCTTTGATTTTCCTTTGATCGATCTTTTTCGATCGTTCTTTATTTTTTCGGATCTTTCGTGCCCGGACTTTGATCTGATCTCTTCGATTGATCCGACGCTGATCCGGATCCGAGGAAGCTGATTCGAACGACGTGAAAAAGCGCCGAATGACGGATGACGCGATCTCGAGATTTTCCGATCGATCGATCCTGACTTTTCCGGATTCTCGACCGGACGGTTTTATTCTTCTGATTCTGATCCTTTATTCTTCGAACACAAGTCTATTGGTAATGAATCTTGATTACCTTATCAATTCAAAGGCTTTATTTCAATCATGTTTGGGTCCTTGTAAGTGGACACATAGTTGATTTGAATATATCACTTCTCCAATAATACCTTTGTTGTATAAACAACATCATTTACTAAATTACCTACTTGTTGACCTCATGTATTGCAAAATGTATTCGAAAAATAGACCAAACTTTTTTCCTAAACGACCTTCCACACCTCTTCGGTGTATCCATTGCACACCAAGGTGCAATTGCTAGTTACTATGCATATCCATTACTATGTGGCCACTCATAATTTATAAAAGTATAATCTATAACTTCAACATACATTCCAAGATGATATTCATGCATTTCGGACTATATGAATATCCTCTTTTCAAATAGAATCTTAGTCCTATACAATAAGGCAAATGTACAAGGTTATTGGGTTGATCAAGTTCAATAACAATGTACAAATTAAAACAAAAGATGATACAAATAATCTCACAATGCATCTTAAATAGCTATAGAATAATAGTAAATTATTGCCACCTAGAGAGTACTTCATAAATAAATACTAGTTTTATTCTTCCTTTAAGAAACTAGGTTAATTATATCTAAATTTAATTCTAGGGTGAAGATTTGCTCAATTATGTTTTTGGATGAAGTTTTGGCTTATAAAAATGAGGATACCTCACATTGACAACCATGTTGTAAGCCTAATAGTAAGGTGGAACACAACTTTTTATTGGGGATCTCATCATAAAATTTAAGGGTACATAAGGAGAGGAAATACTATTTCATTCCATAAATATATCCCTAAGTTTGGACACCTATTGATATATGATATTATTAAATCATGTATGACAAAATAATTAGTATAAATTTATAATTTTAATTTTCTTAGAGGTTGTCTCTCCCCTTGTAAAATATTCAACATGTCCACATGTCTCATCCTAAGAAGCATTATTTCATTCCAGCCAATGCATTTAAACAACGATATTTTCAAGGTTTAAGATGTAGAAATGGTATGCCCCTATGGGTTTATATCTTATAATATGTTATTCTCAACAATTCATTCCAAACATATTGTCATTTCCTTAAATTTAAAATGTGACTCCGAGGACCTATGGGTTATGGGCCCACAATGTAATTTAGACAAATCTAGATGTTTGATTTTGAATAACATAACAAGCATAGTAAAATCACTCAAAAATGGCTGAAAATTAATATGGATATACAAATTTCACTCTAGAAATATTAATGTACTAACTCTTATTTCACAGACAAGTCCTTATAACCCAAATAGAAATATTCAACTTAATACCACTAAAGTGATTGTCTCTTTTTTGAAATCTTGTGATAAAGAACTCAATCTTCCAAGAGCTCCATGAATCATCCAAACCTATATGAAATTTTGATAATTAGGGCTCTATGATGCAAAATTAATCTTTCCTTTTTTGTGTGATGAAACTCAAATGAAAAGAATTATTCATTGACTAATCCTATGATTATTTCAATTAAACATGATTCCTAACTATCAACTAGAGTTGCTAGTTTTGTTTCTTGGGTTGGATTTAAGTGCAAATATCATTCTCACATATAACTCTTTGTTTTTGAGAAATGTCTTACTTATATTTGATTATTTTTTTAAGAGAGAGATTTAAGCTTCATGATCTCTGTCATCCCTTTATCTAGCTTGCTTATTGGTTGAATCTATTAAGACTTGGGTGGTCAACTAGAGCTACATAAAAATTGCCAAATCAAAACTCAATTTTTATTTATTTTCAAAATAAAAATGTGTTGTTTATTTGACTTGGGTATATAAATATTTATACCAAAATATTCTTTGTACAAAACTGCATATAGGCAATCAGTGAGGCTTGGTTGAGTTCCGGAAGTAGGGAGTTCTTATGGTTATGACAGATATGTTAGATATGCATGAAGTTCACTTTTAGGTGCTGGAATGGATGGGTTATATTCTTCTAGATATGCTGCAAGCACCATTGTAGAGAGACAGATATTGCAGGTAGTTCTTATCCATCTTCATACCTGAGCTGAACATTGGGTGTTGGATATTTGAAGGTCAGGGTTCTGGAGCATGTCATACCAATGGCACCATGACGATCTGACGCACATGAAAGAATAAACATAGACATGCTCATTGGAGTTTGGTTCGTAGGAGGTATTCTGAAGCATAAGTTATGCCAATTTTAATTGGTACAGAATTTAATATATCCATCCTATCAGCTTTCAAAGGGCTTGTTGCTAATCAAAGAAGACTAGAGCCACAAGTGTTGGCATCATTATCACCTACCAACTCTAATTTGTTGAATTTTCTCTTGAATTTCCTTGTGTCAAAAAATTTCAACTTGTAAGCACTTTCAATCGCCACATATTTCAACGTAGAAATACACAATCAAGTGTCATCTTTAGGAGTGAGAGTGTACAAATACAGGTTTTCATTCTTGAATCTGTTTCTTTAAAATTGCAGATTATTTTCATCCTTGAAGTTACCTTTTGCTATTGCATAGTTTACCCCCTCTCTTAAAATTTTAGCTGGCACTTGCTCATTTAGACTCTCTATATGGTTGGAATTTGGGTTTTATCCTAGTAGTATGTAATATTCATATGGCTAGTTTGTTATGTCCAAGAGTTTTGCCCATGGCCTTTGTATCATTGGTGTGGTTATTTACCTGGTTGAAGGACTTGGTTTGGCGACGTGAACTTCCGATTAGCACCTATAATCATTGATAGGTTCATTGCATTTTTGGGTGGCCATGTATACCCTATTTATTGCTCTAATAACCTATTTAAACGCCTCAACAAAGAAAGTATTGGTATGATTGTCAGGTTTTGGTTAATTACAATGGATCTATGGATTAAAAAAAATGGAATCAGTACATCATTTAGATCTATAGAGGCGAATAAGTAGTGCCACGTGGAACTTGTTTGTATTACTGTTGGTGTGTCCGGCTGCTGGTGAAGTGGGTATACTCATAGGGCTATACCCCATCATCTGACCTGTGAAGACTCCTATTGCATCTCAAATGTGCATGGACATGTTTCTGACTGTTGGTTTGTCTGGCATTATTCTGAGTTAGTCTCTCAAATAGGCGGATGTGTTGGAATACATTTGCAGGTCCACAGGGGCAGTTGGGTGTTTTGTTTTGGTTGCAGTATTTACTGAGGGCGTTTCTATTTGTCGTCTGTATTGTCTCAGATCATTAATAATTTGTCTAAGCTTGTGGATCGCTTATGCTCTTTGAGCCTGAGCAGATATGTTCTGTGATGTTTTGAGATATGGGGGCCATGACAGTTGTTTGTTTCTGGCTCCTCTTTGATAGACAATCTATGTATGACCCACAGTGATATCAAGGCAGGCATCATCTCAATGTGTGAAGAAAGAACTCCTGCAGATCGTTTCGCCTGGTGGTACAGTTGCTTTAGGAAATCAACTACATTTATATGCACCTTGGCCATGTTCGCCATTCAATTTAATCTGAGATTCATCTTTTCATGAGTTGGGTCTGTCAACATTGGCCAAGGAAGATACAATTGATGAATCATCTGGAACTGAAGCTAACACTATAGATGGTGTTTGGGATATTCCAAACAAAAACATTCCCCGGGTATAAAGGAAATCAATCTGCTCACTCTTTCAAAAATTTTATTGTCTTTTTTATTCTCATCCGCTTCATTAAAATTTAGCTGTACATATATTCTTCCAAAATCATGGTCATTAAAAAAATGATTGTATGCACGAATTTGGAATTACAGAAAGGGACAATTACAATTTGTGAATACATACAATGTGTTGCACTTCCTTTAAGTGATAGGACACTCAAGAAGAAGTATGTGTGCTGATAAAATTCATGTTGAGGTCCATTGTTATTTGTCCTGTAGTCCTCTTTGAAAATAGTCAAATATTTCTAAATGTACCCAAATATTGTACCATGGCAATCTGCACAAGTGAAACAATCATTGAAGACCACTGTACATCCTTGTGCAAACTTTTTATACCATACGTATGGGCACCCAACTGTTGTATATATAGACCATCCCGAATGGAGTTGTATGATACAAAATATGGGCAGAGCCGTGTGGCCGAGTATCATGTGTGATTATACAGAATCGACCTGTCTACCTTAATACAGTCACGATAAGGTTGAGGAATAGACTAGATTTTGATCACTCTTACCATAACTTGGGCTTTGACCATACTGTGGATTGCAACTTCAAAGTCAACCATCATAGTCTACTCTATCTAAACTTAGATTAATTTCACTGGTAAAGTGCCAGATCCTCTACATAGCAATATTGTGTCAACATGTGAAAGGACGCCATGCTTAAGAGACATGGTCCTTGACACAGAAGGTCTCAACCTTTAGGATTATGTTTTTTCAATGAGAGTCCATTATTCTATATACTCTTGTACAAATATTTGGATGCTAGAAAGTGTAAATGCTTCATAGTTTACAGTGGTCTAAGAAGACATCAATGACCATATGATACGTATAATAGAATCTGAATAGGGAGTGATCTAGAATGATTTATATATGCATCCTAAAGAGGATAGAGATTTCAAAAGAGTGAAGGATAGACTTAAATTTAGAATTAAGGTTAAATGATTTATGTATTTTTTCAATATTAATAAGTTATTATAATTAAAAAAGATTATAGGTTTATAGATCAAGAATATATATATATATATATATATATATATAGAATTTTTATAATTAAGTTGAGTCTATGTATAAATAGGAATTTTCTCAAAGAAATTTTAATTCTTGAATATGAATATTCGCACACATAGATGATCTAAGGACTTCCAATAATGCCAATAAAATTAGACCTTATAGAATTAAGTCTTATGGCTCAAAGGTTAATACAAGTGTATAATGTTAGATCTACACAAGGAGAATTTTAAGGATTGGTTAATATGAAATTTTATGTAAATAGAATTTCAAAGATAGGAAGGTTGGATCATTAGGCTCCAATACCAAATGTGATGTCACTTTTCCTCTTAAAGTTGTTTAAGTATTAGCAGCAGATTTTGTAAATTAAATATTAGAGTTAAGATAATTTACAAGATGTCATGTTTTAAAATGTTGTGTAAACTACAATATGTAACAATTAGACAAGGATTCTAAAGTAAATAATTAACATAGTAAATCAAATAACACATCCATGTAATCCACTCAGTTTAACATCAGAACCATAATATTTCAATATCTTTTAATATAATATGTATCATTAACTTGATGACAAAAACATTTACAATATTTATAAGCAGTAATAAATAAATCAATTAAACATTTAAAACAATGACTGCAAATAGAATTGGATAACACATCTGTAATTTCCAGAGAGGTTGCTATTTGGCATTCGGAGGAATGGTTACAGGTCTAGGCTCTCCATAGCAAGGAAGCACCCTCGGAGGAACTGGTTCTTACACAGAACCCAACCTGCCTTCATGGCATAAATAACATGGCCCTGGCTAGGACACTCCCGGGTGTACGACACACCCTTGTGTAATGTCCCCTTTTGGGATTGCCCTAAATCTTGCCCTAGAATCACAAGTTTCAATTTAGTTAGGGTTATAACTTACCAAATAAATGCTTTAAGTAAGATAAATCTCGGTTTAGGTCGTGCAATCACGTTAGCTAATATTGGAATATAATTCATATGATAAAACATATATAAATATTTGAACCATGTAAATGCATAACTATTAAACTACACAATATACATAATGCATAATGGGAGTTTAATCATAATAGGAATTGGATGGGAAACATGATAAGTCTGCCCAAAGCTATCCCATGTAAGCCCAAGAGCACGTAGCGTCCAAACTAAGACAACTCACCTCTTGGCCCAAGTGGCAGGAACGTCCATACCAAGACAATTCCACCCTTGGGGTGGGCTACTTAGTGGGTAACTTGTATCTGCATTCCCTATCCATGCTGCCTTATCCATCCTTCTTATGATTGAGACTCCTTGAATTAATCCTAACAACCATTCATAGTTTGGCTTGATAGGATAGCCTTGAAAGGGTGCCTGTAAACTACTCAACCCATTTAAGCCCAAGAGCGCGTAGCATCTAGACCAAGACAACTCACCTCTTGGCCTCAAGCGGCAGGAACATCCAGGCTAAGACAATTCCACCCTTGGGGTGGGCTACTTAGCATGGGAGAGCTCGTAAACTGCATCTCCCTAACCTGCTTCCTACAACCTTACATTTGATTGATCATAGGATAAAGACATACAAAATATATATGTATAATGTATTCATTCTAAAGGAATATAATCTATTACAACAGTACTTATGATATATGCATGTGAGAGGAATCAAAACTTATTTGTAAAATAATTGCTGCACACTATCATTATAATTCATACCAGATCCTATTTACTGTATCAAATGTCTGTATGCCAACAACCTTTTATATTAAATCTGATTGATATATCTGAATTGCAGATTGCTTGATTTTTCTAGTAGAAGGTGACACAACTTTTTATTCTTTATTCCATGCTGATTGCTATTGACTTTACTTCTTCTTATATCTGCGAAGGACTGAGAGACACCCCCCTTCATGGTATGCATTCGTTCAAGAGGCATGTCCATTCGTTTAAGGGATAATTAATATTTATTAATATTATCGCTGTCCTTAAACAAGTCTTTACAACTGCCTTTGTTTACTTTAAATACTATCTTTATACTTAATCACTACATTCCCATCGCTGCCTTTAAATTGTTGCATTAATCATAATTACTTTTATTTTGTCTTAAAAACACAATTGCTATCCAGAGGTAATTGCTGTTATAATGGCATATAGTCATTGCTACTCTCATTACATTATAATCGCTGCATATACTAATCCATGCTTTCTTCCCTATTATTCACGCGGGGGCATGACAGTCCTCCCCTCTCGAATTTGCTTGTTCTCAAGCAATTTTAGGTTAGAATGATCAAAAATTTCTGCTCCTTCCCAAGTAGCATCTTTTGTGGGTAGTCCTTTCCATTTAACTAGGTACTCTTCAATGGTTTTATTTCTTAGTCTCTTTTCCCGCACATTAAGAATAATCTCTGGCTCCAAAATCAAATTGCCATCCTCATCCAATGGTGGCAATTCCGGACATGGGGTAATGTGTTGCCCTAATACCTTCTTGAGGCGAGATACGTGGAACACATAGTGAATTCTACTATTTGTGGGAAGCTCCAACTCATAGGCAACTTCTCCTATTTTCCTCAAAATTTTGTATGGCCCATAAAATCTAGGCTTAAGTTTCTAGGCCTCACTTATCTTGATTGATGACTGTTTATATGGCTGCAACCTTAAGAAGACCGAGTCTCCGATCTTGAATGTCCATTTGGTCCTCTTTCTATCCGCGTACGCTTGCTGCTGGTTTTGTGCTTGACGTAGGTTGTCCTTAAGTGTATTCATGATATCCACATTTTGTTGTATAAAGTCTTTAGCTCTTGGCACACAACTCTCTAAACAAATTAAATCTCCAAAAGATGTTGTTGAATATCCATATAGTGCTTGGAAAGGGCTCATTCCTATAGACATATGCTGGGTGGTGTTGTAGCAATACTCTTCCAAGTGTAGCCATTTAGTCCATGCATTTTGTTGCTTGGTGACATAGTTCCTTAAATACCTCTAACCATTTATTTACAATCTCTGTTTGCCCATCTGTTTGCGGATGATAATTGGTGTTGGGGTTTAATTTTGTTTCAGCTAATTTGAATAGTTCTTGCCAAAATAGGCTAAGGAAATGACTCTCGATTGAATGTTTCGGGGCAAACCGTATAATCTGAAAATTTCTTTAAAGAAAACTTCTGCCACTTGTGGGGCTCTAAAATCCGTTGTTATGGCCATGAAGTGTGCATATTTGGTTAGGTGGTCTACCACCACATAGATGCAGTCTTTGCCTTGTACCTTAGGTAATCCTGTTATGAAGTCCATAGAAATGCTTTTCCACTTCTGATTGGGTATAGGTAGGGGTTGGAGAAGTCTTGTTGGATATGTATGTTCTTCTTTATTTCTCTGGCACACCATACATTCCCTAATATGTTTTAGTACATCTCCTTTAAGGCCCTTCCAGGAGAATCTTTCCCTAATTTGTTTTTTAATCTTGTAGTATCCTTGATGATCGGATGATGGGTTGTCATGGTATGCCTTCAAAATTTCTTTCTTTAACTTTGACCTTGGAGTGATGTATACCCTGTTTTTGTAAAGAATGAGGTCATCAATAACTTGGTATCTTTCATCTTGTACCTTTCCTTCTATTATGTCATTTGAGAATGCATCCTTAGCATATTCTGTAAGTATGGAAGTCTTCCATTCTGTGGATACTGTTGTCAAGGTACCAAGGTGAGGCCTTCGTGATAAGGCATCGGCTACAACATTGTTTTTGCCCTTCATGTACTCTATGTGGAAATCATATGCATGTAATTTGCTTACCCATTTTTGTTGTCTATCATTTAAGTTTTTTTGGTTTAGAAAGAACCTCAAACTATTATGATCAATCTTTACTATAAATCCCCCATATATTAGATATTGTTTGAATTTTGCTAGTGCATGCATGATTGCTAGCATTTCTTTGTCGTAGACGGAATATGTTCTTTCTATTTCTTTGAGTTTTCTACTCTTGAAAGCTATGGGGTGCTTGTTTTGCATCAATACTGCCCCAATGCCTTCCCTCAAAGCATCACAATATAACTTATAAGGTGAAGAGAAATCTGGTATTGCCAAAATGGGACAGGTACTCATTACTTCTTTGAGTCTTTCAAAGGTTGCTTGTGCTTCTTCATTCTAGGTAAAAGCTCCTTTCTTGGTCAAATTGGTTAGGGGAGCAATCAATTTTGAGAAGTTCTTGACAAATCTCCAATAATAGCTGCAAAGTCCCAAGAAACCCTTGAGGTGTGTTAAGGTTCTAGGTTTTGGCCAATTCCTTATGGCCTTAATCTTTTCTTCATCTACACTAACTCCTTGAGCACTGATTTTGTGCCCTAGGTACAAAATTTCTTCGTTCCCGAACTCACACTTGGATAGTTTGGCAAATAGTGAATGTTGCTCAAGTATTCCCAACACTTCATCTATATGTCTTAGGTGCTCTTATAATGACATGTAGTCATCGCTACTCTCATAATTAATCATAATCACTTCTATTTTGTCTTTGAAACACAATTGCTATCTAGAGGTAATTGCTTTTATAGCATATAGTCATTGCTACTCTCATTACATTATAATCGCTGCATATACTAATCCATGCTCTCTTCCCTACTATTCACGTGGGGGCATGGCACCCCCTTCTCCAAATGCCTCAATGCCAGCCAATGACTCTAACCTTCACTCCTTTGTGCCTTCTCAATTTCTCTTTTCCGTTTTTATCTTCTCTCTTTGAATGTTCTCCATTCTTGAATGTTTTCCCATGCCTTTTCAAGTCTCACATAAATGCTTATATAAGCCTTAGGGGGTGGTTTCCAAACCATCACACCCTTTCACAAAGATTGCATTTAATAATTATTTAAATAACTAATTATTCCTCCACCTTTTTAAGAGAGTTTTTCTACATATTCTTTATTAATATCTCTTTTAACCAAAGGATCACAATATCCTTTATTTTTCTATCTCCCTTTTAATTCTAAAGGGTTATTTCATAACTTTTTCTTTAGGGAAAAAGTCACATAACAGATAGGCTAGGTTGAATGTCTTTGTGATCCGTTGTTCGTAGTGATCATAGAGATTGACAGGTGTTGCTCATAGAACTTAGAAGAATGGGGAGCAAAGTGATTAGGTAAACTTAGGTGGATGCTACCTGATGATTTCAGGTACAGGTTGATCAGCGAGGTAGGGTCACTGTGGTTGAGCAGCACATATGTTGTTTACATTGCATGCAGGTATAGATAGTTAGAGGCATGTTGAATCAACAGTACTTAAACATGATCATATCAGGGTGTGGCACAGGTCGATCAATACCAATTGCAGAAAATTAGGAGTTGCAGAGTTGAAAAATAGCTATCAGATTGTCCAGATAATCTGTTGTCTCCCTTTTGGAGCAAGGGGATTTATTGGCTTTTGTGGTCAATGTGATCCAAAAACATGCTTTATTGTTTGTATTGTGTTGTTGGGATAGGTGTAAGTGTGTTAGCGTTAGAACTAGAGATTAAATCATAGCTTAAGTTCTTATGTTTGTAATGTAATATTAAATGTTCGTAATATCTTATGTGTTGTTAGCTGGGTAGTTGATGTTAGGTGGTTGGGAAGTTGGCTCATGGGAAAAGGAAGACTGGCTTTAGAAGCAATTGTAAGCATTAAAATCAATTACCCATGCATGATATAAAATATAGTTGCTGTTATTTTGTTGATCATGGTGTAGTTCTTCATTTTTGCTGTGCTTCTGATTCTACAAAGTGTGTTCCAAGATAGAGTTTCTTCTCATTTTTGTTGAGTTCAGTTGTATATTCCGAAAAGCATTGACATTGGGCACCATTTTACAGGATAAAAAGCACAGGCTTTATGTCATCTCTGCTTTGACAACCACAAATGTGGATTTGAAAGGTGTGTTAACTCTTGATTTCTTGCTTTGATGTTACTGGCTTTAAGCAAGTAATATCTGGTAGAGCTTTCTTTGATATCATAATTTGTAGTTCTTTTGATATTCATTGATAGAAAATCTTTTCCATGGCTAATAATGCTTAAACAGTTTTGTCTCAGAGACTGGGTTTGGGCAAGGGTGGTTTACGCATGGCTCCAGAAGAAACATTAAAAGATGTGCTTCAGGTACAAATTTTTATCTAACTGTTTATGCTATCTGATATGCATGTGTGTTCACTGTTCCCTACAGCAATTTGAATTTTGCAATGCAACACTGCATGCATTTGGGTTTGTTTTGGAAAAAAGATGTTTTATTTGGTTTTTTTGACTCAAACAACAATTAGCTTCAGAAGGTGCTTGTTTGCATGCAATTGTTTTGTGAAAATGAGCACGAAATGGAATACTGTGTGTATGGAATGCCTCCCAAGTACTTGAGTACTTGTACTGCTGTATTGTACCTATGTTCCTAGTTGGTGCAAAAGTATACGTTTGCTGTATTGTTTCACATGCCAGTCCGTTGCCTTTACAGTATGTTGGAATCTATAGGATGCTAACTAGACACTAAGCATTCTTAAATTGTTACTGCTTATTTGTTAACATTTTATAGTGTTTGGAATATATTAATAGCCCTTAGAGGATCTGCTTTTGCTAGACAGGGTGCTTAATTGACAGATCATTAAATTTTTAAATCAGGACGTTTCTGTTCTGTACTGTTTGCTTGTCTTGTATCATTTTATAGAGTAAATATAGATTTCTTGTTCAATACTTTGTGCTTACGTTAGCTTATTTTTATTTTTATGGAAGGTACCTCTTGGATGTGTAACCCCATTTGCTTTGTACAATGAATCTGCACGGTATTTCTCTCATTACCCATTGTGGTTCTTTACATCATAACTATTTGTGTTTGTGCTTTGGTTTTTGTAAAGCAATATACTTCTTATGGAGTCTTGTACTTGCTGTGTTATATCTTGTAGTTTATATATATTTTCCAACGAATAATTGTGTGCGTCATTCAGATTTTTGAATAAATGTTCATGTTGATTGACTGTTTATGAATACCATTCTTTGAGGTTCTTGTGGGGTATCTTATCTGCATCATAACATTTTAGCCAGGTTGCAGCCTTAAATCTAACTAATTACGTTGCGTTCTGGCAGATTCTGGTTATTACTTAGGCACTGTAAATTAGTGTTAGAAAACAAAAAATACATACTATTTAGGAGAAAATATAGAGAAAATTTTCTTCTCATGGGAGAAACTGGAGTTCCATCACTGCCATAGAATTCATAAACACATTAATCTCCACCAGAAACGGTCCTTCTTCTAATATTAAATATGGAAACTGGTAATAAACAGAAAATCTGCAGCAGACATTGAAATATCTGAAATACAAATTTAAAATCTTCTTTTTGTCTCTTTTAGTAAAGACTAAATCCTGCAATTTCTAAAATACAAACCAATTTGAAAAATTCAAGTAGAACTGTATTACAATTCAAAATACTGAAATAACATGTGTAGGCACTGTATAAGATGAGAAGACACTTTCCTGAGATGGTGTGGGTTCAAGCTTAAGTCCAATTCAAGAGCAACATTGGTATTACACTTGGCCAAGAACAATCCTTCCACAGGCTTCTAGTTCTTGGTAACACCCCAAGTCCGAAAGCACACATTTTTATTGGAGGCCTAAAGGCCTTTTATAGCTCCCCCAGGAGTAAGGTCTTAGATGACCGACCTAAGATGAAATATCAGAAGGACCAGCATTGAAGTGAGAGAGATTTTGAGGTAGGTGATTGGGTTATCTTGAGGTTGCGGCCTTAAGGAAAAACCCTCTTAAAGGAAAATGATCAGCGAAAATGGGGCCTTACAAGATCCTAGCATGAGTGAGGGTTGCATACACTTTTTCTTTACAAAGAGGAACCTGGCCAGCTGAGTGTAAAATACCTTCCATGTTTGAAGAATGCACTTGTAGAATATGTGAAAAATTCAGATACATTGTAGGTGATGAAAGACAAACTCTTTTGATTCTAAAGCACATTTTGGCAACTAGGGAGAAGTTGCTGTCTTCAAATTATGTGACAATGGAAGGGGCCGAAGATTCTTTGATATTTGTTTATGTGTGTGTGTGTGTGTGCGTGAGAGAGAGAGAGAGAGAGAGAGAGAGAGAGAGGTCCTCAAACACTTGCAATCTAAAAGGGGGTGATAGAATACCTTTTTCCACAGAGAGAGGTCCTCAAACACTTGCAATCTAAAAGGGGGTGACAGAATACCTTTTTCGGTGGAAGGTGTTGTCTTCAAATTATGTGACAATGGAAGGGGCCAAAGATTCTTTGACATTTGTCTATGTAAGTGTGTGTGTGTGTGAGAGAGAGAGAGAGAGGGAGAGAG
This sequence comes from Sequoia sempervirens, assembly GCA_007258455.2. NCBI lineage: Eukaryota > Viridiplantae > Streptophyta > Pinopsida > Cupressales > Cupressaceae > Sequoia > Sequoia sempervirens. The sequence goes on from VDFB02000003.1 coordinate 686,416,308, forward strand.
AGAGAGGTCCTCAAACACCTACAATCTAAAAGGGGGTGACCGAATACCATTTTCGGTGGAAGGTGTTGTCTTCAAATTATGTGACAATGGAAGGGGCCAAAGATTCTTTGACATTTGTTTACGTGAGTGTGTGTGTGTGAGAGAGAGAGAGAGAGGTCCTCAAACACCTGCAATCTAAAAGGGGGTGACAAAATACCTTTTGTGGTGGAAGGTGTTGTCTTCAAATTATGTGACGATGGAAGGGGCCAAAGATTCTTTGACATTTGTTTATGTGTGTGTGTGTGTGTTGTTAGGGTTTAGGCAGATTGGAGCAATAAACATTAACAATTATATGCAGATTAAATAACCCAGAAATATCAATAAAGAATAACACAAAAGAGATCAACATAGAAATTTAACGTGGTTCACCCAATATGGGCTACATCCATAGAAACTCAGCCACCCAATGACTTTATTATCCAGTGCAAAACAAATTACAATCTCGCGAACACCATACCACAACATACATCCCAACAGCTTATAACAAGCTTTTTGGAACCTTCTAGAATTAGGGTTTTACAAGGTCGTTTTTCATTTGACGTGTTAACGAAATTATTTTTTTCGAGGTGATGCCCCGAACCCCACGTCTTGTTATGAGTGTACAATATTTGCATGATCAATCGCCACATACCAACATGTGTGTGTGTGTGTGAGAGAGAGAGAGAGAGAGAGAGAGAGAGAGAGAGAGAGAGAGAGAGGTACTCAAACTGTAATGTCCCCTTTGGGGATATTCCTAGTTTTTGCCCTAGACCACATTTCCAATTAAAATCAGAAATGTAATATATTTAAGAGTATAAATTTACCAATTGAAATGCCTTTTATAAGATAAATCCCAGTTTAGGTCCCGCACACAATATTAGTCACTAGAAATTGATGTTAAATCATAAGCCATGATAACATCTATTTTACTAGCATTAGTGGGCATAATGATATCATATATTATAAACATTATTCATATTGAAATCCAATTAAAGCAATAACCATTCCAAAGTATATTTCTATAATAGTCCCATTAGGAATTTGTTTGAAATGTTTGCAAACTGCAATCTCAAGGTTGGTCACCCTTGTATTGTGAGAGCATGGAAGGTGGGTCGCCCTTCCATCCCTCAATTCACCTTGGAGGTTGGTCGTCCTCCTTGATCAAGCCCGAAAGCACAAAAAGATTTCTGGTCCATTCCACCCCTCCAGCCCATGAGCATGGAAGGTTGGTCGTCCATTCCATCTCTGGGTGGTGTGGTGTACTTGATAAGAGCATGAAGGCTGGTTGTCCTTCATCTCTCGTGAACCCGGAAGGCTGGTTGTCCTTCCTATTTGCAATCCGTTTCTCCTAAATTTAAAATGGACTATCATATGAATCTATTATTATGCATATTTATATATATCTATATTCATATATATATATATTTATATTTTATATTTTAATATATACATAGTTATTCCTATTTAAAACTTACTTCCCAATAATATTCTGGCTAAAAATAATATTTAGTCCAATAGATCTCTTATAATTTCAAATCCTTATTTCCCTTTTATCCAATTTGTTTTCTGCCTCCTTGATGCCTTGCACAAATTGATTCAACCTCTCTATATATCCCTCAAGGTGCTATGAATAGGCACAACCTTTATAATTATTACATCCTTTTCCAAGGGATGCACCCCTCCATAAACCAACTGCTGTACTTGTGTTGACTTCCTTAACCATTGTTTAATACTTAATACAATGATCGCTGATTTAACAAAATTAATGAAAGTCTTTTATGTTAGCGCCACCTTATGGAATCGCTATATTCCATATTCCATAATTTAATTTTCCCTCGGTCAATGATTTTCTGCGATCTCCCTGGTCATTAGTTTCTATGCAAGTTGCAATCGGGGGGCATGATAGTCTGCCCTTCCCAATATTGCTTGTCCTCAAGCAATTTCAAATTGGGATGATAAAAAATCCCTGCTCCTTCCTAGGTGGTGTCTTCCATAGGGAAATATTTCCGCAACCAAATATTCTGGAATAGCTTTATTCCTTAGTTTTTTCTCTTGCATATGAAGGATAGCCTTAGGTTCCAAGATTAATTTTCCTTTGTCATTAAGAGGGGGTAATTTTGGACATGGTATAACATGTCGCCCTAACACTTTTTTGAGGCGAGATACATGGAAGACATTATGAATTCTACTACTTGCCGGTAATTCCAACTCATAAGCAACCTCACCAATTTTCCTTATAATCTTGTAAGGAACATAGAATCTTGGTTTGAGTTTCTTGGCTCCACTTCCTTTGATTGATGATTGCTTATAGGGTCGCAACCTTAGGAAAACTAAATCCTTGACTTTGAATGTCCTTTCAGTTCTTCGATCAACATATATCTTTTGTTGATTTTGCACGTGGTGCAAATTATCTTTTAGTGTATTCATAGTGTCTACACTTTGTTGTACTAAGTCTTTAGCTCTTGGCACTCGACTTTCGATGAGAATTAAATCTCCAAATGAGGCTGCCTCATACCCATACAAGGCTTTGAAAGGACTCGTTCCTATCGACATATGATGGGTAGTGTTATAGCAGTACTCTCGAGGTGTAACCATTTGATCCACGTGTTTTGATGTTCGGTGGCATAATTTCTTAGATATCCCTCAAGCCATTTATTGACAATCTTAGTCTATCCATTAGTTTGTGGGTGGTAACTGGTACTTAGGACGAGTTTAGTTCTTGCTAGTTTGAAGAGTTCTTGCCAAAACAAGCTAAGGAATTTGCTATCCCTGTCGTTGACAATGTTTTTGGGTAAACCATGTAATTTGAAAATTTCTTTGAAAAAGACCAGCCACTTGAAGGGCTCTATAGTTGGTAGATTTTGAAGGAAATGTGCATACTTAATCTGATGGTCCACCACCACGCATATGCAATCTTTTCCTTGCACCTCTGGGAGTCTTGTAATGAAATCTATTGAAATATTTTCCCATTTCTGATCAGGTATAGGTAGGGGTTGAAGTAATCCTGTGGGGAATGTATGTTCTTTGTTTCTTTGACACACAATGCATTCTCTAATGTGTTTTAGGATGTCTCCATTGAGTCCTTTCCATGAGAATCTCTCTCTTATTTGTTTATAAGTTTTGTAGTACCCTTGATGCCCTACTAAGGGGTTATCATGATAGGCTTTCATAATTTTTCCCTTCATCTTTGATCCTGGGGTGATATATATTCTATTTTTGTAGAGGATGAGTTCATCTAATACTTGGTACCTTTCATCTTGGATTTTTCCTTAAAATACATCATTTGATAATGCATCCTTGGCATATTTTGCAATTATGGAATGTTTCCATTCGATGGAGATATCCAGCATGGATCCTAGATGGGGTCTTCGTGATAGGGCATCAACTACAACATTATTTTTCCTTTTCATGTACTCAATGTCAAAGTCATAGGCTTGTAATTTGTTGACTCATTTTTGTTGTTTTTCATTTAAATCTTTCTAGTTTAAGAAGAACCTCAAGCTATTATGATAAGTTTTTACAATGAACCTCTCACAAACTAGGTATTGTCTAAATTTTGCTAAGGCATGCATGATTGCTAACATATCTTTATCATATATGGAGTAGTTCTTTTCGGTTTCTTTCAGTTTTCTAGTTTCAAAAGCTATAGGATGTTTATTTCTCATTAATACTGCTCCAAAACCTTCTTTGGAAGTGTCACATTCTAACTCAAATAGTAATGAGAAGTTAGGAATGGCCAGAACTGGGCATCAACTCATTATTTCCTTTAGCTTTTCAAAGGCTTGTTGGACCTTTGTACTTCATGAGAATCCACCTTTATTGGTTAAGTCTGTTAGTGGAGCTGTTAACTTTGAGAAGCCTTTAACAAATCTTTTGTAGTAGTTGCAAAGTCCCAAGAATCTTCTTAGATGTGTTAAAGTCCTTGGTCTTGGCCAATCCTTTATGGCTTTAATCTTTTCTTCATCAACACTGACTCCTTGGGCACTGATTATGTGTCCTAGATATAAAATTCCCTCCAATCCAAATTCACATTTGGACATTTTGACAAATAATGATTGTCGTTCAAGTATCCCCAACACTTCGTCTATGTGTCTTAGTGGTCTTCCCAAGTTTTGCTATAAATTAGTATGTCGTCGAAGAATACTAAGAGGAATTTTCTTAGTTGTTTGCTAAAAATGTGGTTCATTAGTCAGTCCGAAAGGTAAAACAAGGAACTCAAAGTGCCCAAAATGACATCTAAAAGTTGTTTTGTGGACATCTTCCATTCTTACCTTAATTTGGTAGTACCTTGAACGTAGGTTGATTTTTGAGAAGTATATGGCTCCATGAAGCTCATCAATTAGTTCATCTACCCTAGGAATGGGGTAACGGTTCTTAATGGTCTTTTTATGAAGGGCCCTATAATCAATGCACATCCTCATGGTACCATCTTTATTTTTTACTAATACTACAGAGGAAGCAAAGGGGCTAGAGCTAGGTTGAATATGCCCCATTTCCAAAAATTCTTTTATGGTTTTTTCAATTTCTTCTTTATATTTTCTTGGATTTCGATAAGGTGTGGTGACAATGGGTTTTGCCCCCTCTTCAAGCTCAATAGTGTGTTCAAAACCCCTTTTTGGTGGAAGTCCTGGAGGAATGTCACTTTTTTTTTGTGTTTGTTCAAGATAGGTTGGATGTCTACATGTATAGCTTTTCCTTTATTGGTTAAAGATTTGTCAAGTACCATACATTGGGCAGCCCATTCTACTTGACCATGTCTAAAGGCTCTCTCCATTCTTTTGGATGATACTACCCTTGGGGTCCCATCAGATAAACCTCGTAAGATCACCTCTTGGTCGTTGTGTTGAAAGCAAAGCTCCATCTTTTGGAAGTCTTGGTAATATCTCCCTAAAGAGTGCAACCATTGGATGCCTAACACCACTTCGTTATCACCCATGTTTACCACGTAGAAGTCCTCCTTTATTTGATGTCTTCCTAAGGTAATACTTAGTTGTTGATTCTTTGTGCGCATGGAGTAGTGAATCCGTCTGCCATGACCACTTTGAAACCTTCAAAAATTTCTGTTTCTAATTTCATTCTTGCCACAAGACTTTCATTGATGAAGTTGTGAGTGGTGCCGCTATCCACTAGGACAGCCACTTTTTGTCCTTTTAGAACATTATGGATTATAAAAGGGTGGTATTTGGCTGCTCTTGAAAGTGTGGCTAATGTACCACTTGCATTTTCTTCATCCTCTTGTTTCCTTTTCTTTCTTTGGGTTTCATATTCTTCTTCATTTATCTCCTCATTTGATATTGCTTCTAAGTTGTGTGCCCTTCCTCTTCTTGTGCACCTATGCCTCGGCTCCCATTTTTCCTTGCACTCAAAACATAATCCCTTTCTTTGGAGTTTTGTCCTTTCTTCCCATGTTGTGTGTGATTGAGAAGGTAATGCCTTTTTTTACCAATTTCTTTTGTAAGGAGGTTGGTTTTGTGATCTTGAAGGTATGTTCTTGGATTGGTTCTTTTCCTTTTGAATTGTATATTGAAGAGATGTGGGGTCAAAAGCACTTACTAAATCACGGATTGAATCTGATAGTCCTTCAATAAATAGGTATGTTAGCCTTTTCTCCGCAATCATAGGTACCATGATCTTTCAAAATTCGGTTATATAGTCTTTTACAGATCCTTGTTTTAATTGTGTTAGTTCTTTAAAGTGTCTTTCAGGGTGTTTTTGGTCAAATCGGTCCATAAGCTTTTTCGTAAATTCATAATAGGTTGTTATGCCCTTGAGTAATCAAACCATGGTGCCACTAGTCGTGTGCAACCCCTTCCAAATGTAAGATGGCATCTTCTTCAGATATGGGACTAAGAGATAGATATGTGTCCAACTTTTGGATCCATGAATGGGCGGTGACCTTTCCTGACCCATCAAAGTTGGGGAGAGTCATTTGAACCACCTTTTGACGTAAGTTTTTATTGGGTTGACCCCTTTCTCTTCTAAGGTTACTTTTTGGTCCAGCCTCACAATACTCTCTAAATGGAATATTCCTCCTAATTTCAGGTTCAAGTCTTGAGTAAACTCTTGCATACTCGTCTAAGTTATTGTTTGGTGTATTGATTTCTTCTTCCTCTCTTGATGGTCCCTCTCTAGGTAAGAAAGATGGTCTGGTTACCCTACGTGTTTACCTTAGTGGAGCTCTATTGTCATTTTTCGAATGGTTAGAAGTGGCATCCCTCCCATTGGTTTGGTTGGGTCTAAGAGCGTTAATTATGTTGTTCATATTTTGAAGGGTTTGTAGTGTTAGTTTTTAGGATCAGAAATAAAATAAGCAGAAAAACACAACTCAAAGACAATGAACACAACATTTTTACCCTGGGAAAACCCTCCTACTCGAGGGAGAAAAACCCAGCAACAATATTCTCTTTATATATTAGAAGAATAACAGGCCCTACAAAGGGCGAATACAATACAAGGATCTGCACTTTGATCTGGTGCAATTTCATGAATACATTAAGTATTAACTCTTCTCCTTGATCCTGATCTGCTACTTAGGAAACTTGATCTGCTGCTGAAGTTCGAATTGGAGTGAATGAAAATTGCTTGACTGAATTATGAAATGAGGAGACACCTCCTCCTATTTATACAAGCTAGGCTACCCTTCATCTTAGGGCCGACCTTGAACAAGTATAATTTTCCTTTATAAAAATAAGGCCGACCTGCCTTGACAATAATAAATTAAGGAGAAAATATCTCCTAAAGCTACCAAACACTAACATGTAGGAGTAATTGGGTTGTTTTCTCATTTTGCTCCATGAAAGCCCTCATCTCATTTCCCAATTGTTCACCCATTTTATTACTTTGAATAGAGTTGTTACTGGCTGCAAGTTGTCTTCTTTCACTTTCCAATATCCTTTGAGCCCTTTGGCTTAGTTGCATCAACTATCTTTCGTCCTACAGGCTGGCAGGAAAAATGCTCTGATACCAATTGTAATTTCCCCTTTGGGGATATTCCTAGTTTTTGCCCTAAACCACAATTCCAATTAAAATAAGAAATGTAATATATTTAAGAGTATAAATTTACCAATTGAAAATCTTGGTTTAAGTCCTGCACACAATATTAGTCATTGGAAATTGACATTAAATCATAAGCCATGATAACATCTATTTTACTAACATTAGTGGGCATAATGATATCATATAAACATTATTCATATTGAACTCCAATTAAAGCAATAACTATTCCAGAGTATATTCCTATAATAGTCTCATTAGGAATTCGTTTGAAACGTTTGGAAACCGCAATCTCAAGGTTGGTTTCCCTTGTATTGTGAGAGCATGGAAGGTGGGTCACCCTTCCATCCCTCAATTCACCTTGGAGGCTGGTCGTCCTCCTTGATCAAGCCCGGAAGCACGGGAGGATTTCTGGTCCATTCCACCCCCCCAGCCCACGAGCATGGAAGGCTGGTTGTCCATTCCATCTCTGGGTGGCGTATTTGATAAGAGCATGAACTCGAAAGGTTGGCCGTCCTTCCTATTTGCAATCCGTTTCTCCTAAATTCAAAATGGACTATCATA
>VDFB02000003.1:686423982-686441076 GCA_007258455.2 Sequoia sempervirens
CAAATTGGTTTGATGTGGTGAACGTTGGTGGTGGTGGAGGTGGTGGTGGATTTGGAATGGTGGTAGATGATGATGTTGTGTTGATTATTTGGTTGGTGGATAGTGTTGTCATGTTGATTACATGATTGGTGGATGGTGTTGTTGATGTGGTAAGTGGCGTCGTTGATGTGATTGGCCCTTGAGAGACCATACTTTGCAATGTTGTGGGGGTGTTTGATGATGCTGCCATTGCTTGTGTGTTTGTCGTTTGTTGTTGTGATGTCAACAATAATTTTTGAGCGTTTGGCAAGATGTTTTGATTGATGGTTGGGATGTATGTTTGATTGATACTTGGTAGGGGAGGAAGCCCTAGACCAAGGAGTGGTGCAGATGATAAGCTGAAATGGTAAAGAGTGGAAATGTGATGTTGTTGTGAAATGCTCTGTGTCATAAATATGCTCCCCTGGTCAAACATACTCTCCTCTTGCAAATTTGTGAAAAGATGATGATGATGGATCACGATGGAAGGTGAGAGGAGCGTTTTTGTGTAATCAGTTTTGGGGTATGTTTTGCTCCAATATGGTGTTTGCATCCAAACTTTGATTATTAACAAGGGGATTTGATTGAAGAGCATTGAGAAATGTGTTTCCTTTGTTGACATTTGGTTGAGTTGGAGCAACGGATGTCCCCATTTGTGGAATGTTTTCGCCATGATATTTTGGATGGGGTGTAGAGGGATGGGATGGTGGATGAGATTGGTGGAAAAGATGTCTCCCTACCATAAGGTTCACATCAAAAATTGAAGGCAACTTGCACCTTTGTTTTGCTAGGTTCACATGTATTAACTAAGGGTTAAGTCCTCATCATGATGTTGATGATTCTATGGTTGTCTAGATTTTGGAGCATTTCAGCCATTTGTTTGTGAGACATTCAAAAGGTATGATCCTCTCCATGGGTTTCCTCTTGTGGGTTTTGCGATGATGTTGGAAGGCTAATTGTGAGATTTCCATCCCCAATGGGATTCATTTCAGGAGTGGTTTGGCTAAGATCACTTGAAGCAGGTGTTTCTTTGTTGGCTTCCATACTCTTCTTGTATTGAGATCTAGTTAGAACCATAAAATGGGGATCAATCTTCGAGAATATGGGAGATGAATCTCTTGACTCTTTGGATTAATCTCTATTTTATGTCCCAAAGTGAAAGTTTTAGGATGCTTTTTGGGGATCAAAAGAGATGATGATATGATGATGATGGATGTTATGGATGCTTTGGCTTTTGATAAATCTTGAATGAAATACTAGGCTTTAGGATTTTAGGATTTTGAGATTTTGAGGTTTTGTCCTTGATCTTGATTTGGATTTGGATTTTGATTTTGAATAAAAACCCTAAGATGTTTGATAATGATCAAAAGATAGTTTTGTTCAAAGGATGATGATTTGGATATGTGAGAGAAGGATGCATCTACCCACCACCCAAACAAGATGATTGCTTCACTAAGTATATGAAGAAGGATTCATCTACATACACTAAGCTAGACAAGATGATTTTTGATAATTTTGACTAAGTATATGCAAAAGGATGCATCTACACATGCCTAGCCAAAAGGTGTTTTGATAAATGTTTCAAGGACTTGGTCTCAATGATTTTGGTGTTTTCTTGATTTTGTCATAAAGCCTAGCACTTCAAGGATGATTTCAAGGTTTTTCAAAAGATGATTTATGAGATGATGTTGTTTTGGAGGATGGATAAAAAGTTTTGATATGTTTTGATCCATAGATGAACCTAAAAAGACAACTTTGTTTGCCTAGATCTAGGTATTGAAGAGCATGCATATGCTTCCTAAGGACCTTTGTAACCAAGGATTGATTTCATTTGAACTTTCATTTTTGAATTTTCAATGATTTTTGCTTTGGGATTTGTGAGTCTCCAATCACACATGAAAATTCATTTTGCTTAGCTTTGCTTAATGGCTTTATTTTACCAAAAACAATATCTTTGATTAAAGTTTCAAACTAGATGTCCAATGTCTTAATTTCCTCAAACTCCGCAAGATATGTTATGTGGAAATTTAATGAACTTAAGGCAAGGGTTTCCTATTGTTTACTTAAGAAGACAAATTGAGGTATAATCCAATGCTTAGGGACCTCTAAGGACGTGAATCCCAAGGGAAAGCAATAACATATGGATTGAGTCAATGATATTTGTCTTCAAAAGAGTTTGAAATTTTGAAAATCATGTTGAATGTTTGTTTGCAAAATGTTTTCGAAAATGCACTGTGTTTTCAAACAAGCAATGTAACATCCTAACTTAATGGGTACGTTTTTCTTAGTGGGCTTGCCTCATTCCCTTCATAGAAGAGATGATTTTACATGCAACCAAGGAAAAATATAAAGGTATGATGAAATCCTAACCTCTATATTTCAACCAAGATCGGACATGGCAAGTAACTTCTTGGAATCTAAGTTCCAATGCACCACTTTGATAAACTCACTCAATGGATAAATAGGCCACTACAAAACAAGGGTTCTAGTTCAGACTTTCTGTTTGTAGGAGTTGATTCAACGTGGCAAGAGTCCCCTTTCGGATCCATCTTGTCGAGAGTCAACCGCGTGATATTGGGCGTTTCTTCCAATATCCACATTTATATCTGGCTGGAAATACTCGGGTTCGTAGTGTTACCGTTGTTATTCCCTTGGGTGATTACTTTTTCCCACAAGGTGGGCCCTAAGATAAACAAAGCAAATGAAGAACAAAATCCGTAACTTGATCAATCTTTGATAGCAACAAAGAGAGAATATATGCGAAAATGCCCCCCACTCACACTCCACACAATAGTTTGTTCAATTTTAAGCCCAATCGAAGTGTAAGTGATCACTTTATCTTACACCAAAATCACCAAAAAGGCCTTTTGATTCTTAAGATCGCTTGGAAGTGTGAGAGAAGCGCATACGTCATTTTCAATGACTTTAGTTTAAGTAAGTAACCACAAAACAAGACAAACACACATTCATTTTATCCTTCCAAAGCAATTGTTTGATTTGTTTTAAGCACCAAATGAAATATGAAGATTGTTTGTCCAATTTTTAGCCCAAAACGAAATCTAGTAAGTGTCTAAGCTTGAATTTTAACCTTTTGCAAATGGAAAAAATCAAATTGTTCTTTTTAGACCCAAACGAAAACTAGTGTCCTAGGAGCGAAAAGGTAACAATTTCGTGAAAAAGTGTTAAACAAACACTTAAAGCATTTAAAAACACTTTGAGTTTTCAAAAAAAATTCCTCCTTTCATTTTCTTTTGCTAGCCTTCTCCTTGCTTTCCTTCGTTTGTACCTTTGTTGACTTTTCGCTTTCCTTGTACCTATTCCATATTGGATTGGTGTTACATGTGCTAGTAACCCTTTCCCAACCCTTGATCAAAGCTCAAGATGATGTAAATGCAATGGAGATGATGGGCAAGATGATTTATCAAGTTAAGAGAGTAACCTTTCATAAAAGTTGTGGATCCATGAATGAGAATGAAGGCCTTCTTTTATAGATTTTCTTGATGAGAGATTGGCCAAGATGGTGAATGTGGGACTAAGATTGGACAAATGAAAGGACACTTGTCAAGTGGTGATTGGTCAATGGTTGTGCAAGATTTGGGAAGAGTGCCCATGAGAGGGAGAATTTGAATTCAAATTTGAGAGTAAATGCTAAGTGGCGGACAAAAAAATGAGCAATAAATGCAATGTTGGAGGGACAAATCAACTTGCCTTTGAATTCAAAATTGAGGGAATATTCCCCATAAATGCCATGTTGATGGAAAATCTTGGATTTAATAAATCAATAAATTGATTTATTTGTGCAAGTGGCTAAATCTAGAGAATGCAAGTGGGTAAGTTTAGCATTTAATAAGGATTAATTAGCTAGGATGATGATTAGGGTGTTTTTGACCTCTTTGACTTAAATATTTGATTTATTTAAATCAGAAAGGATGGAAATGCATTATGATGGATGTTTGATTTATTTGATTAAAAAGGTTGATGATAATGTTTATTTGATTTTAAATAAATGACCTTAGGAGATTAATGAGATTACCTGATGAATGGATGAAGGTGAACCTGATTAACTGAATGAGTGGATGCACATGAAGCCTGATTTACTTGATGAATGCATAATGCTAATTTTGCATGTCTACACATACATTGGTCAACTATACATTGACATGTGAACATGTGTTGGTGCTTTTGCAATATGTTATTATAATTTTAAAAAAATCTTAGTGGATCAAATGTAAAAGTTATTTAGGGAGTAAAGTGAGCAAGGAGTGTGATTATTGGAATGCGGGTGATAACTAAGCCCCCTCTCCTAAACCATGAACTTTGATGAGCTCTTTTATCCAATCCAACCCTTTGCCATGCCATTCATTCATAAAGTATGAAGGAAAGGAAAATATAAGAGGTGAAAGGGAAACAAAATGAACATAAAAATATAGAATCTTAGGTTAAATTGGTCATCTCTGCACTGGCCAGTCATATTTTATTAAAAGTGAGGTTTGTACGGAAGCTCGTAAAAACCACAAAAAATAGACTAGTAATCAATTTGCTTTCTTCATTTTCACCCGTCTCTCATTTCCACCCATGGAAACCATGGGACATAATAAAGAAGAGTTGTTAGCTCATCTCAAGTTTATTTTCTTATTCTTCTATTTATACTAATATTGCAAATTAAATTTTTATCCGTTTCATGTTGCTATCCTGCATAGATTTATTATAATTTTATTTGTGAGTAATTAAATGAATTCAATCTGTTTAAGTTGAATATTTTAAATACAGGTGCAATATTGGCTCATGTTATACATATAAAACCAAAGAGTATTGCATGTTATACTTGTGTTAGGGTAAAAATTTAGGGAAAATGCATAAATAAAATACAATAAAACCCTAACAATGCACAATGAAGGACAAGATAACATGAAAATAAAAATAATAAATTCAAATACAAATTGATCTCCATGCTAAACTTGATTGATCTCCATTGCTCTTCTCAAACTCGCATGAGAATGCAAGATTTCAAAGGATTGTTGATGGAGGAATGTTGGTTGCTCACTATTGCAGTAGCATAACATTAAGATGAAGATGATAGATGCAAATAGATAAATGAAAGATGATGGATGAAAGATAGTAGAGGTAATTCGATAGAGTAAGGGTACTTGAAAGCTCATCCATGCAAATGGCTTGGTTGTTGGTTAATTTATAGGTGAAGATAAGAGGATGAAGGGATAAAAATTTCCTTTTTGTGAGCGGTAGTGGAATTAGAAAGTTGATTGTGCAACTTGGGAGAAGAAATGGAAGGTGGATCAAGTTAACTAAGGAGGAGAATGGAAAGGGGGTCGAGTTAACTTAAGAGATGATTTGGAAAGTGATGAAGTCATCTTGAGAGATGATTTAGAAAGTGAATCAAGTCATTTAGGGAAATAATTTAAATAATTTAGGATTATTTAAATTATAAGAGATGTGAGAGGATAAGGATTAATTTAAATAAATATTTAATTTATTTAAATTATTTGGGGAATGTGGATTAATTAAATAAATAAAATTTATTTAATTAATTGGTTAAAGGATAAATGGATTAATTAAATAATATTTAATTAATTGGCTAGAGATTAAATAATAGGGATGATGAAAGGGGTTATGTGAGGTTTAGAATAAAATGTGTTGTAAGATGTCAAAAATGATGTCAAAAGTGAATGTCACAAGATATGGTCAATTTTAGGTGACTAAATTTTGCCCCTCTTTGAGATGATGTTCGAGATGATGAGATTTATGTTGAGTAACACCATTTCAAAGAAGTTAAGGTTACAGGATGAAGATAAAAGGATGGGATGATGATGCCCCCTCGAGAGGATATGCGGGTTAGATAAACACGAGTATGCTCTCAAAATGAAATGGATTGGTCAAGAGAACGACAAGGGAATGGATAGAAGAAAGGGAAGGATGCATTATGCTACAATGAAGGTGAGCAACCATAATTTTTGATAAAGCACCAAATGTTATGCACCAAGGTATAAGGACCAAGGTAAGGATGTGTCTCATGCCCCAGTGTAATACAACCTTGTCTAGATACAAGATATGAATATTAGCTAAAAGTGATTCAGATTTGATACAAATGCAATATAAAAATGATAACACACACAAGCAAGCAAGCAAGCATGCACAATTGATACAAAAAAAAACAAGGTATTGCCTCTGTCAAGATGTAAACCATTGATTAATTGATGATGATGATAGTGTTGTCATTGCAGGGAATGATATATCCCTGGATCAACACAAGGATGATTGATTGATTAACTGATTGGGTTTACAACAAGGCTAGGATCAAGACCAAAGGATGTGATTGGATAATTTGGAAAGATCAATTAACTTGGTTGGTAAGGTTTTAAGGATTAATTTGCATTTGGATTTATTGCTTGGAATGATTTTGATTTATTGGATGATTGGATTGACTTGATTGAAGAATGGAATTGAGGAATTGATTTGCTTGGAATGATTTTGATTGATTGGATTGATGAAGAAATGATTTGATTTTATGATAATGATTGGATTGATTAGAGGAATGGGTTTGATTAGAAGCAGTGATGTGATTGGATAATTTGATGAAGAAATTGAATTGAAGAAGTGGAATTGATGCATTGAATTGATTTGAAGAAGTGATTTGGTTTGATTTTATTGCTTGGATTTTTGTTGGCTATATGATTTTTTTGGGGATATTTTGATTTTTTTGTATTTTTTAAATGTTTTGATTTTTTTGGATTTTCTAATTTTGATGGCCTTTGTGGGAGATACCAATGATAAGGGAAAACCAAGTCTAGGTGCAAGGAGATATATGGGATTGATGGATGAAAAGATGGGTGATAGGAATAAGGGGTAGAAGGCTAATGATAGATGGATCGATAAAAAGGGTAGATCATAGTGAATAAAATGGATGTGTGCATCAGAGGAGAGCAAGGATGTGATCTCCAAAGACTATGTCGCATAGGAATAACATGCCCCATTCTAGGTATAATACTTAGGATTTTTCTTGACATGCTTCAACATTTTGACCCCTATTTTTATCAAGATCAAAAGGAAGAAGAGAAGATGAATGGGATCAATATGATAAGTATATGGGTATGATGGGAAAGGATGATAAGATAGGATATGATAGGATAAAAATGGTATGATAGAATAAGACAATGTGCCCCCAAGTGTAAGTGACATAGAAGATAAACCTACACATGATGCATGTTTGCCAGGTTTTCATCATGGTACTTATCTAGGGCGCCTGTTTACCAAGTTTTCACCATTGGACGAAGGGATTTCTCTTTACTTTTTTTTTTTTTTTGGATAGAAGGGGAATATGGATAGGAGGGACTCAAGTGTCTAGTTCCATGAAAGGTGATAGTCCTGCTAGAAGGATGATGTCATCACATCGACCATGTCAAGTGTGCTCATAGATGTTGGTAAGAAATTGCATGAGTGTGAGATGGATTAGATAGATGGTGGATTATGAAAGGCTTATGCAAGGATGGATGGGGAATAGTGGATTATGATGTCGATTGTATAGTACTTGTGCGAACCCCAACCTTGGTACCTGCAAAACAACAAGAATAAACGAGTTAGACAAATGATTGCAAGCCAAAACAAGGATTCCCTATGAAATCCATTTACAACTTCAAACTAGGAAAAAAAATAGCAAATAACACAATGAAAATGATGAAACGAAAATTAAATCCTAATTAGATGTGCAAACTCATGATCGCATGGGGGAATTGGTGTGAATTTGATGTGAAAATTGGCCCTTTCCCAATTCCTCTTATGCAAATTCGATATGTTGATGAAGATTGATCCACTTTGATGAAAAAATGGTGAGTACTTCAAGCAAAAATCTGCAAAAACCTAGCTATGACTCAATGATAATGGATGAATTTCAAGAGATATTTGAGCATGGTAACTTTGCCTAGATTGTGGATGATCAAATGAGGATATGAGCTCCTTATTTATGGAATTCTAAGATGGATGAATGTCCAAATTTGAGCAATGTGGGACTAACATTCATCCAATGATATGATGCCACTTGTCAAGCTATAAATGGATGAAGGATATGCAAGATTTGGGGTTTGTGCCAATAAATGCAAATATTTGAAATTCAAATTTGTTGAAATGACATGCAAGAGGGAAGGGAAAATGCAATAAATGCCACTTGGCTCAAGGAAAAAGGACATGTAAGATGAAGTTATTGCCTTTTTGGATGTACATGTTGACTTGGAATTTTTGAATTCAAATTAAGAGAATATTCCAAAAGATGCCTTGTGAGGAAAATAGAGATTTAATAAATGAATTAAATCTATTTTCATGAGCAACTTGCATTATCTAGAGGATGGGACATGAGATGAGATTAAATTAATCGAGGGTTAATTAATTTAATGAGAGAGGTTAAATGATGTGACCTATTTGATTCAAATTTATGGATTTATTTAAATCAAATAAGAGAAGAATATGACAAGAGATTAATTAAATAAGGGTTTTGATTTATTTAATTAAAAGAGATGGTGTTAGATTAAATCAAATAAGGTTTTAATTTATTTAATTTAATGGATAGACTTTAGAGATTTAATCAAATAAATTGATTATTTAATTAAATAGGGATAATTAGATTAGATGAATTGACTTAATTAATAGAAGAGATTGACTTAATTAGACAAAATGATTTATTTAATTAAGGGATGAAAGTTGGTGAATTTAATCAGATAAGGAGATTTGATTAAATGGTTAGACCGAGGGATGATTCAGGAAGAAACGATGTTAGTAATCAGGATCAGCTGCACAATGCCAATTGGTATATTTTACGTGTCTACAGTACTTATGCAAAATGATGGATGAAAGGTTTATGCAAAAGCATGGACCATAGGAAGGTGATTGGGAAGATATGTAGGATAGTATTTGAAGGATGGGGAGATGGAGGTATGTGGGAATGGAATCATGACCAACGGTTGCACACACTGTGTTAAAAATTGAAGCTTTTGATGTGGAGGTGGTGTAGGAAGCAATGGCAATGTTTGCTTAGAAGATGGATGACAACGTGCTTTAGGTACCCACATAGACTTAGTATTTTTATGAGTTTTATTTTGCTTCTGGGATTTAGGAATTTGATATTTTTGAATGGAATGAGAATGTGGGGTGGAAGAGGATGGTTGGGATTTTTGAGATGTAGATGCCTCATTTGACTTGCTTTCCTTTTTCTTAGGGACCCAAACCATTTTAGTTTTGGCCTTTTCTTTTGGATGTATGGGCTTATATAGCTTTTTAGATGGATTTTTCTTTCATTCTTTACTTTTGTGTCCTAAGTCATGAGGACCCTTAGGATTTTTTTCTTTATAGATAGAGGCATCAAAAAAAATTCTTTTGAATCCCATGGGTATGGTGGAATGAGTGGAAGCTTCATGTTTAGACAATGTGTGCATTAATTGGTCATGATTAGGATTTTTAGAAGATTTATGGATAAATGGATAAGGGGATTATATAATGGAGATATTAGGTGTTGGGAGAAGTGGAGGTAAAGTGGATGGTGGAATATTAGGAGTTGGAAGAAGTGGAGGTAAAGTGGATGGTGGAAGGTGTATGGTCACATGCTTTTGTGATTTATAGGATGATGGAGGTGGAATGGCAACATCTGTTTTGGGTGTATGATAGGGTTTATGATGGAAGAAGGTGGACTTTGGATGCATGGAGGAAGTACCAACATCTTTAGATTGTTTACCTTGGGGTGTGTATTGAAGGCCATATGAGCATGTAGGGACTTTAACATGGATTGGCTCCAAAATACCTTGTTCTTGAAGGCCCAAGCCTTTACTTTTGTAGTTCATGTTTTGGAGTATGCAATGGACAATGGGACTAGTTGTAGTTTGGATTCTAGACTTGAGTTCATTATTTGATGGAGAAGGTGAAGTGTAGGATAATGGTTGTTGCTTTCCTACAAAGGAACATTCTTGAATAAAGGTGGTTAGACCAATAGGACATGGTGGAAGGTTTGAAATGGGGTTGATAGTGGATGTGGAAGGATCATTAGGATCTTGATTATGTTCATTTAGATCCACACTATTGGTTTGATCTTCTACATTTGCTTTGGAGGCATGTGTCTCAGCATGACAAGTGGATAATGTAGGATCATGGATAGGACTAGGTAGGGGGTGGAGAGGAGCAATGGAGGTTTCTTGCTCATGGATAGGTGAAGTGATGGGCTCTTGACCATGGAATGCATAGAGTTGGCTAAGAGGATCATCATGGCCTTCTTTATCATAGGTAGGATCTAGATCATAAAGGGAAGCTTGATCATGAATAGGACCAAGTATGTTATGAGTGGTATCATTAGAAGGGCCTAGATCTTGATTAGAATGTGAGGTTAATGTTTCCTCATGCCTAGGATAATTCTCTTGACATAGCTCTTGGCTTTGAGTGGAAATGGAAGTGGAAGGCTCTAGAAAAGGCTTGGTATGTGCTTTGTGATCAACAACATGAGGGCATGATGGAATTTGACTTAGACATATAAGATCAATAGGTTGTGGACCACATGGTGGAGTTGGAGGAATAGGCATGGCATTCAAAGGTTCTTTGGTAAGCTCATTAATGGGTGCTTGACATGGGGATGGTCTATTCCATGCTAGTAGTCTTTGAAGAAAACCATCAAAGGATTCTTTGGTTGATGGATTAGAGCTTGGGAAGTTGGATGTTGGTGTTGGTTTAGGACTAGTGTGCTTTGAGATAAGCATTTTATTAGATGGTGATGGAGGACTAGTAGATGGAGTGGTGTATGATTCCAAACTTAAGGTGGTATTTCCCTTGTCAATAGTATCATTAAGATGACCCAAGATTTCTACAAAGTTCTCATCATCACTAGGAGCAAAGTTTGACCCACCTTGAAGGATATATGGTTTTGGATTATCTTCATGATTAGGTGAAGGGGCTCCTCGAAGTATGAACTTGGGCTTGTGACTAGGATTGTTAAGGATTATGACCATTTTAGCAAGTGCTTGACTAGGATTAGGGTGGTGATGATGATGTGGAATGATTAGATTGGATGACTTGGATTGATTAGGACAAGATTGATTGGAATATGATTAGAAAGAGAATGATTGGGATGATTAGAATGATATGTTTGTGTGTTGGTGTTTATAGCTTGATATGGCAATTTGCAAACAAATGATTACACATGTACACACATGAATCACACACGCAAGACACATAAGAAAGTTTGCATTTGAAATTATGAATGTGATGATTAAGCACACACTTGAAGAAGACACATCAACAAGTCCTAGAACTAGTCAAGTGGGTATGGCCAATTAGGTATCAAGCTAGGATGTACGAGGTTGACTAGGGATAATTTGAAAGCAAAATCCTACCACACAACTAGGAGAAAGGGGTAACCTACCCTTCACCTTCACTTCCCAAAGGTATAAAGTTCTTTGGGGCTTAGCGAAGAGTGACAAGATTTTAACTCCCAAAAAGTGTGTCTTTAGATTCACACTTCGAGATTGAGGTCATCCCTTGGAGGGTTGTGTGCTCCAAGCAGGCTTCTTAAGAAGGGTATGACAAAAGCGAACCAAGTGAGGTGTTTTTAATCACACACACACTCGATTCACACTCACAGTTGTTAATTTCTCTTTTAGAAAATCCAAATGTGTGTAAAACAGTTCAAGCACTTATTCTTTTTAGATCCCAAATCAAGATGTCATGGAAGACAATGGTTAATTTTAGACATGATTTTTGATATGTGATTGAAGACAAGATTCATTTTAAGAGCCCAAATCCAAATGTGTGACAAACAAGATTAATGAGAAATGAAAGATTAGAAGGAATACACCTGAAATTTTCACTTCCAATTTGTTGTGTATGACTGATCCTAATGTTGTTTCAGCTCCTTAGATGCACCTACAAGTCACCAAATCAGAAAACAACAAGTAAACTTGCATAGAAAATTGTGATATGAAAAAGATGAATTTTGATAAAATCTTATTAAGATGACCTTATATAGCTAAATAGATTGCATAAACAAAAAATCTAAATTAGAATTTTAATCTAATCTAAAAATCAAATCTAAATTAGAATTTTAATCTAATATAAAAAGCAAATCTAAATTAGAATTTTATTCTAATCTAAAAAACAAATCTAAATTAGAATCTTAATCTAATCTAAAAAAACAAATCTAAATTAGAATTTTATTCTAATCTAAAAAATAAATCTAAATTAGAATTTTTAATCTAAAAAAAAGTGAAATCTAAATTAGAAAATTTTAACCTAAAAAAGTAAAAAAATCTAAATTAGAAACTTTAATCTGGAAAAGTAAAAATCTAAATTAGAAACTTTAATCTAGAGAAGTAAAAATCTAAATTAGAAACTTTAATCAAGAAAAGTAAAAATCTAAATTAGAAGCTTTAATCTAGACAAGTAGAAATCTAAATTAGAAGCTTTAATCTAGAGAAGTAAAAATCCAAATTAGAAGCTTTAATCTAGAGAAGTAAAAATCCAAATTAGAAACTTTAATCTAGAAAAGTAGAATCTAACTTAGAAACTTCTAAGAACCTAATCTAAAATTAAATTTTAGAAAAAATAATCTTCCTGTGAACATTTGCAGCCGAACGTTATGAAGTCAAATATTATGAAGCCAAATAGTGAAAGAACATTATTTTAAGAGTAGTCCATTTAGCACAATCTTTGTTCAAAAATTAGACTGCAAAAAATGATGTGTGATCCAAAATTTAAAACCTGAAATCACTGTAACAATCCACTTGCAAAACTTGACAAACGAGGGTTAGACAAACACAAATTTTTAGAAGAAAAACATGCAAAAACATATGATTAGATCAAGAGACGTCGGGTTCACCAAATGTGTCAGGGTAAAAATTTAGGGAAAATGCATAAACACATTATAATGAAACCCTAACAATGCACAATGAAGGACAAGATAACATGAAAATCAAAATAATAAATTCAAATGCAAATTGATCTCCATGCTAAACTTGATTGATCTCCATTGCTCTTCTCAACCTCGCATGAGAATGCAAGATTTCAAAGGATTGCTGATGGAGGAATTTTGGTTGCTCACTATTGCAGCAACATAACATTGAGATGAAGATGATAGATGCAAATAGATAAATGAAAGATGATGGATGAAAGATAGTAGAGATAATTCAACAGAGTAAGGGTACTTGAAAGCTCATCCATACAAATGGCTTGGTTGTGGTTTAATTTATAGGTGAAGATGGGAGGATGAAGGGATAAAACTTTCCTTTTTGTGAGCGGTAGTGGAATTAGAAAGTTGATTGTACAACTTGGGAGAATAAATGGAAGGTGGATCAAGTTAACTAAAGAGGAGAATGGAAAGGGGATTGAGTTAACTTAAGAGATGATTTGGAAAGTGCTAAAGTCATCTTGAGAGATGATTTAGAAAGTGAATCAAGTCATTTAGGGAAATAATTTAAATAATTTAGAATTATTTAAATTATAAGAGATGTGAGAGAATAAGGATTAATTTAAATAAATATTTAATTTATTTAAATAATTTGGGGAACGTAGATTAATTAAATAAATAAAATTTATTTAATTAATTGGTTAAAGGATAAATGGATTAATTAAATAAATATAATTTATTTAATTAATTGGCTAGAGATTAAATAATAGGGATGATGAAAGGGGTTATGTGAGGTTTAGAATAAAATGTGTTGTGAGATGTCAAAAATGACGTCAAAAGTGAATGTCACAAGATATGGTCAATTTTAGGTGACTACAATACTTGTCAGAAAAGCATCAATATCTTTGAAAATAACAAAAACAAAAAAATAGACAAGGTCAGAAAAGCACACACACACACACATATATATATATAGATTAACAGACCCTTGGAAAAAATGGAAACAACAGTTTTAAATAATGAATTGTATGATTGTACAAACTATTTGAGCATATCACTGTATAAAGTCAATGTGGTAATGA
Source organism: Sequoia sempervirens (assembly GCA_007258455.2). Lineage (NCBI taxonomy): Eukaryota > Viridiplantae > Streptophyta > Pinopsida > Cupressales > Cupressaceae > Sequoia > Sequoia sempervirens. The sequence goes on from VDFB02000003.1 coordinate 686,437,966, forward strand.
TAATCAAACCCTAGATGGTTTGCACAATGATGCAACAAAAATAGAATTATTGTGCCAAAATAGATTCACGAGTATCATTGTGTGCAAAATGAAAGGAGAAATGATAGGTTGATGTTACCAGAAACCATGGAGACTATCCAATAGATATATGTCATGGTAGAGACATCATCCAACCAACAACGATGTATGATGAGAAATGATGAAATCAATCAAAATACCGTGTAAAAATATCCCCTAAATAAATAGTTTCATGAATTCAAACAAGCGTTTTAGATTGTAGAAGGTGTGTGAATTATACTTTTGAATACATGTTACAAATAAAAGTTACAAAGTTTGTCCTATATATATGTTGCTTTGTTGTATGTGCAATGGAAAGTAGACAAAAGCTAACACAATTTACATAAAATATATGCTACTATGTTCTTATGGACAATTAAAAGAGAGTAATTTAAACATAGGTAAGATGAATACAAACATGGGTTTTCAAATATATACCCAAAAAAGCAAGGGAATTTTCACAAAAAAGCCCATACAAGTTTAGGGTTTCATGATAATAATTCCTTAAGCAGATAAATATATGAATTTCTATAGACATGGAGTCAAAATCACATGTGAAATAATCCCTTAATTAGATAAAATCCTAATTAAAAATGGGGGTTTTAAAATACAACCAAATTTTTTAAATGTACGCAGATTATACAACCTGACAAAGTATTTTGTCGTATTAAGTCAATGGGTTCATGATAACGTAACCCTAGATGATTTGCACAATGATGTGATAAAGATAGGAGCACTCAAGAAAAATATAGTCAAGAGTACCAATTTGTGCAAAATGAAAGGAGAAATGATAGGTTGACATTACCTCAAACCATTGAGAGTATCACATGATGGAGAAAGCATGATAAGAAATGATAAAATCAATCAAAAAAGTGTTTCAAAATAGCACATAATCTAACATAATCGATTATTAAAAATGAAGATGTATGTTGTCGTGTTTTGTTTGCAATCCAAACTTGAGAGATATAGACAATGAAAATGTAAGTTGTTAAGTAAAGAATAAAAGTTACAAAGTTCATCCTATACATCTATGTTGCTCTATTGTACGTGCAATAGAAAGTGGAAAAATACTAACATAATTTATATAAAATGTATGGTGTTGTGTTCTTAAGGAGAGTATATTAAACACACACTAGACGATTATAGAAAATGAAGATGTCTATTGCAGTGTTTTGTTTGCAATCCTAACTTGAGAGATACCTACACAGTTTCATGACTATCTATACAGGTAAGAAGAATATAAATAATGAAGATGTATGTTGTTGTATTCAGTTGGCAATCCAAACTTCAAAGATACATACACAATGGACATATATATACAATAAGAAAAGGTAAGATCAAAATTTTGGGTTTATAATCAAAGGACAAAAATTTAAGACATGTGGATAAGAGATTCTAATCGTATGCTAGACTATCTTGCTAATTGGGGTGCGGATTAGATAAAGGACACTATCTTGGCAGAATATTCCAATCGATGCAATGGGCTTAAAAAAATCTTGAAATTCAATATGGAAAGTTACAAGGGGTAAATGGAAATGTAGATATATTGTTGGGTTCAATTTTCAATCCAAACATCAGAAATACATACACAGTTTCATGACTATATAGTTATGTGTGTGTGTGTTTTTTGAAAGAGGAAAAAATGGGTTTTACAAGGACCCAAAAGCACAAAGTTTACCAACAAAAGAAAAAAATTGTCAAAGAACCCAAAAACAGAGCGACTATAGAGAGGACATCATAATAACAAAGCAACATCCACCAAAAAAAGGCCAACAAGGGCCACAAAAAAGACCCCAAAAAGACCAAACAAAATACTAGCAGCAACTAAACTTGGGACTTTAAAATTTCCACTATCTTAGCTTCCATGTCGTTCATCTCTTGAACCCCCGTCTTTAAGATCTAGACCATCTAGGGAGTAGGAGGCTTTTCCTTCATAGTTGGTGACTGTCCTTTCGACATACCTTGTCCTCCTCGCTCTTTTCTTTATCCTTGTCATCTTCTAGGTCAACAATCAGTGATCCCTGTTGCGTCTTTTCAAACTTTTTAGATATTGCATTGATGATGATGGCATTGTTCCTAGCCATTTTATGGTTTTGTTCCACAACATTTTTCATGTTATTTTTTATTTTAACAATTTTAGCTTCCATAGTCTTATACTTGTCCTCAATGTCATCTTCTCCTGTTCCAGAATTGTTCTTTTTATGTTTTCCTTCTTCATTACTAAGAGCAGACAACTTCAATTTTAGTTCCTCCAACTTGCTATTTAGAACCCTACTTCTGAGATTAAGATCATTAATTTCTTGATAGGCCCATTTCATAACCCTGAAAATGTCACCAACGCCACTTCTAGCAGAGGTAAGGATATCTCTAGACTGATCCCGATCTAAAATAAGGTTAAAATCATTCAGATTTGGGGAGTTGGGAAATCTGGTACCATCATCTCTAAAAGAGGCAAGAGGGGTAGAAACAGAGTTTCTGCTAGCTTTAGGGTTCTCAATTTTGTCCTCCAGAGAGTCTGCAGAGTAGGAAACCAACTTATTGGCAGGGGAACCCTTGAGAGTGGGATTCTTTAAGGGAACCGGGCAGTCAAGGTAGATCTCAAGGTTGGCTTTAGCAAGCTGGGGTTTACTAAGCTGGGTTTTTTTACCAGACAGAACAGGAGATGGGTGGGCTTCAACAATTCTCTCCTGGTTAGGTTGATTCTTCAAACCACCACTATTTGTTTCATAGTCCTCAGATGCTGTGGAGGCCACCGATTTGGATAAAGCTGGCAGGCTTTGATAGTGTTCATATATTAACCTAATAAGACCAGGATGAAGAATAGGGTATCTCTTGGGATTTTTCTTGTGGTCCTCAAGCCTATTGCTCAACGAACAGAACAAATAATGGGGCAGAGAAATATGTACCTTATGGCGGAAGTGGTTAAGGATAGCAAAATGATGACCATAAACTCTGGTGAATCTCCCTTCCAAGGTAATATACTCCATTATGACATGAACCACCTTTCTCCAAAGTGCCTTAATGGTGTCAATTTCAAAATAGCTGTTGGAAATT
>VDFB02000003.1:686441176-686462618 GCA_007258455.2 Sequoia sempervirens
CCAATTAATTAAATAAATTTTATTTATTTAATTAATCCACATTCCCCAAATAATTTAAATAAATTAAATATTTACTTAAATTAATCCTTATCCTCTAACATCTCTTATAATTTAAATAATTCTAAATTATTTAAATTATTTCCCTAAATGACTTGATTCACTTTCTAAATCATCTCTCAAGATGAGTTTAACACTTTCCGAATAATCTCTTAAGTTAACTCAATCCCCTTTCCATTCTCCTCTTTAGTTAACTTGATCCACCTTCCATTTATTCTCCCAAGTTGTACAATCAACTTTCTAATTCCACTACCGCTCACAAAAAGGAAAGTTTTATCCCTTCATCCTCCCATCTTCACCTATAAATTAACCCACAACCAAGCCATTTGCATGGATGAGCTTTCAAGTACCCTTACTTTGTTGAATTATCTCTACTATCTTTCATCCATCATCTTTCATTTATCTATTTGCATCTATCATCTTCATCTCAATGTTATGTTGCTGCAATAGTGAGCAACCAAAATTCCTCCATCAACAATCCTTTGAAATCTTGCATTCTCATGCGAGTTTGAGAAGATCAATGGAGATCAATCAAGTTTAGCATGGAGATTGGTTTGCATTTGAATTTATTATTTTGATTTTCATGTTATCTTGTCCTTCATTATGCATTGTTAGGGTTTCATTATAATGTGTTTATGCATTTTCCCTAAATTTTTACCCTGACACATTTGGTGAACCCGACTTCTCTTGATCTAATCATATGTTTTTGCATGTTTTTCTTCTAAATTTTTTTGTTTGTCTAACCCTCGTTTGTCAAGTTTTGCAAGTGGATTGTTACAGTGATTTCAGGTTTTAAATTTTGGATCACACGTCATTTTTTACAGTCTAATTTTTGAACAAAGATTGTGCTAAATGCACTACTCTTAAAATAATGTTCTTCCACTATTTGGCTTCATAATATTCGACTTCATAATATTCGGTTGCAAATGTTCACAGGAAGATTATTTTTTCTAAAATTTAATTTTAGATTAGGTTCTTAGAAGTTTCTAAGTTAGATTCTACTTTTCTAGATTAAAGTTTCTAATTTGGATTTTTACTTCTCTAGATTAAAGCTTCTAATTTGGATTTTTACTTCTCTAGATTAAAGCTTCTAATTTAGATTTCTACTTGTCTAGATTAAAGCTTCTAATTTAGATTTTTACTTTTCTTGATTAAAGTTTCTAATTTAGATTTTTACTTCTCTAGATTAAAGTTTCTAATTTAGATTTTTACTTTTCTAGATTAAAGTTTCTAATTTAGATTTTTTTACCTTTTTAGATTAAAAATTTATAATTTATATTTCACTCTTTTTTAGATTAAAAATTCTAATTTAGATTTGTTTTTAGATTAGATTAAGATTCTAATTTAGATTTGTTTTTTAGATTAGAATAAAATTCTAATTTAGATTTTCTTTTTAGATTAGATTAAAATTCTAATTTAGATTAGATTAAAATTCTAATTTAGATTTGATTTTTAGATTAGATTAAAATTCTAATTTAGATTTGTTTTTTAGATTAGATTAAAATTCTAATTTAGATTTTTTGTTTATGCAATCTCTTCAGCTGTATAAGGTCATCTTAATAAGATTTTATCAGAATTCATCTTTTTCATATCACGCTTTTCTATGCAAGTTTACTTGTTGTTTTATGATTTGGTGACTTGTAGGTGCATCTAAGAGCTGAAACAACATTAGGATCAGTCATACACAACAGATTGGAAGTGAAAATTTCAGGTGTATTCCTTCTAATCTTTCATTTCTCATTAATCTTGTTTGTCACACATTTGGATTTGGGCTCTTAAAATGAATCTTGTCTTCAATCACATATCAAAAATCATGTCTAAAATTAACCATTGTCTTCCATGACATCTTGATTTGGGATCTAAAAAGAACAAGTGCTTGAACTGTTTTACACACATTTTGATTTTCTAAAAGGGAAATTAACAACTATGAGTGTGAATCGAGTGTGTGTGTGATTAAAAACACCTCACTTGGTTTGCTTTTGTCATACCCTTCTTAGGAGGCCTGCTTGGAGCACACAACCCTCCAAGGGATGACCTCAATCTCGAAGTGTGAATCTAAAGACATGCTTCTTTGGGAGTTAAAATCTTGTCACTCTTGGCTAAGCCCCAAATAACTTTATACCTTTGGGAAGTGAAGGTGAAGGGTGGGTTATCCCTTTCTCCTAGTTGTGTGGCAGGATTTTGCTTTCAAATTATCCCTAGTCAACCTTGTACATCCTAGCTTGATACCTAATTGACCATACCCACTTGACTAGTTCTAGGACTTGTTGATGTGTCTTCTTCAAGTGTGTGCTTAATCATCACATTCATAATTTCAAATGCAAACTTGCTTATGTGTCTTGCGCGTGTCATTCATGTGTGTACATGTGTAATCATTTGTTTGCAAATTGCCATATCAAGCTATAAACACCAACACATAAACATATCGTTCTAATCATCCTAATCATTCTCTTTATAATCATATTCCAATCAATCTCATCCTAATCAATCCAAGTCATCCAATCTAATCATTCCACATCATCATCACCACCCTAATCCTAGTCAAGCACTTGCTAAAATGGTCATAATCCTTAACAATCCTAGTCACAAGCCCAAGGTCATACTTCGAGGAGCCCCTTCACCTAATCATGAAGATAATCCAAAACCATATATCCTCTGAGGTGGGTCAAACTTTGCTCCTAGTGATGATGATAACTTTGTAGAAATCTTGGGTCATCTTAATGATACTATTGACAAGGGAAATACCACCTTAAGTTTGGAATCATACACCACTCCATCTACTAGTCTTCCATCACCATCTAATAAAATGCTTATCTCAAAGCACACTAGTCCTACACCAACCCCAACATCCAACTTACCAAGCTCTAATCCATCAACCAAAGAATCCTTTGATGGTTTTCTTCAAAGACTTCTAGCACGGAATAGACCATCCCCATGTCAAGCACCTATTAATGAGCTTACCAAAGAACCTTTGAATGCCATGCCTATTCCTCCAACTCCACCATGTGGTCCACAACCTATTGATCTTATATGTCTAAGTCAAATTCCATCATGCCCTCATGTTGTTGATCACAAAGCACATACCAAGCCTTTTCTAGAGCCTTCCACTTCCATTTCCACTCAAAGCCAAGAGCTATGTCAAGAGAATTATCCTAAGCATTAGGAAACATTAACCTTACATTCTAATCAAGATCTAGGCCCTTCTAATGATACCACTCATAACATACTTGGTCCTATTCATGATCAAGCTTCCCTTTATGATCTAGATCCTACCTATGATCAAGAAGGCCATGATGATCCTCTTAGCCAACTCTATGCATTCCATGGTCAAGAGCCTATCACTTCACCTATCCATGAGCAATAAACCTCCATTGCTCCTCACCACCCCCTACCTAGTCCTATCCATGATCCCGCATTATCCACTTGTCATGTTGAGACACATGCCTCCCAATCAAATGTAGAAGATCAAACCAATAGTGTGGATCTAAATGAACATAATGAAGATCCTAATGATCCTTCCACATCCACTATCAACCCCATTTCAAACCTTCCACCATGTCCTATTGGTCTATCCACCTTTATTCAAGAATGTTCCTTTGTAGGAAAGCAACAACCATTATCCTACACTTCACCTTCTCCATCAAATAATGAACTCAAGTCTAGAATCCAAACTACACCTAGTCCCATTGTCCATCGCATTCTCCAAAACATGAACTACAAAAGTAAAGGCTTGGGCCTTCAAGAACAAGGTATTTTGGAGCCAATCCATGTTAAAGTCCCTACATGCTCATATGGCCTTTGATACACACACCAAGGTAAACAATCTAAAGATGTTGGTACTTCCTCCATGCATACTAAGTCCACCTCCTTCCATCATAAACCCTATCATACACCCAAAACAAATGTTTCCATTCCACCTCCATCATCCTATAAATCACAAAAGCATGTGACCATACACCTTCCACCATCCACTTTACCTCCACTTCTTCCAACTCCTAATATTCCACCATCCACTTTACCTCCACTTCTCCCAACACCTAATATCTCCATTATACAATCCCCTTATCCATTTATCCATAAATCTTCTGAAAATCCTAATCATGACCAATTAATGCACACATTGTCTAAACATGAAGCTTCCACTCATTCCACCACACCCATGGGATTCAAAAGCAAAAATTTTGATGCCTATATCTATAAAGAAAAAAATCCTAAGGGTCCTCATGCCTTAGGACACAAAAGCAAAGAATCAAAGAAAAATCCATCTAAAAAGCTATATAAGCCCATACCTCCAAAAGCAAAGGCCAAAACTAAAATGGTTTGGGTCCCTAAGAAAAAGGAAAGCAAGTCAAATGAGGCATCTACATCTCAAAAATCCCAACCATCCTCTTCCACCCCACATTCTCATTCCATTCAAAAATATCAAATTCCTAAATCCCAGAAGCAAAATAAAACTCATAAAAATACTAAGTCTATGAGGGTACCTAAAGCACGTTGTCATCCATCTTCTAAGCAAACATTTCCATTTCTTCCTACACCACCTCCACATCAAAAGCTTCAATTTTTAACACAGTGTGTGCAACCGTTGGTCATGATTCCATTCCCACATACCTCCATCTCCCCATCCTTCAACTACTATCCTACATATCTTCCCAATCACCTTCCTATGGTCCATGCTTTTGCATAAACCTTTCATCCATAATTTTGCATAAGTACTATACAATCCACATCATAATCTACTATTCCCCGTCCATCCTTGCATAAGCCTTTCATAATCCGCCATCTATCTAATCCATCTCACACTCATGCAATTTCTTGCCAACATCTATGAGCACACTTGACATGGTCGATGCGATGAAATCATCCTTCTAGAAAGACTATCACCTTTCATGGAACTAGACACTTGAGTCCCTCCTATCCATATTCCCCTTCTCCTATCCAAAAAAAAAGTAAAGAGAAATCCCTTCGTCCAACGGTGAAAACCTGGTAAACAGACGCCCTAGATAAGTACCATGATGAAAACCTGGCAAACAGGTGTCATGTGTAGGTTTATCTTCTATGTCACTTACACTTGGGGGCACATTGTCTTATTCTATCATACCATTTTTATCCTATCATATCCTATCTTATCATCCTTTCCCATCATACCCATATACTTATCATATTGATCCCATTCATCTTCTCTTCTTCCTTATGATCTTGATAAAAATAGGGGTCAAATGTTGAAGCATGCTTTGGATATCTTTTGATATACCTCATCCTTCCAAACAAGCCTATCACCATCCTATTGTTCTAAGCATTGTCAAGAAAAATCCTAAGTATTATACCTAGAATGGGGCATGTTATTCCTATGTGACATAGTCTTTGGAGATCACATCCTTGCTCTCCTCTGATGCATACATCCATTTTATTCACTATGATCTACCCTTTTTATCAATCCATCTATCATTAGCCTTCTACCCCTTATTCCTATCACCCACCCTTTCATCCATCAATCCCATCTATTTCCTTGCACCTAGACTTGGTTTTCCCTTATCATTGGTATCTCCCACAAAGGCCATCAAAATTAGAAAATCCAAAAAAAATCAAATATTCTGAAAATCCAAAAAAATCTAAAAAAATAAAAACATTTCAAAAATACAAAAAATCACATATTCCAAAAAAAAAAAACATTTAAAAAATACAAAAAAATCAAAATATCCCAAAAAAAAATCATATAGCCAACAAAAATCCAAGCAATAAAATCAAACCAAATCACTTCTTCAAATCAATTCAATGCATCAATTCCACTTCTTCAATTCAATTTCTTCATCAAATTATCCAATCACATCACTGCTTCTAATCAAACCCATTCCTCTAATCAATCCAATCATTATCATAAAATCAAATCATTTCTTCATCAATCCAATCAATCAAAATCATTCCAAGCAAATCAATTCCTCAATTCCATTCTTCAATCAAGTCAATCCAATCATCCAATAAATCAAAATCATTCCAAGCAATAAATCCAAATGCAAATTAATCCTTAAAACCTTACCAACCAAGTTAATTGATCTTTCCAAATTATCCAATCACATCCTTTGGTCTTGATCCTAGCCTTGTTGTAAACCCAATCAGTTAATCAATCAATCATCCTTGTGTTGATCCAGGGATATATCATTCCCTGCAATGACAACACTATCATCATCATCAATTAATCAATGGTTTACATCTTGACAGAGGCAATACCTTGTTTTTTTTTGTATCAATTGTGCATGCTTGCTTGCTTGCTTGTGTGTGTTATCATTTTTATATTGCATTTGTATCAAATCTGAATCACTTTTAGCTAATATTCATATCTTGTATCTAGACAAGGTTGTATTACACTGGGGCATGAGACACATCCTTACCTTGGTCCTTATACCTTGGTGCATAACATTTGGTGCTTTATCAAAAATTATGGTTGCTCACCTTCATTGTAGCATAATGCATCCTTCCCTTTCTTCTATCCATTCCCTTGTCGTTCTCTTGACCAATCCATTTCATTTTGAGAGCATACTCGTGTTTATCTAACCCGCATATCCTCTCGAGGGGGCATCATCATCCCATCCTTTTATCTTCATCCTGTAACCTTAACTTCTTTGAAATGGTGTTACTCAACATAAATCTCATCATCTCGAACATCATCTCAAAGAGGGGCAAAATTTAGTCACCTAAAATTGACCATATCTTGTGACATTCACTTTTGACATCATTTTTGACATCTTACAACACATTTTATTCTAAACCTCACATAACCCCTTTCATCATCCCTATTATTTAATCTCTAGCCAATTAATTAAATATTATTTAATTAATCCATTTATCCTTTAACCAATTAATTAAATAAATTTTATTTATTTAATTAATCCACATTCCCCAAATAATTTAAATAAATTAAATATTTATTTAAATTAATCCTTATCCTCTCACATCTCTTATAATTTAAATAATTCTAAATTATTTAAATTATTTCCATAAATGACTTGATTCACTTTCTAAATCATCTCTCAAGATGACTTCATCACTTTCCAAATCATCTCTTAAGTTAACTCGATCCCCTTTCTATTCTCCTCCTTAGTTAACTTGATCCACCTTCCATTTCTTCTCCCAAGTTGCACAATCAACTTTCTAATTCCACTACCACTCACAAAAAGGAAAGTTTTACCCCTTCATCCTCTCATCTTCACCTATAAATTAACCCACAACCAAGCCATTTGCATGGATGAGCTTTCAAGTACCCTTACTCTATCGAATTATCTCTACTATCTTTCATCCATCAACTTTCATTTATCTATTTGCATCTATCATCTTCATCTTAATGTTATGCTACTGCAATAGTGAGCAATCAGCATTCCTCCATCAACAATCCTTTGAAATCTTGCATGCTCATGCAAGGTTGAGAAGAGCAATGGAGATCAATCAAGTTTAGCATGGAGATCAGTTTGTATTTGAATTTATTATTTTGATTTTCATGTTATCTTGTCCTTCATTGTGCATTGTTAAGGTTTTATTATATTTTGTTTATGCATTTTCCCTAAATTTTTACCCTAACACAAGTATAACATGCAATACTCTTTGGTTTTATATGTATAACATAAGCCAGTATTGCACCTGTATTTAAACTATTCAACTTAAATAGATTGAATTCATTTAATTCCTCACAAATAAAATTATAATAAATCTATGCGGGATAGCAACATGAAACGAATAAAAATTTAATTTGTAATATTAGTATAAATAGAAGAATAAGAAAAGAAACTTGAGATGAGCTAGCAACTCTTCTTTAGTATGTCCCATGGTTTCCTTGGGTGGGAATGAGAGACGGGTGAAAATGAAGAGAGCAAATTGATTACTAGTCTATTTTTTGTGGTTTTTACGGGCTTCTGTACAAACCTCACTTTTAATAAAATATGACTGGCCAGTGTAGAGATGACCAATTTAACCTAAGATTCTATATTTTTATGTTCCTCTAATTTCCCTTTCACCTCTTATATTTTCCTTTCCTTCATACTTTATGAATGAATGGCATGGCAAAGGGTTGGATTGGATAAAAGAGCTCATCAAAGTTCATGGTTTAGGAGAGGGGGATTAGTTATCACCCACATTCCAATAATCACACTCCTTGCTCACTTTACTCCCTAAATAACTTTTACATTTGATCCACTAAGATTTTTTTTAAAGTATAATAACATATTACAAAAGCACCAATACATGTTCACATGTCAATGTGTAGTTGACCAATGTATGTAGTCAACTACACATACAATTGCATTTACAATACAAGACAAGTTGCTCCTAAACACCCATTTTTACAATTTATAATAATCTTGTATGTCTACAAATACCCCCACTTGCAAAAGGTGTCAAACTCATTACATATTGTATTCACAAATATATATATATATATATATATATATATATATATATGCATAGTTATTGGTGCTTTGTTTCCCATTATGAGAAGCTCCTATTAACTTTATGGGTTGTCAAATGTACACTCTCCCACACTTCCTCTCACATGTACATGTATTAAATCCATTAGAGTTATAGGTACCTACACAAATAGTTAATGGTAAGGCTCCCCTAATAAACATCAAATCCAAATATAATACAAAATTCAGTCATTTCAACATACAAATCATACATAAATGGCAACTACAAATTCAAATGATTGGATCATCCCAAAGGGCTTCTCTAACATTTGATTAACTTGGTGCTATAGGCAGACACATAATTCAAAGGATGGATTCCTAACTGAATAGTTCACCAAACCTTTTACAAGAGGTTGCATTTAATTATCAACTAGGGCTTAGTAAGCTTTTGACAATGTTGGTACTATATGTGCATTCATGGATTCTAACACAACCTATATTAATGAGTATAGGTGATTTACACGCATATAAAAAATGATAAAAGCTGGAAAAGGAAATGAAACGTTAACTGACAAAACAAGGGAAACAACATAAATTGTTACGTGTGCTACATGTACTTATCACTTAAGACTGTGACTACTAACTTCTAAGACTGAATTGCAACTAATTACTCCAGGAGTATGAAACTATCATTAAGCTATAAAATATAATTCAATTACAAAATTATATTCATGAACTCCACATGCATGTAACTGTAAGCTATCTTAATAAAAAATGCATGAACTAATTTAATAATAGAAAAACAAAGTGGAAAGCAGTACCTCAAGTGGCCCTTGCTTGAGTTGATGCTCCCACAATAGATATCAACACTTAGTACTTGATCAAAAAATCATGATACTAAATTAACCCCTTTATTGCACGAAAATTATGAACTTTGATAAGAATCTACTTCAGATTTGTCATTTTGCAATACATGTAATTTATTCAACTAATAATAGAAAACTAACAGCAAGTAATTATTAACTAGTAATTAGAAAAATCTAAAACAGATAACTAAACAACTGGTAACTAGATTTGCTCCTCACAGTGGATCCCACTATTTATCCACTCTCCCTCGAGAATAAGGAGAGGTCTTAGTCTTTGCAACATAAAACCATAATTGAAAAGTAGAAGAAGAGAATTTTAATTAAAACTCTACCCCAATGGTTTAACCGCCATGAAAAATACATGTTTCATGGAGAATGTCTCATCGTGGGTTAACCCCATCAAAGCAAACTCCTTCTTCTTGCCATCTTATCTGGTGTGACTATGGTGACTCACAATTTGACCATTCAATGATCGCCTTCATTCTTCTTTGGAACTATCACACTTTAACCATTCTAACCTCTCCCTTGCAATTTCACGTGGTCCTTATGTTGTGGGCTAGAAATCTAGTTGTTGCGAGTTACAATTCTTCTTAGCTGCAAGAGGTTAGTTTCATCCCAAGGAATACACATCATTAATAATCATAAATTAAGCATAAAATCATACTGAGTTTTATGAAAATTCATACATTTACTCGTATAAATGCCATCATATCATATTTGCATTACCACATACTAAAGTCTGGTTTAAAGTGCATAAAAGGTATAAACGATGTATAAGTCTTAGGAATGTCTATGAACTTTGGCAGATTGAAATGATAAAAGACATAAAATAATGAAGACAATCTAACCATAAATTAAGCATGCCACTCCCCCCAACTAATTCATTTCTTGTTCTCAAGCAACTTTTAAGGCTGGAGGTTATATTGTAGAGTTATCTCAACTCCTTTGACCTACTTCAAATAATAGCCTTTTTTATCTAAGAGCTCTGCCAATTTTTTTTTTCTGCTACTTCTTCTTCCCCTCATTTCTTCCTTGTTTAGTGTGGTACTAGAAACAGGAGGATAGGAGGATGGAAGAGAAGTGGAAACCATGCAACTCCATTGTTCAGTGCAATGTTTATGTACTTGCGAGACCTACAAATCATAGCTACATAGTTATAAATAGAATGTGGCTCCTTTCTTTTCAGCTTTGGTGAAAGTTCTTCCCATCTTTTCTAAACAAATTTAAAGGATTCATTAATAGTCCCTATGGCTAACCCCTTCATCCTTGCATAATCACGTTTTTTGGTGTCCATTATCTTCTTTCCAACACCTTTGTAATCGAAGAGTTCTAACCACTATTCCTTCCTGAGTTGCAAGGTAATAGATTTTTCTCTTGCATAGTATTCTTCTAGAATTGTGCCCCTTTAATTCTCATTTCTAACATAAGAGGCCAATGCTCTTATTTGAAGATCGCCTACAAACATCAATGGATTCCAAGTAGCACCATTTAAAGGAATATAATTATGTAGATAGAACTTACATAGTTGATCCTGCATGTCTGGTGTGGAATTGAATAAAGTATCTAAAAATAAGAATTTCTTGTTCATTGCTACAAGAAGATTACTAATCAATTGGCTAAATTAATTTTTTTTTTTCTTGCAAGAATAAAGCATAAACTCTAGCAGGTGGCTTGCACTTTAGTAATTATGTTGTCTTGTCTGCTATTTATTCAATCTTTACCTTCAACCTTTTTACTTCTACTTCTTGATTTTCCAATGCCATGGTGTGGTTGAATATCAATTCAACTCTCTCCCCTACCCATTCTTTCTTTTCCTGGGAGAATTCTTGTGTTCTCTTCCATAATTCAACAGCCAAGGACACTATAGTTGGTCCATTGGGTGTTTTTATCTGAGGAATTAGGCCTTTGGATATTGGTTCTTTCCCTTCTACTTCTAACATGGAAAGTTGTGCCAATATTTCCAATTTTGACCCATGCTCAAACTTGTAGAGCCTCTCCTCTAATTCTTTAATCCTAGCATCCCTCTCATTGTCCTTCTATTGGTATTTCTTTAACAGTTCCTCCAACTACTTTATTCTCTGCATTGCTTCCTACAATTCCTTATTAACATTTCTTTCTTCAATAAAAAGTTCCTCATCCTTCTCTAAAAACTGCTCATGCCTCCTAGATTGTGTGGGCTTCTTCTGCCCCCTTGTAGGTGTAGAAGAAGAAGCTCTACCCTTTATCTTTTTACCTTTTGGCAACCTTTTTGAAAAAGGGGTTTCTTGATTACTCTCTATTGTGGGCTGCTCAACAAAGGCTACAGGCTGTGTTTCCTACAAACCCTACTCTTTTGGTTTGCCCATGTTGCAAGTAGTTGATGCAATAGGGGAACCAAAGGGTATTTCTCCCTCAAGAGTAGCCACAACAGGCTCTTCCATTCTTTGTGCTTGACCTCCATTTTCTTCATTAGGCAATTCAAGAATATTGTTGATATTGTTGCAATTAAGAAAGTCTTCCCAAGAAACATTTGGGAACTAAACCCTAAGGCTCCTCTTTACTAGTAATGTAACTAAGCAGAAATGAGACAATGTTGACTGGTTTCTTTTCCTTTTATATCCAGAAGACATTCTTTTTAACGAATTGTACAAAAAGTTGGGAACTTTTACATGCCTACCATGGCATAGATGACTCAACAATTTAAAATAAACCATGTATAGCAATGTCTACTGCCCATCACATGTCAAGTATTTAACTATGTAAGAAGTTATTTTAGCCCAAAGCCAAGGCAAAGATAAATGTTTAGTAACTTGTGAGGAAGAATCCATATTTTCTCCGGTAAGGAGAATTCATTTCTTGTTGCAATGACATCCACTTTGATTGGAAACTCCTCTCCTACTCTTGGCAAGCCGAATGCTTCAGCTATAGTTGCCTTTGATGTATCTATCTTTAGACCCGCAACAATTGCCTCATCATTTTGTAATGTGCTAGCAAATTTTTGGGTCATTACCTCATTGAATTTTGTAAGCTTCAAGAAATAATCCATCCAACTAGCTTGTTGGAAGATAGTCAAACATTGCTTGTCTTCCAGTATCAAGTTATGTGTTGTTGGTTCCCTTCATATGATATCACCCTCCATTGCAATGCTTCAGTATTTTGTAGTCACTTCATAATTCTGCTATGTTCTATTCTTGCTATGTCACCCAATTACACCACTTCTTTTGTGCTTGTATGTTGTATTACACAAATTTACCCCTTAATTCAATTGCTTAAAACTTCTTTTCTCTTCTCTGAGCTCTATATCTTTTGAAAGTGGAAAATGAAGTGGCAAGAAGGTTTTGCAAAAAAAATTGAAAATCAAAAAATTTAAGGGATAATCATGGATACCCCTTCCCCCAACTAAAGTTACTAAGTGTTTGAACTTAGTGTGTACAATTTGGGTGGAGTATAATTTTAGAAATAGCGGATAATTAAAACATAATATGTGACATGCATGAAGGAAAGACAAATTTGCATAAAATCAATAATCCACAATGATAATTATGATAAATTAATCTTGAGTGTACCTATAGGAATGACTTGAGTTGAAATTCAACTCGTGTGAAGTAGTATGTCGTCATGAACTTGATTTGAAATGATACGTCATGGGTGTTATAATGTTTGTTCAACATTGGTGTGAAATCGGTGACAACATATCTTTGCCACGTGGAAAATATATTGGAATGACGAGTGAAAAGGCTATGAAAAGTACACTTATGGTGAGGTGAAATTAATTGCATGGTACAATGGAGTCGAAAAAGGTGGTATGATGGTTACGTGTGGATGGAAGAAATAGGTTGTGTGTAATTAAGTTAAATATGTATGGTTACGTGTGAGAAAGGATATGATATGAAATGATGGAAATTTATTTAAGGCGAGTGTTTATGGAACGACTGATAGACAAGTGCTACGGGCTCATGTAGTAACAGTTACTTTATGTAGTTTTTTCACCTAGCGACGTGATGCTACAAGTCCTTGTTGCTTCTACTACTAGTTTAGATAATGAAGACTATTGAATGTCACATGTGTAGTGTGTGCATGTGAAATGATAGAATTATACATGCGAAATCTCAGTAGGTGAGTTGTGTTGCTCGTCTACTGATGTTTCTAAAGAACTACTTGTTGATGACAATGATTCTTGTATATGTGGCTCAAATGGATGTTGCAATGATAAAATGAAGTCATCATTTTGTAATGGTCATTTATAGAGCTTCAATCTATGGTCGTTAACTAGTAATGAAAACCTTACATAATCAATTGTTTGTAGTTGTATTGCTCCATTTGGAAAAAGTGTTTTAATCTCATAAGCACAAGCCATCTAGTCTATAATTTTCCTTTGTAATCTTTGTACCTTGAATCATATAGTAAATCCCAATCACTTGCACTGAATTCCTTGGTTTTACTAAACTAGTCATGCCAACACATTCTTTGTTTCTGGATGATTTTTGTATGTTGTACATGGCTTCCATTCTAATTTCATCTAATTCATTAAGGTTGTGTAACCCCTCATTTTGTGTTGTTGATAAGTTCATGCCCAATTTGACTACTTTCCTAAGAGTCTTGTATTCAATTTATATTCGAAGTACTACCTTTTTACCATATACCAACTTCTATGGTGTAAAACTTGTTGTTGTCTTCCAAGTTGTCCTGTAAGCCCAAATTGCTTCAGGTAACTTGGCTACCCAGTCCTTCTTGTGGAGTTGTATTGTCTTTGTGAGGATGTTTTTTCAATTTCTTTGTTTGTGACCTCGACTTGACCATTTTATTGAGGGTGGTAGGGTGTGGAATTTTTTATGTTTGATCTCATATTCTTGCACTAGTTTTGTGATTAGATCTAAAGTAAACTGTGGTCCCTAATATGTGATAATTTCTCTAGGAACACCATATCTTGTGAATATATCTTCATAGAGAAATTTTTCCACATTCCCATCTCTTACAAATTGCAAAGCTTTAACTTCCACCCATTTAGTAAAGTAATATGTACAAACCAATATGTATTCTTTGTTATTTGATGTTGGGGAGATGGGACCAATAAAATCTTGTCCCCATTTATCAAATGGTGTTATGACTAGTTGTGGTTGTAATGGCATCTCATCTGTCTTTGTTGGTCTTCCCATTCTCTAGCATCTATCACAAATCTTGGTGTAATTAACTACATCATTATGAAGTGTTGGCCAATAATATCTAGTGTTTAATATCTTAAGAGTTGTTCTCTTTGCTACAAAGTGTCTCCCATAAGATTCATCATGACATGATCTAAGGCTATCATATACTTCATCTTCTCATTATGTTGTCAGGCCCTGTGTAGAATAGATACCCTGCTATCCATGAGTAAGGAAATTTTTTATGAACTAATCACCTCTTCTCCCTTGGTGAGAGATATGGTGGTGTTTTCCCTACTACCAAATAGTTGGCTATGTCTACATACCAAGGGGTATGTAAAGAGAGAGAAAATAGTTTCTCATATGGGAATGAATCATCGACAACACCTTCTAATTTGGTTGGCAGTCTAGAGAGGAAATCTGCTACTATATTGGCTTTCCCTGGCTTTTCTACAATAGTTATATCAAATTCCTAAAGTAGTAATAACTACCTTACAAGATTGTCACCAACTATTGGTTTGTTCATTAGATACCTTATTGTTGTATGGTTAGTGTGTATGAATACAAAATACTTTGTAATGTAGTGTTTGAACTTATTGATTGCATGAACCATTGTTAACATTTCCTTCTCAATCACTATATAGTTGATTTTTGTAACATGCCAACCCTTCAATGAAGTAAAAAAAATTCCTAAGTTTTCACTTTGCGAGTAAATAAACTATGTAACAAGCCATTGCAATAAATTTTTTCTTTTCTTTATTAGGAATATACGAACAAAGATGCCATAACAAGTTACAATAAGGATTCCATTTCATTACAATAATTTCACAAGTTACAATAATACAAGAATGCATACATTTACATACATAGCTCAAATGAGCTTTAGAACAAATAGCTTATAGATCATCCAAGATCCTTCCTATCAAATCTTTGTCTTTTGTTGCTTGTTGTGGAGGAGAAGCATCATTCAAGAAATTTTTTGCCAACCACAAACTCATATGCGGTCCCTCGCACATCTATCATTCGATAAATGGCCCTTCCCTTCGACCAAGAGATTGGTAGAGTAACCAGATAACAACAACCAATTGAGTATAGTGTTGTGTCCTATATAACTAGAACTTGTAAACCCATAATCTGGAACTAACATGTAATATTGGATCACGGTGAACTAACAGTGGAGCTAGAGGTAGTCACACTACTCTGGCCAAAGTGTTCTCATTCGGTATTCTAAATGAAGGTCATTCTATCACATACACTACTTAGGGCCGATTTGACTTAAGGTCATCATAAACTACACATAGGTGTTTCCTTCAATGGATAATCTATCACCCTAGAGATAACCTATCACCATTTCTACAAACTTGGAAAAAATCTACTTTAACAAAGTAAATACACAAGCTCCCTCCCATATTGGATAAACAATCCTAGGAGTAAACTCTAGCTATCCTAGTTAAATGAATAACTTAGCTAAGAGTAACACATATGCCACTCATGTTTAATCATATCTAGTATGTAATATTTTTGATAAACACAAACCGCCTATTATGGAGTGCATACAAGCACATTATAAAATAGTAATAGAAGCTTCCAATTCCTTTTTAAGCAATACTAATTTCCCTATATGCAAGTACTCATAATAGACAATTCACAACAATCATGGAGAACAATATTTCAAAACTTAAGAAAATAAAGAAGAAATATCCTCATGCCTGTTTTCGCTTGTCCAATCCAATGACTACAAATCAGTTCCCCACAACAACAACTAGCTCAAACTCAATTCCTTCAACTATGCCACAATAACTCCCTTCTCTCAACATGACGATATACTTCACTCAAAATTATAATTCCCTCACAAATACTCTTAGCTCTCTCTCTCAAATAAATAAAATACTGCAGCTATGAACTATAGAGCAAAATTTATAAAATATTGTGCATAAAGCATATGGGATGTGTCCAAAACTAGTGAGCTTGGTCTACTATTTATATAGCAAAAAAGGCACTTTCCATCCTACAGAATAGGCATGGGTGTTGATAGCAATCACCATGCAACACCACTCACTCCACACAACTAAAAGGTGGCACACTAAGGTCATACTCATCCAAACAATACTATAGATCCACCTCCTTTGATGATAGCAGTGAAAGACTATTTCAAAAAAACACATGTTGATAAAGCATAATTCGAATTGCTCACACAATGAACATCTACAATGAATAGGATTCATAAGGTGGCACCAAGATAAAATAGCTCTTCCAACAGTTGGCGGGTTAACTGTATATAATTGGATCAGTCAATATCAAATATGTGACACACAGACCAAATCGACTTAGTCCCATATGAGTCGACTCTCTTCATTTATCAAATTGACCAACTCGTCAACTTGTTGTTCAAGCTCATTATTTGTTGTTTGATATTTACCAATGACAAGGTGTTAATGAGTTTACTAAGTCAAAGTTATTCCCAACTAAGGCGTTGATTGAGTCTCCTCCATATATCGACTTAATGGAGTGAGCTATTTTGAAGTATATGTGTTCCTTTATGCGTGGTAGCATGAGTAAAACTCAGCCTCTCAAAGTACAGTCATAAGTAATATAATCGGCCTTTGATTAAGTTAAAATAATCGGCCTCTTTCACTGTTAATGATAGTCAATTCCAAGCAAGTGATAATATATTAAATGTATATATATATATATATATATATATATATATATATATATATATATATATATATATATATATATATATGTACGTATATATATGTGTTAATATATATTTATATATATCATATGCCATCTATGTAAGTATACATTCAATATACAAATAAGTATAATCAAATTAGTATTCACATAATAATCACAATATAAGGATTGTATACATATATATATGTATATAAGTATATGCCTCTATGTACATGTATACGTATGTATACATATATCGATACATTCATATGGGCATGTCCGTTTGCCATCGTACGCGTGTATCAATACATATATACTATACATATATATATATGTATACACATTCGATTCACATAATAGCCATACATAATTACTATTGTATTGATAAGTATCTACGTGTGGTACATCTATACATATACATATACATGTCATTAGATCTAATTGACATGCATGTGTATATATATACACATACTCCACGTACGTCCCACCCATCAATACAAACATAGTAATACAAGAAAGAACTTGTAAGCCCGAACAGATAAACATCACCCAATAATGCATTTCACTAGTAAACAAGACTCCTACTTATGCAAACACATCAACTAAGGATGACTTACCAACTTCCCACATAATGACTCAACTCAATTATTCTATTGTGGTGTGTGTATAAGCTTAGATAGTTTACATTACTGGTTACTTGACCAAGTTCTTCTCTCGAGTGATACTTCCCCTCCACTTGGAGGAATTGATCATATACCTGCAACCACTAACACATGCCCATGATAGTTAGATGTTCACAAAATATGCAATATACGTAATACATCTCCAAAGTTAGAATATTAATTCAATAATAATCCATTCACATATATGCAATATTTTCCATAACATCATTCATAATGCATTGATAACAAAGTGCAAGCACAAATTCATCTCCAGAATTCACATTACATTCATATTTACCCTACATAGTAATAGTAAATAGTAATTACACAATTGGGGTATAACAATTTTTGTCCCTTGAAGGTTTTTATTGATATAGTAAATGGCATACTCAAGGTTTCCATCCTTTTGTCCTAGCACAAATCTTATTGCAAAATCAGAAGCATATGTATGGATATGGAAAGGTAGATTCCAATGTGGTCCTCTTAAGGCAGGTGTAGATCTAAAAAATGTGATTATGCAGAATATAAATAAATAATACCCAAATCACAAATAAATATCACATCAATGCAATGCATGGAAATGGCATAAACAAAAACATAAAACATGAATCACATTACCAACACCTTGTTTTTCTTCATTGATGTACTCCAAAGGTACTTGAAATGTGGGTTGCTCTTCAAAAGGCCATAACCATGAAGCACAAGTTGATGATAATGCAAGATAATAGCTAAATAATGCAAAGGATAGCTCTAGAATGCAACAAAATTTGACTATAGTTTTGGTATGATAAGAGTGCCAGATTATGAAAATGCAAGGGAAGAGTCTCTTTTACAGAAGTCTCAAATAAAGCCAAGGGCTAGGATTAAGAGGTGGAAGAATGAGTGGTCAAGATTAAAATCTAGAAGGAGAATCAATATGAATAAGAGGTGGAAAGATCAAATTCAAAATAAATGAATGAGATTAAGAGGTGCATTCACTTTTAAATTTCAATGAACCTAGACAAGAGGGAAATGACAAAGAGAATGAAGAGGAAAAGGACACTTGTCACATGACTACAATTTTAGAATTGAATCCATGTGCACAAGATGATTGGCTAAGATTTAAAAAAGAAAAGATTAGTGAATTACATAAATAAATTAAATATTTATTTATTTAATAGAGGAAATGATAGGAAATTAATTATATAAATTAAAGTATTTATTTAATTAATAAAAGAGAAGGTGGGAATAATTAAATATTTATTTAATTATAGGATAGAAAAAGATTAGTGAATTAATTAAATAAATTAAAATATTTATTTAATTAATAGAAGAACTATGGATGAAAGCTAATCAAAAACAAAATATAATGTTTAATTAGGAAGGACAAATTTATGTGTCTAAATTTTGCCCGTCTTTAAGACGATGCAATTTATTGCATTGTTTCAAAGAAGAAAAGGAGAAGCTAGCGAAAACGGGTGGTAACATGCCCCAACAAAGTGAGGATGATGCGATATTTCCCCCTCGAGAGATCGACCAAAAAATAACTTTTTTTCAGTCAGTCACGCGAAAGGATGGATAAACAAGGCTAAGAAGACAAGAAAAGACTAAAACGAACAACAGACAAACAACAAAAGATTGACATGACAACACAGACGATGGGGAGACATGACTAGGGCACCTAGCTAGGGTTAGGGAGCCTATAAGAAGAGCTCAGAGGGAAGAAACAAGGTCATTTACACACTCTCACCTTTAGAACCTAGAGTCTCCAGAGTAGAGCAGAGAAGAGAGTGAAGTAATGACACACATTCCACGAGGAGCACATCAAGCAAAGAGAGTCTGCAACTTTGATAGACCAACAAGTGTAGGACCATAGGTACACATCTAACCCTAGGTCTCAGGTGGGGTAGTATAGGGCATGGAAAATGAGGGTAGAATAGGATACAACCAAATGCGTGGTGAAATGTTGTAGATGCACATATGTCCCAAAGTGTCAAGCATATGGTACAAATTTCCATGCAATTGGTACTGATGTCATGAACTTGGAAAAGTATGCAACTGGGGGAAAGCGTGGAACCGTTGGTCAAACTGATGCACAACTAGGAAATGGGATGCACAATCAGTCAAAGTGTCACACACTTGGCCAAACTATCGCACTATTGGAAGAGTTGCACAAACGACAAAAGGGGCACACAACAATAAAACTATTGTGTAATTGGCTAAGAGAAAAGATAGGGTAAGGGGAAAACATGGGAAAAGAGAAAAGGGATAAGATAGGGTTACAAAATTTCTAGCAAGGTACTAATGGAGCGAAATGGATGGATGCAGGAGGACCTATCAAGGATTCAGTCTCAGGAGAGGGCACCACCCATAGTGAGACTACAACTGATATTGACAGAGGATGAGGAGGCGGTCCTACCAGCATTGGGACTATGGTATGTTACTTAGAGGCTAGAGGTGCGACTACACTATGTTATGATGATGGTATTGGTAGAGCCCTAGCATAACAAGAGGAGGAGCGCATTTGTGCTCCCAACAGGTGAGGTGACAATTACTTTGGAGGACATCTAGAGGATCTTGAGGATCCTAATACATGGTGAGAGAATGACATTTGACCACGACTAGGGAGTGTTGGAATATGTGCCTCAATCACTTCTTGACATGAAACTATTTGAAGGCAAAGTCGATTAATGACATCATCGGGATGTGCGGCCGACTAACTATTGAATCTCTTAAAATATTTCATATCAACGTGATAGGGTTAATGTCTTGCGAATGAAGTCTATCGCTGTGACTCTCTGTGTTCGGCATGACCTTTTGGCAATTGGTAGAACTCTGGGTGACAGTTGATCTTATCGGGCTAACTCACGGGTGTCGGGGAGAGGTCCCAGCGAATGGTGAATGTCTCACCGATAGCTTAAAGCTATCGAGGTAACATAAAGGTCGTAGGGAGATGTCTCAACGATGAAGCTAGGTCACGCCGACGGGAGTATTCTTGTGGTGCCTTCGCAGTGACAAAAGACTTCGCTGAGAAGTCTTGGCGACTTGGATAAGTCACGCCGACAGTCGTCGGTGTAGCTCTCGACACCTGGCAAAATTTCTTGGTGAAGTCAAATGTTTTGCCGACTCGGCAAGACATGGACGTTCGGTATGTGGTCTCGGTGAAAGACATAAGTCTTGTCGACTGGTGAATGCAGCGCTCGGGGTGACTTAAGACCTCAGTATAAGGTCTTGGCGAAGACGATAAGTCTCGCCAACTCGTCAATGCTCATCGATGTAACATGAAGGTTCGGTGAGAGGTCTTGGCGAAGATCAGTATGTCTTGCCGATGGAATGTCTGATCGATATGACTTGTATGCATTCGATATGAGTCTCGCCGATAAGGGAACTCTTGCCGATAGGAATGAAATGGACATCGATGGTTTCGGTATTGCATGTGACACTCGTTATGTTGTCTTGCCGACTGTTGGAGACTTAAGCCGATATCGATAGAGAAAATTTGTGGCATCGGCGAGTCATTGTTAGTGTCTCACTGAGATGCCAACAAAGTTTGAACGTCGTTGATCATGTGACCATCCTATGCGGCATCCTGCTGGACCAATAAGAGGAAGCGGTTTTCAAACAGATGACGGTTGGTTTTTTGCATCAGTTGCAACGCTGGAAAAACTACATGCAAGGAAAAATCA
>VDFB02000003.1:686462718-686637207 GCA_007258455.2 Sequoia sempervirens
CCATCAGTTCAAAACATTTTTTTTTCATAGTCCAGAACACTTAAGTCACGCAAAAGAAAAAAGCTTTACCCCTACACCTAGATCTTGCAGCATCTTACATAGTGTCATTTTCACCAAAATTTGAGTTTTTCTGTCAAAGTTTCCCCATCAAGGATTCTATCATCCTTTCATCACGAAACTAGATAAGACGAAATCAGATTTTAAAACAACAACCTTGGCACTTATCCAATCAAATCCAAGATCAAAGTCTAGAGTAAACTTTAAACGTTTGTATGCCTATTTTCACACGAGCAGCATATCAAAAACAACAAGAACAAGAAAACAAAAAAATAGTAGCCATGGCTGAAGAAAACCCTTGGGGATGATATAGCAACACTGATCCTCTTGTTAACTCACATGAGAAAGAAATAACTGCAGAGGAAATCGAGAAAGTTCAACAAGACCCTCATTTCCATAAATTTATGGAAAAGATGCTAGAGCAAGACATGGAAAAGTATCTTCTACTACTAGCTGAAAAAGGTGCTAAACTTCCTAAAGACTTTGATGTCAATCAACTCAAGGAAACAGCCACACCTAACTCAACTAGTATAGAAAATCCAAATCAAATAGATGCTTTGACAAGACAAATCCAACAATTGCAACTACAATTCCAAAATATCCAACAAGGGCCAACAAAGAGATATCTATTACAAGACATTTTCCCTTATCCATTTGACTCAAGCATTAACATGATACCATTTCCAAGGTATTGTGAGTACCCAACATACAAGTATAATGGAAGAACCGATCCATTTGATCACGTACAAGAATTTCAAGCCATGAGCATAGAGTTCACACACGAGGACTCTTACCTACTACGATTATTTCCAAGGAGCCTAGGAAACACTTGCATGGAGTGGTTTTCTAAATTAGAACCTGGGATTCAATCCTTTGAGGAATTAATCAATAGGTTCATAACACACTTCTCATTCAACATCCAACATGGGGTAACCTTAAAAGAACTTTACAACACCAAACAAGCAAAGGGTGAAAAATTTCTTTCCTTTCTCCAGCGATGGAGAAGGCTATTTGCTAAATACCCTAGATCTATTCCTGAAGAGGAGAAGATAGAGATGTTCATTGATAACTTTGTAGATGACATGAATTACAGATTGGACTTACAATGTCCATCCACATTTGAACAAGTTATCGAAAAGGGACTCAAAATCGAAGAGGCTCTAATCAAAAGAGGAACAATCAAACACTTCATTGAAGGTTCAAGCAATAACCATTCCTCTAACAGCAACAACGAAAAGCCAAGATTTTGGCAAAAGAACAAGAATACTGATACCATGATCGATACACATGCACCTAAACCAGTATTCACCTTGACACCAACTACTACAAACAAACAAAACAATGGTTTTAATGTCAAACAAAGTAGTGATCAAGGAAATAATCAAAATAGTGGAGAAACAAAAGCCCAATCATTCCAACAACCCTCCAATAAAAGAAAATTCACACCGTTAGGACAATTATTGGAATCAGTCCTCAAGGAACTTTTAAACGAAAAACTCATTCAAGTGCAAGAGGCTAGAAATTGGGACCCTCAAGTCAAACCATCATGGTGGAATCACTTACATTACTGTCACTATCATCAAAATAAAGGTCACATGACTGAAAATTGTTGGCAATTAAAACATGCGGTACAAGACCTCATAGATCAAAAGAAAGTATTTGTAGAGGGCCCTCAAACAAACAAAGATCATACAACATTCAAAAATCCTCTACCCAATTATCAAAAGGGAGAATCTTCTTCCGCAAACACCAAAGGTAAGAATGTTGGTTATGTTTATGACGCAACAATCCTTTGTTTTTCTGCTGCCAAAGAGGATGAAGAGTTATGCAATCAAATCAACTAGAACAACGACATTACATCTACCAATTTGGTACAACATATGGACAAATCCGAAAACCAAATCAATGTAGTCACACTCAAAGGGAAACAAGAGTACCAACCGGTTAATGCCACAACAAGGGCACAATCCAAAGTTATATTGAAAGGAGCATCAATATCATCCCCATCAGTGGATCCCCCCTCCAATCAATATAATCTCATTGATCAATTACAGAAAATACCGGCACAAATATCAATCTTGGAACTTTTGAAGATTTCCCCATCACACAAAGAGGTTCTTGAACAAGCTCTCGTATCAACTATAGTACCTAACAATCTGGATGTGTGTCAATTCCAAGCTATGGTGGGACATCTATTTGCACCTCATTGCCTTTCTTTTTCCGAACATGATGATGTATCACTCACCCATCCGCATAATTCCGCCCTTCACATTGAAGTCCTTATCCATAAACATCATGTAAAACGTGTCCTGATAGATGGAGGGGCCGGTTTAAATATTTGTACCTTAAAGCTGATTCATGCACTAGGATACTCAGATGAAGCCATTGATACCAGAAGAAAAATCACAATCAAAGCATATGATGAAGAAGAAAGGTCCTCTACAGGATTGATCATATTACCCATTCAAGTTGGGCCTATTGTCCAAAAAGTGGTTTGCCAAGTCTTAGATAGGGAACTGACATACAACATACTGTTGGGACGCCCTTGGATCCATGATATGCAAGCAGTATCGTCTACCTATCATCAATGCCTAAAATTTCCCGTCAATGGACAGGAGGTAACAATCACAGCAGACTACAATGACACCCAAGCTTGTCATACATTGAAGACATCTCAGGATACATTCATACCTAACAATAGAGAAGTTGGCACATCAGATAGTGAGCAACAGCAGAGCTTCATTTCAAAGTGGCTTCCAAAACAACAAAAATCACAAGAGATAAGGGTGGCACAATCTAACCCTTCAAATGTTGAAGAGCAATTGGCTCCACTCTCACATCAATTCACCAAGGAAGTACAAATAAGTGACAAAGGAATAAGTGAATATGGTGTTGGACACTCATTTCATCTATCACAAATGTTACCCTCCTTACAAACATATGGACAGCCATCTACAAACACCCACACTTCAGAACAATCTACAACAACATTAGATGGCAGATTTGTAAAAGCTGGGAGCTTAGATGAAGAATCAAAAGATAAGGCCATACTAAATTGGCTTTATGAGGATGAGAAAGCCCCCGCTTCCACAAGTAACATCATAGAGACAACTCAATACGGGAAAGGAAAAACTATTCTTGAGAAGATGGGATATTCAGGACAGGGACCTCTTGGGTTAAGGAAACAAGGCATAACAGAACCAATCCAGCCTCTTACGCTCCAACATAAGGATAAAACTGGACTAGGATACACAGAAAAAGCAAGAGCAGAAATCACCAATAAAACTATGGAGCGTATTCTTCAAATAAGAGATAATTCTGAAACAGATTCAAATGAGTATGAGTGGGACAACTTATCAGAAGTTTCCTATGAAGATATTCAGATTGACATTATCAAAAAGTATACCCCCAATCATGAGGAGGGTCAAAGCTCAAGTTTTAATCCTATTGTCTTTGAAACACAAAATTTTGATGACTCAAGTGAAGATGAACGGACATCGATTGAGATAAATGATGTGGAAGAAAATACCTTCGTAGGCCTCGACATAACCACAGACAACCTGGATGACATTTCCGTCCGAGCTTTCACAATCGCCGACCTCAACCCATCTAATGATTCGTTGCCTTTACTACATCCCGAACTTATCGAATGGGAACCCCAACATCCTGTCAATCTCCCTATTTTTGACAATGACTCCTCCATTATTAACTACCTTTGCTGTGAGGAATCTGATACTTGTTCTACCAATACTTCTTTTAATGACACTTTTAGGCAGGAGGATGCCAAACCTTCGGTTAAAAATATGAAAAAAAATGGATCTAATGGTGAAAATACCATTCTATATGGCGATATTGATCCTAAAATAGTAAAAAGAAGCCAAAGGAAGCATCCGATGGAAAAACCTCATTGAGGCTTTTGAAAGGATGGAAGGTTTGACATCCCTCCGCAACATTACCATGAAAGATCATGGAGTGTTATTCGGGAGCCACCCATGATCTAGTAAATATTGGCACAGCCGAGAGAAAGCAAAGAATACTACACACGGCATGCGATGAATTTCATGATTTTATCAAATTCTTTGAAGAAACGATGCATCAATTTTGCTTGAGTCTTTCGACATGCGGAGCTTGGACTGGAATCTCATTATGCATCCTTATCATACGGTGGCACTAAACTGGTAAAAGCGAAGTGAGAAAATGCATCCACATGTTGCATTGTGGTGAAAATGATTTGAAGAAATTACTGAATCTTTGGATTCATCGGATCTATTGATTATCTGAGAATGGATATCCAACATTGTACCTGTTTCAAAGGCAGATAACACCATTAGAATATGTACTAATTTTTGGGATTTAAATAAGGCATGTCCAAAGGATGATTTTCCTTTGCCAAACATAGACATGATTGTAGATCTCACAGCCGGTCATCAAATGCTATCACTCATGGATGGATTTTCAAGATACAATCAAATCAAGATAGCCCCTAAAGACCAGGAGAAGATAGCATTTACATATCCATGGGGCACCTTTTGCTGGAATGTCATGCCTTTTGGGTTAAAGAATGCAAGAGCTACATACCAGCGAGCTATGACAATAATCTTCCATGATATGATGCACACCTTCATGGAGGACTATGTGGATGATATCTTAGCAAAGTCTTACACCAGGGAAGGACATCTAGAAATATTGGCCAAAATATTCGACAGGTTGGAAAAATTCAAAGTCAGATTGAATCCTAAGAAATGTGCCTTTGGAGTAACATCAGCAAAGCTCCTAGGATACATAGTTTCTACAAAGGGAATTGAAGTAGATCCAGCAAAAGTCCAAGCCATTATGGAAATGCCACCTCCTAAGAATATCAGTACATTAAGATCTCTACAAGGCCGACTACAGTCCATCAGAAGATTCATCTCTCAACTAGCAGATCGATGTCATCCATTCAACCATCTTTTGCATAAAAATGTGCCTTTTAAATGGGATGAATAGTGTGAGAGTACTTTCAATCAAATCAAGCATTATCTGATGACACCACCAATCTTGGTACCACCCAGTGAAGACAAGCCATTGTTGCTATATATCGCAACAACAGATATTTCTTTAGGAGCCTTGCTAGCACAAGAGGATAAAGAAGGAAAAGAACAAGCAATATACTATATCAGCAGGACACTCAATGGACATGAAGTAAACTACACCTTCATTGAAAAATCATGCTTAGCAGTAATATTTGCAACACAAAAATTGCGACATTATATGCTCACTCACACTATCAAGCTCGTTGCAAAAATTGATCCTCTCAAGTATTTACTGAGCAAAGCAGCTTTAACAGGAAGGTTGGAAAAGTGGGTCATGCTCCTCAGTGAGTTTGATATTCAATATGTTGAAAGGCGAGCTATCAAAGGAAAAATCATCACCGATCAATTAGCAGAAGCTCCATTATCAGACAGTCATCCTATGACCATGGAATTTCCCGATGCAGATATTCTCAATATTACAACACAACCATGGCAACTCTACTTCGATGGATCCTACACACAACATGGATCAGGGGCAGGAATTCTATTTGTCACACCTCTTGGGAACACAATCCCGCGATCATACAGGCTTACCTTCCGTTGCACTAACAATGTGGCAGAATATGAAGCTTTGATCCTTGGAATTAAAGTGGCTATTGAATGGAAAATCACAGAACTACAGGTGTATGGAGACTCCCATTTAATCATCTACCAAGTCAACAATGATTACCAAACTAAGGATGACACATTGATTTTGTACAAGAGGCTAGTGGATGACCTAAGAAAATACTTCATAGAAATCAAATTTGAGCAGATACCAAGATCAGAGAACAAAGCAGCAGATGCCATGGCCACAATAGCATCTCTTCTACAAATGCCTGAAATGCAAGATCGTTATCGATTTATTGTAGAACAAGTATCAAATCCTGCATACGCAAATCCCAAATCTCAAACCATAAGCCTTTTGGATAGTGCCCAATCCTCCATTTATGGAGACATTTATGCTTATCTAAAAGATAATATCTTACCACCAGATCTTTCTCACAACCAAAAGCACAACTTCATACGCCAATCCGCCAAACATACTATTATTGCCGACACCCTTTACCGTCGAGGCCTAGATGGTACTCTTTTACGTTGTTTAGAACATGACGAATCCGCTTCCGCTTTACATGAGGTCCATGAAGGAATTTGTGGAACACATTCAAGTGGATTATCTTTAGCCAAGAAACTCCTTCGTTTAGGGTATTACTGGCCACACATGGAACAAGAATCTTATCATTTTTTCAAAAGATGTTCAAAATGCCAGATCCATGGCAATCTTATACATGCACCAGCACAGGAGTTGCATCCATTTGCAACTACAAGGCCTTTCTGTCAGTGGGGATTAGACCTGGTAGGGAAAATTCACCCATCTTCAACTAATGGACACAAGTTCATTATCACAACAACTGAATATTTTACAAAATGGGTGGAGGCAGTTCCTTTAACCACAATCACTGGAAAGCAAATATCATCTTTCATTCTTAATTATCTCATTTGTAGATATGGGATACCCCAGTCAATCATCACAGATAATGGCAGGCCTTTCAAAAACCAAGATGTCTAAGAGCTGTGTGAAAAGTTCCACATTCAACATCGCTTTTCAACCTCGTATTACCCTCAAGGTAATGGGCAGGCAGAAGCTTCGAACAAAACAATCCTAAAGATTCTCAAGAAGACTGTAAATGAAGTGGGACGTGATTGGCACGTTCAGCTAAATCTTGCTCTTTGGGCTTACAGGACTAGTATCAGAACACCAACAAGAGCTACACCATATGCTCTTGTCTATGGATTAGAAGCAATACTACCTATTGAGGTAGAAATTCCATCCCTTCGAGTCTCACTAAAGGGACTCATTTCAGATGAAGATTATAGGGTCTCTAGACTTCAGGAATTAGAGCTACTTGATGAACGTCGACAACAAGCTGTCAATCATTTGATAGCCTATCAACAAAGGATGTCTAGGAACTATAATCATAGGGTTAAGCCTAGAGTCTTCCAGATCGGAGACTTGGTCCTACGGGAAAACCCTAGAAATCAAGCAGACAGAGAAAAGAAGGGAAAGTTTGAACCTAACTGGATAGGACCTTATGTCATCATATCAGTCTATGGATCAGGAGCATACCGACTGTCTACACCAAAAGGAGACATGTTGGAGGAGCCCATGAACAACATTCATCTCAGGCGATTCTACACTTGAGGATACCTAGTGCACGGTCAATAAAGTTGTCTTGATGAAAACCTGGAAAACAGGCGTCATGATGACAGAAAAAGGGAAAAATACAAATATATATATATAATACAAAATACAAAATACAAAGGAAAATGAAAGAGGACACAATAAAAACAAGGGATGAAAACCTGGCAAACAGGCGTTACTTGTGATTTTCACCAAACTCCTCTATCTACTGGGTACAGTGTTGTTACGATTGTTTCCTTTCATATCATTTCTGTCTATCAGTTAAGATTATCACTATCCATATCATAGCAGGGATACCATGTTTTACCCTAGCTTGGGGGCAACATCCTAGTGTTATCTAGTACAAGTAGACTTTCCGCTTGCATGGAAGGAAAGTCAAACATGACAACATCAAGTGGCAATCCACCAAAATCCAAAAACATCAGAAAATCCAAAATCCAAAAACATCAGAAAATCCAAAATCCAAAAACGTAGAGAAATTCAAAATCCAAAATATCGGAAAATACACCAAAAGTCAAAACATGGGGAAGAATCAAAATCCGAAACGTAGTCCGGAAATCAAGAAACATCAGGAAAATTCAAATTATGAAACATCGGAAAATCCAAAATCCAAAGGCATATAAATCCAAAATCCAAAACATCGGAAAATCCAAAATCAAAACATCGAGAAAATACACCAAATCCAAAACATCAGGAAAATCCAAAATCAAGAAACATCGAGAGAAAATCAAAGGAAATAGAGTCTACATCAGGTCAAAGAGTGGATGCGGTAATGGGTCGAGACTTCACGATTGGTCTCGTGTATAGCATTAGGCAAGAGACCAATCTTTGATGTCAGTCCGAGAGACCCCTAGGATGGAGTCTTTAGGTCACATCATTTTGGTCAAAGCGTTTGGGAAAATCAATGCTGTCCGGTACACACATCTCAACCAGCGATGATCTAATCGAATAATGATTTGAAAATACATTAAGAAGTAGAATTCAAATTGTTTATTGCTTTTATCATTTGATTATCATTTCTTTAAGACAACTCAATGATGTATTGAGACTAGAAGTAAGGAAGAATGATACCTTTTCTAACTTGTTTGTTGTGGGTGTAGTCATTATTATTTTTGTGACTGAACTGTATGTCACGGAAGTGCTCTACCAAGTATCATGGATGACATTTCGGTCCGGCAAATGATTAATTCTTGTCTATTTACGCAAGAAATGCTCATGTCATCATTGGTCTATCTTATACCATGATGCTTGTGTTCGCTTGCAATATCAAAAATCATGAAAGAAATACTCAGGTCATCATTGGTCTATCTCATATCATTGATGCTTGTATTCTCTTTCAACATTTTAAAATAAAGCTTAGTGATGATACAAAGCAGAATAAAATGATTATTGAAATGACACTTAGATTTGCATTGATAAAATAGGCATTTGCATGGTTAACATAGATTACATTCATAATAATACATCTGCAGAGTACTAGTAGCACAAGTTACAATGATTCATTCACAAATGATGTTATCTTTTCTTATTTAAGACTGAGTATACTTGACACATGCAATTTTCATAATCAACATGCATATAGGATCATCTCTTCATCTCATCATAAATTCACAATAAAAAATCTCATATCGTGATATCATATACACGTTATGTTACACCATTCATTTTTACGTTTACATCATCACATTATAGCATTCCATCTCATCTATCATTACATACTCATACATCATTATATTTTATTTACATTTCCATTCATCATCCATTTACATTTCATTTACATTTACCTTTACCATCACATTTATCATTCATCATTCATTTCACTTATCATTCATATCTATCATTACGTTTACATCATCACATTATAGCATTCCATCTTATCTATCATTACATACTCATACATCATTATATTTTATTTACATTTCCATTCATCATCCATTTACATTTCATTTACATTTACATTTACCATCACATTTATCATTCATCATTCATTTCACTTATCATTCATATCTATCATTACGTTTATATCATCACATTATAGCATTCCATCTCATCTATCATTACATACTCATACATCATTATATTTTATTTACATTTCCATTCATCATCCATTTACATTTCATTTACATTTACATTTACCATCACATTTATCATTCATCATTCATTTCACTTATCATTCATATCTATCATTACGTTCACATCATCACATTATTGCATTCCATCTCATCTATCATTACATATCCATACATCATTACATTCACATTTCCATTCATCATCCATTTACATTTCATTTACATTTTCATTCATCATTACATTTTTACATACCATTTACAATTCATTACATCATTTCATATTTATCACTTATCACATATTCATTTATCACTATCATTACATTTCCATACATCATTACATTAACATCACGTTTTATCTATCATACATTACATCTCATTAAGAAAAGAAATACATCATCAGTATCATTTCACATCATCATTACTGCATCCATCACATAAAACACATAAAATCATGTCATAAATCAATCGAACCGCTGCACATATATATCTCATCAAGTGTAGAGTATACAATGAAGTCTGAAAAGAATGAAAATAACATCATGTCAAAAAAGGCTGTATCAATCTCTCAATGGGTACACATATAATCTCAAGTAGTACTCCCATCAGATCTCTCGTAAGAGGCTGTGTCACACCTCTGCTCACTATCCTCGATCGAGTCCTCTCTGAGCGTGACTGAGCATAGCTGACTCTCTGCTCTGGGGGGCAAAACTCATGGTAGCGGCTCCGGTAGAACTCAATCTCAGCACCTGCCTGCATGGCCTCTCACATATAATCCGCTACAAAAGTCCCATCTTCCACTCTCTGTAACCTCTCTGTAGTCGCCTATGCTGTCTCAGCTGTCCGTCTAATGGTATCCTGCTCTGAAGTCAAGGCTACGATCTGTGCCTGGGCTGTGGACAACTATGCTCATAATCTTGTCACCTGAGCCTGTGCGGTCGCTGCTGCCTGTAAAGCCCCATCTCTCTCACTAATCAGAGATGTGATCTGGGTCTGAGCAGTAGCTAGTTGTGCCTATGTCTAAGCCTGAGTCTAAGCTAATAAACCCTGCACCTGTGCTAACTGTCCCTGCAATGTCTGCACCTACACCTGTAAACCCGCAATCTCTGAGGGATCTGCCGATGAAGACGTAACAGCCTACCTCTTACGACGCGCACTGGAGGATGGCTCTGATGAAACTGCTACGCTCAGACCCCTCCCATCTCCGCCATCATCGTCACTGCTATCATCACTGCTATCAGAGCTCTCATCACTATTGGTCTCTGAGCTGCTCTCCACATCCACATCAACATCCTCCTCTCTACCCCGTCTCTGACCAACCTGAACACCCCCTGCTGGTGCTACTACTGGTGCTACCGGTGCTACTGCTAGTGTTGCCGCTGGTACAGGTGCTGGCTCATCTGGAATAGTGATCCGTGGAGGAGGATGTAGAGCCAGATACTCTCCATACTCAGGAGTAATAGGCGCCTCGACAATATCCCGCCGAACATCCCATGCTGATGGCTGTAGAGCACGGTAACCCTCAACAAGTGCCCCGTAAGGCAAGTTGGGACCCCAATCAGGAACATCAATCCGTCGCCGTCCATAATGTGCTACACCCAATGGCATGCACTGCACAATACCATACTGTCTGTACACACGACGAAATAGGAACCGCTCCAAAACCCTGGGGCTCTTCCCGATCAAATACATAGAATCGGACAAGAACCCCAACTCAATATCATCGTCATCCCAGGCATCACAGTCTAGGTACGGACGCCAGGTCACTGCCTCTATATCATCAACGACCCGTCTCCAATACTCAAGCTTACCCATCATATGCTGGGTAGGCCTGCCTCTATATCGAAATACATATGGCCTCGTCGCTGGTCTGGCCAACACTGGTACGAGACGTGTAACAGCAATATGCTCCCAGGCCCATACCTGGAGAAGGGTAGCCCCTGCAGATAAACTACTGCCGCCGAGATATACTATCCAATGCAAATCATGATATAACTGGGCAAGCATGCACATGCCCCATGCATATCTCGTCCTATGGACCACCAGGCCCTCTAGCACATGACCCCATCCAAGCGATAGACCCTTTGACCTCATATCAGGACAAAGGAATCCACCAATGAAACCCGCCAAAACTGAAGGAAGAGGAGCATACGACTCATATATATCTATCCATGGGATCCACTCTCCTGCAATGTGGGGATCCTGAAAGGCTCTCTGCATGGCCTCTACACCGCCAACCTCCTCTGAATCATGAACCACGATCTCACCAACAAAGGGAATACGAAGAATACGTCATACATCCTCTGGCGTCATGGTCATCTCGCCAGTAGGTAAGTGAAAGGTGTTGTGGTCACTATGCCACCGCTCTGCCAACGCTGTCAATAGACCCCTATTGAGTCTAATATGGGGCATGTCAAGTAAAGTCGCCAAACCACAAGCAGCAATATGTTGTCTCTCATCAGGTGACAGTCTCGGTATCATATCAAATGGCCACGGGAACTGCTCTCGCACCTGGATGACATCTAACTGCTCCTATACTCATACAAAACAAAACATTTTAATCAGAATATCACAAGATCATCAAATTTTCTAAACATTGTGCTTTTACCTATCAACTTATCAAATCATCAGGGAACCCTCATCTATCAATTGGGTTCAATCATTCAGAATGCATAATTATTCCTCGCCTATCATGAGGGTAATTATTATCAATCAATAGATCTCGCTCATCATGAGATCAATTCCCACATATTTTAGTCAAAATCAAACTAAAATAGATGGAATCAAAAACAAATCGACGAAAATCAAATCGCACAATGCTACATCAATCTATACCAAAAGCGCTACAAAATCAACCTAACGTGCTAAAATTTCTGGCGCGCTACAAAACTCACCAGGCGCGCTACAGATCTAACCCTGCGTGCTAAAATATCTGGCGCGCTACAAAATTTCACTGACGTGCTACACAACTGACCTTGCGCGCTAAAAATTCTGACGCGCTACAGAACTTACTGGATGCGCTACGCTATTGACCGGACGCGCTAAAACTATGACGCGCTACAAAAAAACACGGGTGCGCTACACCGCGTTCAGCGCGCGCTAAAACTCTAAAAACATGCAAAAAACATCAAAAATAAAGGCACAAATTTCGAGGACAAGTTGAGGTACATACCAGAGGTCCATAGTCGGCTGGACGCTGATGACGGCGCACACGCTCGAGTCGGTGGGTGTGGTATGGGATCGGCATCCTAGCTCTGAATACTCTGGAGGGTCTCTATCTCATGATTGTCAAAGTCAATGCACAAATGACTTTTGAAAATGACCTTTGGAGCATTTATAGGCTATTTTTGGGGGATTTTAATGAGATTTATTTATTCTTGTCAATCACTGGGGCATTTACAATCTTGTCAGGAGATAAATTGTTTCTTCATCAATTCATCATCAAACCATCATAAAAATTCAAAATTTTTGAAAATTCATAAAAAATCCAAAATTCATCAATTTATCTCCCGAGGGGGCATATATCATTATCATTTCGGAATTCAACATCTAGGGCAAGTCTGGGGCATGCTTTGAAACCTTCCGTCAATACTGGCAGCTGAAGCAAAATCATTCTTTGAAGCACTATGTAAACACATCACTTCAAAGAGGGGCAAAATGTAGACACCTAAAAATGGTCTGGAGAATCTAATTAATTGAATACGACTTATTTGATTAATTAATCTTAAATTCTTCTACTTAGTAAATAAATAAAAAATATTTATTTATATTAAGTTCATTTATAATTCTTCTATTTTCTTCTCCTAATTAAATAAACAAAATTAAAAACTTTGTTTTATTTAATTATTATCATTTTCATCATATTATTTCTCTCTTAATTAAATAAACAAAATTAAAAACTTTGTTTTATTTAATTAGTATCATTATTTCTTCTATCTTAAAATTAATACACAATTTAAATAAATTGTGTTATTTAAAATCACATTTCTTCTTAATTAAATAAAGATTGCTAAAAATCTTTTATTTAATTATCATTCTCCTTTTAATTTAATAAAACAAACCCTATAGTTTGATTTATTAAATTATTTATTCCTCCTTTTGCTAAATTTAAATAAATTAAAAATATTTAAATTTATGCATAAAATTTGTACTATTCACTCACCAATAAATATTTATTTCTCACCAATCAAATTAATGGCACTGCCATTCACGGGAAAGCTTCAGGAAAAATTTGCAGGAAGTTCTCAACAACCTTCCACCCACCTTCCCTCTTATCTTGCCTGGTGTTTTCATGGGGAGAAACCATTCTCCATGATCAGCTCCTTCTTCTTATCCCAAGCCTTTAGATTCTCCAGAAGAAATCATAGCCCCTCATCCCGGTTTCCTGTGCAATTGTGCTGCCGTGAAAGCTATAAATACAGCTCTTGGGCTACACAAAAGGGATCCTAACTTATGCAATTTTACTCTGCAGGTTTCCAAACATTCAAGCATTCCAGCAATCAAGTTTTAGGATCAATCCATCAAGCTTTCTTCATCACTTCATAGTTTTTCAATCATGGCTGTTTACAGTAGTTTATTTCTCATGAATTTTACTGTAGAATCATCTTAGTTGCATTATAGAATCATAATAGATTAATTCTCATTCTCTAAGTGTCACTTAATAGTTTAATTAACTTAGGAATCTGAGAGCTAAGTAAATTAGAGAAGTCTTTAGAGTTAGAGAGCAATAGGATAAATTTCTGTAGATTTTGTAGTTTAATTTAGTTTAAATTTCTTAATCTTAGATGCAATATCTTATTTAGAAGCGTAGATGCATTGTTTATTTCATTTTTCCCCTTCTACAACTTACACATATGTTTATTATAACCATAAGAGACTTTCACAAAATGGATGGGAGCTATTCCCCTTCATTCTACAACTGTTGAAGCAATTTGTCATTTCATCTTGGAACACATAATTGCACGCTTTGGGATTCCTTCAAGAAAACTATTAGCAACAATCATAAAGAATAACATACACAGCTCTCTTACATGCTTTGGGCTTATAGAACTAATGTTCAATCATCCACAAGAAATACCCCTTATAGCCTTGTTTATGGTACTGATGTGATTATT
The DNA here is from genome assembly GCA_007258455.2 of Sequoia sempervirens. Taxonomy (NCBI): domain Eukaryota; kingdom Viridiplantae; phylum Streptophyta; class Pinopsida; order Cupressales; family Cupressaceae; genus Sequoia; species Sequoia sempervirens. The sequence continues at coordinate 686,477,210 of VDFB02000003.1, forward strand.
CCTTGGAGTTAGAAATTCCTATGTTGCCAGTTGCTTTTCAAGATCTTAAGAATAGTGATGCGATTATGGGTTTGGAGTTAGAATAGTGAAGTTCAAACAATGGAATGCCATTTAAGAATAGTGAAGTTCAAAAGTTTCTTGAAACACTTAATATTCAACATAATTTCTCTAAACTATATTATCTACAATCCAATGGACAAGCTGAGAATACTAATAAACTTATCGAACAAATCCTTAAGAAAACTATCAGCAACAATCATAAAGACTAGCATATGCAACTCTCTTACATGCTTTGGGCTTATAGAACTAGTGTTTAATCATCCATAAGAAATACCCCTTATAGCCTTGTTTATGGTACTAATGCGATTATGCCCTTGGAGTTCAAAATTCCTACTTTGTGAGTTTCTCTTCGAGATCTTTTTGACACTAACATTTATAAAGAACAACAATTGCATCAACTTGAGATGCTCAATGAATAGTGCATTAATGCTCTCAAACAACTCCAAGCTCACATTAAACAATTACAATGCAAACACAATATTCATGTTATCCCTTGATCATTTTCTAAGGGGGATTTTTTTCTTATTGAAAATCAACCAACTACTAGTGCTGACAATGAAGACAAATATAAGTTCAACCCTAATTGGCTGGGACCTTACATAGTTGATACCAATTATGGGTTTGGTGCTTATCTCTTAACACAGCTTGATGGAACGCCCAGGCTTAGAGAACCTATTAATGTTGTGCATTTGTGTTAGTATTATCTCTTATCCCCTTTGAATAGTATGAGTGGTATAGTAGTGTTGTTTAAAGTTATTTGAAGTCATAAAGTTCACATTGCTCTGTTCTTGAACTCTAAATTTATATTTTTCTTGAACACTAAGGTAATTATTTAAGTTCATTTTATAATTGCTTTAGGCTTCATATTATTCACCTTCATGATGTGTTAAGTTAAATCCTTATTAGTGTATTTAATATAGCATATTCTTTTTCCATTATTAATGTTGTATTTATGCTAAAAATGAAATATGTTTTATGCTAGATCACATCATTCCTGTCAAATCATGAAGCCATTTATTAAATACTTTTTACCATAAGTCATTTAATTAATCACATATCATTTAACATTCACATACAAGAGATACATCATCATAAAATCAAAGTGTGCATGTCTATATATATATATCAAAGTTTTATGTACATCTCAGAATGATATACAATGTCATACTGGTATGTGAGAGCTAGACCCCTCAAGATCTGGCACTCATGATCCAGTCCCTGATCATCGCGAGACAGTCATGTGTGATCGTGATCGCAAACTACCGAGTCTCAATGCATACTCCAGACCCTATACTCAACCAACGGCTATAAGCTACTCATCTGCCATCGGATCCCTCTTCACTCATGTCTCTGCCAGCTTTTCCTACAGTCTCTCTACCTCCACTATGGTCTATGCTAACTGTAGTGCACTCTTTGTATGATAGAGTCATCTCCTCACACTCTCATATACTGCTTGTAATCTCGAGAAAGGTCTAAGTTTCTTTAGCTCCTCCTCCATGATCACCAAGGGAAAATAGTCAAGATCCATCTCCTCCTCCTTGATGGACATGGGAACTATCTATGTAGCAGCCTGATGATAGAACTCTCACTAGTCAAAAATAGGCCATTAAGTGGCAAAAAATTTAGAAAAATCAAAGTTAGGCAACTTGATGTCAAAATTTGAATAAGTTATCTATATTATTTCAAAAATATGTAAGAATAGAATTTGTAGAAAATTGAATGTAGTTTCTAAACTACTAGGTTTATTTATTTACTTTTAAAAGCTATTTGGTGAAAATTTGAAATTTAAATGCAGTAGTACTTAAATTTCAAGGAAAAAATAAGAAGTAGGTGTATGTCTGACCACCTTAACCACAATAAAATGATAATATTTTTTTATAATATTTTAGATATAAGTAGAGGACTCATGTCTCAATGTGATACATATTTTTTTATAATTTTTTTCTAAGTAAATAATTAATTATGAATTTTTTATTACAACTTTTAAAAAATAAAAAAACTTGTATGTCTAACCACCTTAACTTGGTCAAAATTTCATGAATTCATTTCTTTTTTTTTAATCCTATAGTATGTGAAGCATAGAATGTGATACATGTATTAGATTCAAAAAATGTGATACCATTTGAAAGCTATAGATGTTTTTCAATCAGCCTATCAATTAGGACTTTAGTTGTAATTTAAATAGAAAATAATTAATAATTATTTATTAAAATTAAAGTAAATCATAATTTATATTAGTGGAAAGCTGAGAATCTCCTTTAAAAGCCCTTTTTGTTTCATCAATTGTGGGTAAAAAAAGTTATCAGCCACATACCCTACAAAAACCCATCATATCACTACTTTTTGGCCCATCATGATCTTGCACATACCCAAAGGACATGCATAAAATTAAATATCATCACCTATGTCTCTAGATGCATGCAGAATGCCAAACTCTTCATCTCTGGGGGGCATGGAGATTGTGCTAGCCTCTCTCTGACTATGAGTGTCGATGTTTGTTGTAGCTACTACTTGTGATTTGGTCTTGTAAGTTTGAGACAACTCTCCATGCTTGTATTGATCTTTAATAGCTACCTCATCACCCTCACTCAGGGCTGGATACTCCTCGTAATAATAATCCTCCTCATAATCCTCATCCTCCTCCTCATCCTCCTCTCCTCCATCCTAATCCTCATAATTAGGATTAGCCTCAGACTAGTACTCCTCATTAATAACATCTATAAAAATGTTTGTTTCCCTATACCGTACCTCCTCTACTCTCTCCTCTAGCTCATCACACTCATCTGATGCTAGCTCTGGATCACCTAGAGGGAAATCCATGGAGAACATAGGATTTGGTGGTACATATGACAACCACTCCTCATTCTCATCTATGCAACCAACATCATCAATGTCAGAGACTGGTGGTTGGTCATGATCTGAATCATCAGAATCACTCTCTCACAAATGATCTATTTTTAGCCGAATAGTGTCACCTAGCCTCTAGGCACTCTACACTGATCATCTAATGAAGGGTCAAGCCCTTGGTGGTGTTTGCACCTGTCCATCTAAACAATATTGCATATCTCTCTTCTTCTACTAGAATGACCAATCCCCCTAGAAATATTCACACTCGCCAAATGGGTACTCAAAGAATGCAGCATACATCCTCAAATGTGATAGTCATTTCCCTATTGGGAATATGAAAGGTATAGGTATCTACATCCCAACACTCACACAAATCCATCAACATGGTATCACGGTATCTCATTAGTGGCATAAGATATTCCCAATAGATACCCATTGACTATAAATGCTCTACCTCTACCGCTAATAGTGTTGGCACGTGATCTCTCAAAAATGTCAACTATCTTCCCCCTAGCCACTATTGCGACTGGATGAGGACCTATCAAAATCATAAAAAAATTATCTAAATTATATCTAATATCTACAATTTTCATAACTTTTCATCATGCAAGTGTGTTAAGGCTGATCTAGTGTGCTTCCCTAATGGCCCTAGACACTTTAGAACCCTTTTAGGACATTTTTCAAAGAAACAAGAACACTTCACAAAGAAAGGAGACAATTTGAGAAGAAACGAGATAGTTTGCAAACAAAAGGGACACTCTAAAAACAAATGGGACACTTTGAAAACTTTTTTCCAAGAACCATAACTAACCTATCCATGCATAAAAACTCATTAAATAACTATAAAAGTACAAGGAAAAAATTACAAAATTGACTCACCTCATGATATAGATTGTTGAGTGCCACCTTCTCACAAAGATCATCCAACCACGAAGGTGTGTAATCCCATATGATCGGCATATTCTTCTCTCACTCGTCGCTTTCAAGCTACACAAAGGTAAAATGTATAGTAAGTGACAAATTACTTTCTCCACCTTTAATCATTTTTAACTTCTTAATTTTATGCATTACCATAGGGTTATTGTCTTTTAAAGCATTCATAAAGTATATCTCCTTCAAATCACCATAACAGGTACTAGGGTAATCCATTTTCAATGTCGTTTGATGCATTGGAATTGTGATTCCACATCCGACATCATCATTTGTCTATCATTATGTGGCATGGTACTTGGAAATTCCCTACAATATGATGTTTCTTGCCCAACATGGCTAGATTGCTACCTTGATTCCACTTCTATAAAGCAAGTGGAATCAAGGTGGGGCATACATTTACCCTCGAATTGGATTCCTAAGAGTTAGATAAAAGGATTTTGGGCAATTAACGAATGTGTGTTGTAGGATGTGGTTCCTAATGTTGTGGTTTTGCAGATTACTACACTAGGGGCTTTGCTCTCCCTTCTTTTTGAATATGTATCCTTTTATGTATTAAGGTGCATCATTTAGAGTCCTTTAGCTTACATATACACATAGAGTCATATAGGTGCTAAAGTGGGGGCTAAACTAAATGTGTTGTAGAAAATTGGACCCTCTTGAGAAAAGAGACAATTTCACACATAATTAGACCCACTTTTGAATCCCTTCACATCATTTCCCTTCAAAACAACATTTATAGGCCCCTTAGACCCATTAATTTTGATTTAGAGGCCCATTTCACCAAAGAAATCAAATAAAACCCGACAAACAACATTTAATTACATCATACCCCAACAACCCACCTTCAAAGAGCAGTAGTGGGACCCATTTTCCACCTTGGGAAAATGAGTCCCCTCTAGTGGGACCCATTCACCAAGGGTGGTGAATGAGTCCCCTTTGAGGGAAAATTCAAAAGTAAGCAGGAATTTAATCAATTTAACTTTTATTTCTGGTAAACGTTGGCCTCTTAGGTCTAATTAATGGGAAAATAAGGTGTTTTTGCTTATAAATACTTGTTTTAAGTCATTTCACACATCTTTTTATCATCTCTCAAGAGATATTTCAGAGTTAAGTCTTCCACAACAAGTTTCATTAGCAAAATTTGAAGTTTTAGGGCAGCAAACTAGGGTTTTTGCAGGTCTTGAAGACCACTTCTATTGTAAAGATCCAAAATAGCAAAGGGTTGATGATGGATTCCTATGGTGAATCATGAAGAAATCTAGGGTGAAGAGGTACAATTAGCCACCAAATCATGCCTAAGGACTTGATTACCAATTGATTCCATCTTCCATTTTCACTCTATCTTCAGATTAAGGCTTGCATCTTGTTTTTTATCATTTGCATGTCATTTCATCCCTAGTTTGCATGTGTTGTAAGGTTTCTAGGGTTGAGATCTTGCATCATATATATCATTCTTCCATGTCTTATTCTAGAGCAATAGAATAGGATCATTGTCATATTTCAGCTCTTCCTAGTCTTTAACACATCTAAGGCTAGGGTTTATTAATATTTTTCTATATTCAAGGTTTAATTACCCAACTAGTGGTTTGAACAAGGAAAACCCCCCATTAGACAAACAATTTTAAGTTGTTTTGTAAGAATTTTCCAAGATCCAAGATCAGGTATCTTTCAAAAATTGTTGTATAGGTGTCAAGGTGCATAACAGAATTCTAAAGTTGCAAAAATTGCAAGGTGGACTGATTCACCATGCTATGTGAATGAGTCCTTCTTGAGGTGAAAAATTGAGTGAAATTTAGATCCAAGTTCCCGACTGTCAAAAAATAGATTCTATGTAGAAAATTCTTGATTTGGGACTAATTCCCCCAAGGTGGTGAATGAGTCCCAGTCACCCTAAATTCAAGTTTCATTAGTTTTCTATATTTTTTTCTAGTCATCTACAATTTTCCAAGTGCACACATTCTGAGAAACAACTTTATGTTTAGGTTGATTTGCATTTTTGTTCATTCTTTCATGTTTTTTGCATATCACAGCTCATGTTTTCAAACATACTATAAATCTTATTTTTTGCATTTGTTTTCATTCATTCAGATTAGTCAATTTCATTTACTTAACTTCATTTAGGTTAGACAACATCACACATTGCACATACCATAATTTGAATGAACCATTAGCATTTTTGCTCCTATCTCTCTCCTTTTAGGTAAAAATCCCTAGAAGAGGAAGAGTTGTCCATAGGAGCCAAAAAATCAACAGTTCAGTAAGGTACTAACATTCTTTGACCAAAAATGAAAATCAATTTTAACCATCTCATGCAATGCAAGTAATAACATAAAAAATGTATATCCAAAGATGTAAAAAACTTTTATCCAATGTATACAAAACTTTAGGAATGCAAACAATGTATATCCAAAAATGAAAAGCACTTTTATCAAACTTATGAGAAGTTTTATGAATGCAAACATTGTATATGAAAAAGTGAAAAGTAATTTTATCCATATTACACAAAGTTTAAAAAATGTGAGCATTTTCAAATCTAATGATGCTTTTAATTGAAATGATTTTGAAATACACTTGAAATGAAAGAAATTGGAGTAACAGTAATTTTTCAAACTGTAATTTTCATGTTAGGTTCACCAAAATGAACCATAAAGAAAATGGGGTTGTTGGAGAGATGCCCCTATTCTCTTTAGGTCATTCAAGAATGTCATAGGGTCCCAAATTGGATTGACTATCAACCCAAAGGGTGATTCAATTCTCAACAAAGAAGACCTAGGAGGGGGTTCTTTAAGCTTTGAGGGGTTCACCACCTAGCAAAAGCTTGGGAAAGACAAGTAAACATTCAACTCACAAAACATAGTAATGCAAGCTAAATGAAGGATGCAAATGATGAAACTAGGCAACAAGAAGTTAGGGTATGTGTACCTAGGAAGTTTGGAAATGAGAAGAGAATTCATAAAATGCAAAATGTTGTCAAAATGTGCTATGGAGGACTAAGACTTTTGAACCATTGATTTTTGGCTCTCTAGGACTTGTCTAGATCTTCTAGGGTTTTACACCTAAAAGGAGAGAGGTAGGGCCAAAAATACTAGCTAGTTCATTCAAATTATGTTATGTATGATGTTTTCTAAGTAAATGAAGTAAACCAAATGAAATTGAGTAATCTAAATGAATGAATATGAATGCAAAACTAAGATTTAAACTATGTTTGAAAACACGTCATATGCAAACAATGAATTAAATGAAGAAATAATGCAGAACAGAAAGAAATGAGATGGAATACAGTGCACCTGGGAAATGTTTGATGAATCTGGAATGTTGTGGATGCTGACTGAAATCACTGAATTTTCACAGTTGTACTCATTCGCCCAAGGTGGCGAATTAGTCCTACTAGGTTTCTAACTATTGGGATCCAGAATCTAACAAAATTTAGATTTTTAGTCCTAAGGTAGGACTCATTCATCACTAGTGGTGAATCAGTCCTCTCCCAATTTCTAAAAAATTAAGAGACAACTCCATCACACTAAATCTAGAAACCTCTGATGGTCAGGTTGCCAAATTCAATTCTATAGGAAATTGGTAGAAAACCTTCTCCAAGCTTGAAATATGAATGAGTTTACTTGAAGCACCTAGTTGACTTGTTTACCAATCTTCAACACCAAAAATCTTGTTAAATCTACATATCTAGGTCTGCAAACACACATTCAATTAGGAAGAATGGTTGAGGGTTAGAAAATAGGGGTTTTCCTTGGTCAAACCCCACTTTTGGTAATCAAAACCTTAATGAAACAATGAAATGAAAGAGAATGATAAACTATTAACATGCAGTAGCTATCAACTTACCAAACCCTTTGATAATGCAAATCTAAAGTAATGTCAATGAATGCTCCAAAGTACTTGAATATTGCTTGAATTGATGTAAAATTCTTAAATACTTGAAATGTGAGATGAAGTTCTTGAATAAATGAGGAGATTATGAGAGGATGTAAAATGAGGTGAAATTCACTTATTTATACTCACTTGTGCCTTAGTTAATTGTTCATACCTCATCATAGGCTGACATCAAGTGTTTTTGAGTAAAAACCTAAAAAGAAATTTTAAATTTTTTGAATTTGGAGCCAATGGAGACTCATTTGCCACCCATGGTGAATGGGTCTCACCTAAGACCTAAAAATATGTGTCAGGAATTAAGTTATATTTAATGTTATTTATCAGGTTAAATTTCAAAAATATACTTAATTAAAGCATATGAGGGCATAAAGGGATCAAATAAAGCATGAGAAAGGGATACATAGTGAAGATGTGCCTAGAAAAGCCTGAAATCTTGTTACAAGACTTTACAACACTTCAAAATAGGACTTAATAATGAATAAAAAGGTGATTTTTAAGTGAATTGTAATAAATAGATTCTCTAGAAGAATGTAGAAATGTCTTACAACACTTCACAACACCTTCACAAGATGTCATTATTTGAATTTTAGTACCTAAATATTCATGAAGTCATGTCACAACATAAAATCAAAGCAGAATAGATCAATCACCCTAAAACAAGACCTCAAAGGCCATGAAAATGACAAGGGGCCATTTTTCTATGTCACAACTCCCTTATTATTGTCTTAGTCACATTTTTGTTTTTCAAGGAAGATGTAGAATCTTTAGATGTCGGAATAGGATCTGAAAGAATATCTAAAAAATACCCTCAGGAGGACTAAGATGCCCTAGGTGGTGACTTAGTCCCATTTTGAATTTCTAAAATATCTAAAAGTGATCCTGAGGTCCACTATCTACACTTCCTCCTTCTCAAATCTCAGGTTCTCAAACTTTCAGATTTGTCCTATAGGTGAGTTTTCATGAAGATGACAACTTTGCAACCTTGCAACTTCTCACTTCAAATGATCTTCAAGTCTTCAACCTAAATCTACAATCACAAACAAACAAGAGAGGAAAAAATTGTTGATTGTTAGTAAATGGGTGTTTGCCTTGGTCAAACCCCTTGTTGGTAGTTAAACCTTGGAATGAAATAGAATAATGGAGGGAAATGATGAATGAACAAAATGCTATGTTGCAACTCACCAAACACTCTTATGAAATCTGGAAACTTGTGTGAAGTGGCTAGCTTGAATGTAGATCTTGAAATTCTTGAATGCTTGATAGGTCTTGACTTGAATTATTTGCTTGAATCAAAACCCTGCATCACAAATGTTAGCTCAAAAACACACATGAGGAAAGAATATCCTTGATATGATGCTTGAATCTTGATGATGACTCCAAATGCCTGATTAATGGCTCTTGAATCCTCTCTTGATCATAAACTTGCATGAATAGTTGAATGCTTAGATGTTAAGATATGAAATGAGTGAAATAACCTTGTACTTATATTTATATATGCTTAATATCCCAAAATTACACCACAACAAGCTGGCATATGAAATCATTAATTAAAGGAGGCTAAATCCTACCAAGATTTGAAATTAAATCCTGAATATACCTTAAGGGGGACTAAGATGCCCTAGGTGATGTCTTAGTCCTGACCCAAAAATTAGGGACACACAACCAAAATCATTAATTTATCATTTATCCATTGATATTTTTTGGGATTAGCCATAAAAAGATGTAATTCATTAGGCTTGTGGATGAAAAATAGGACCAATTAAGACATAAATATGGATAAACAAAGAAAGGCAAGCCCAAACAAGTGTGAAAATGTAAGGGTATGCATTTTCTTACACTATAGGGGGCTAAATGTAGTGACAAAAATTGTATGCCCTTGGAAATGGCACAATTTCACCTAATTTAGGAATATCTAATGATAAATTGGACTTGATATCACCTTGATCTAGTGTTGTGATGAGTTTTACACATCCACATTAGGTTTTGGGCCCTTTTAAAGCTAAATAAGCCTAACCATTCCTTAATTTAGTGTTGTAAAGCGTATTTATTTACACCATATTAAATTTAGGAGGCTTGTAAAATAAATGGACATAATCTAGTGTTGTAATGTGTTGTACATATTCACATGGGATGTAAGGCCCTTTTGAGCTAAATAGACCTAATTTTTCCTTAATTTAATCTTGGAAAGTATATTTATTTACACTTTCACATTGAATTTTGGGCCCCCTTGCATTTATAACCTTATATCATCATTAATAGACCCCTATGACCCCATATTATGCATCTCGAGTCATATTTTAACCAAAATCCTGACATAGACCTCATATAAACTTAATTTCTTCACTCCTCAACATTCTCTCACTTCAAATAGGCCTTGTGGGACCAATATGCAACCTTGGGAATATGAGTCCTATCCAAGTGGTACCCATGCACCACTAGTGGCATATGAGTCCCATTTGGCCTATTTTTAGGGGTTTACGCGAGAAAAATTGGGTTTTATGTTCAAATTTCATGTATGGTGGCCTTTGGGATCTAATACACATGATATTAGATGGATTTCCTATATAAATGAGCTTTCAAATCATTATTTCATAAGTCCTACATGTTATCAAGTCAAGTATTCAAGAGTTAATCATTCCAAGACTTCACGAGTTTTTTAGGAGAGTTTGAAAGATCATTTCTAAAGCATTCAAGAGCAGATTTCTTTGTCAATTGCTACAACAATCCAAGATCCATCATCATGCAAAGATCATCAAGAATCAATCATGTTGTTGAGCTAGTGTTGTGGCATACCATTGAAGATCCAAGGTCAAGAATTGTTATATACTTTATCTCAAGATCAAGATCTACATTCTACATGGGGGTATGTGCAGGATAATCATGGAAAAAATAGGTCCTTAAGTGGCAAAAAATTTAGAAATATTAGAGTTAGGAAACTTGACATAAAAATTTGAATAAGTTATCTATATTATTTCAAAAATATGTAAGAATAGAATCTATAGAAAATTGAATGTAGTTTATAAACTACTAGGTTTATTTAAAAAATAAATAACTCTATTTAGCGAAATTTTGAAATTTCAATGGAATAGTACTTAAATTTTAGGGAAAAAATAAGTAGGTGTCTGTCTGACCACCCTAACCATAATAAAATGATAATATTATTTTATAAGATTTTAGATATAAGTAGAGGACTCATTTCTAGATGTGATGCATATTTTTTTGTAATTTTTTTCCAAGTAAATAATTAATTATGAATTTTTTATTACAACTTTTAAAAAATATAAAAAATTGTATGTCTAACCACCTTAACTTGGTCAAAACTTCATGAAATTAATTTTTTTTAATCCTATTGTATGTGAAGCATATAATGTGATGCATCTTTTGGATTCAAAAAATGTGATAGCTTTTGAAAGCTATACATGTTTTTCAATCATCCTATCAATCAAGACTTTAGTCGTAATTCAAATAGAAAATAAATAATAATTATTTATTAAATTCAAAGTAAAGCATAATTTATATAGGGGGAAAGCTGAGAATATCCTTTAAAAACCATTTCTGTTTCATCAATTTTGGGTAAAAATAAAGTCATCAGCCACATACCCTACACATACCCATCATATCGCCACTTTTTGGCCCATCATGATCCTACACATACCCATGGCCACTTCATGTTAGATTGATAATTCATGTTATAAGAAATCATTCAAGGTATTATTATTCATGTTTCATGTCTTATACATTTCATGTTTCATTTCCTTGTTTCATTGTTTCATCATTTGGTTTAATTACCTAAAAGGGGTTTGACCAATGCAAACCCCTATTCACTAACAATCAACAAGTTTTTCTCCTCTAAGTTACATGTGTGATTGAAGATATAGGTGTCTTGGTGCTTGAAGTATTCTTGAAGATTAGGTCACAAGCTTGGAGAAAATTGTTGGAGTTGTCCCCTCATTTGCAAGGCTATAATCTTCACTAAAAAGTCACCTACAACCCAAAAATCAAGGTTTTGGATCTTAAAATCAATTAGGAAGCATAGAGTAGACATTGAAGACCGTATTTAGAATTTAAAGTTTTAGAAAACCCTATCTAGATTCATATGCCAGCCCTTGTGTGTGAGTCCTAGTTTAGGTTTTTTTAGATTAATCAGTTTCAAATACTATTTTTCCATAAATTAGTTCTCGCATAGAAACCCAAATCTAGGATTGATACTTTCAAACTGGAATATGAGTCCTAGTAGGCCTATATTTTAGGTTATTCAACATTTTAGGCCTCCATTCAAGCTCCCTAAGGTTTCCAGGTTCTACTCTATACTTTTCTAATTTGTTATTCTGATTTATTTTTGTATTTATAGTTCATTTAGTGAGGTTTTATGCATCATTGACTTCAACCATTAGATCTTGCATTTTATTATCTTTTCCAAGCCCTAGCTTGGTGGTGAACCCCTCATTGATCTCTAAACATACCCTAGGACAACCCTATTGCTATATCTCTTCCTTCATTTTTCATTGGATTGAGATCTCTAAGGTGTCCTTGAGTGTAGCAAGTGTGAAAGAGGTACCCTACCCTTGTGCTCCATTCCTCAAAGGTGGGGAGTACTATTTTCATTACCACATACATAAATGCTTAAATTTTCCCTTTGAAAATGAAATTTTCACTTTGCATCATAGTAGCTTTAACCCTTTTTCTTCTCGTGGAAACTTTTCATTAGATTAATTTTGGCCTGAGCCTATGGAACCTATAAAACCACGAGAATACTTCTTTTTCAAATCCTACCAAAAGTTCAAGGCAAAGAAAATAGTAGAATTATCCCTCTGAAGCATGCCTCCACCCACCACCTTGCCTACCATCCTTGACGAAATCATGATTGAACCTAAATAAATTTTAACCAAGACCAACCTAAGACAAAACCTTCACCTTCTTAGGTACAAAATACCAAGAGACAATGAAAACAATCCTGTCATGCCTCCTAGAATAAAACAAGTTTACAAAGTCAAAGAGAAAGTGGTCAAACAACCTCCCATGGTTCCTTTCATTGCTCCCCTTGGGGAAAAAAAGAAACCTATGGTTGATCAACTTGCTCCTACACAAACACAACTTGAAAACAAAACTAAAAGAAATAGACATGCTAGAGAGCATAGGCGTAGAAATTGTTCCCTTTTCCCTTGCTTGTAGGTTAAACAAAGAAATAAACAAATAAAATCAAGATCCAAACTCAACTGAAGCAATGCATGATGATTCTACCCCTTCCCCGAAACAAAATATCCTATAATGTAATTGAACAAGAGTTGAACCCTTCTTTGGACATTATCATTCAATCTCCTATTGTGATTAACTTGGATGACGTTGATGAGATTGCAAAGATTGATGAATAAGGAACTAAACTCCTTATTTTCCTCTTCTATGATCTTAAATGAAAATTCTCCTAAAAATAATGTTGAACTTGGTGATGGAACTAGTTCAAAACTTTCTATTATCCTTTTGTCTAGTCATCTGCATGTTCCTTACTACTCTTTTGCATTATTTCTTTTTCATTTTCTTTTGTGTGATTGCATGTGCATGATGTGATCCCCTGCACTATTCCATTTAACATGTATCTTTTATCTTTTTCATTTATCTTATGTTTTCCTTTTGGGTATGATGCAAGGTGTCGAGACATTTGTGTCTCTTCCATGTTGACCCAAAAGCTTTTCTTTTATTTATTTTTTTCATTTGTCTTGTGTTTTCCTTTTGGGGATGATGTAAGGCATCAAAACATTTATGTCTCTTCCATGTTGATCTGAAAGGTTTTTCTTTTGTTTTTTCTCTCTTTGTGTCATTCTTCTAGCTATGAGAATTTGGGGAATGATGGCAGTTCTGAGCTCTCTAAAAACATTATAGCAAGAACATATTGACCCAAAATCCATAGATCCCTTATCTATGTTTGGAGTTTCATTTTGGGGTCAACCCCTTTTCTCTTTTTTTTGCATGATGTAGCTTTATTTGGAAACATATGACTTGGCATAGGGATTTCCAAGATAATCTCTCATGTCTTCCTTATTGTTAGAATTTATCATTAGCTACTTTAAAGTAATTGCTCACTAAATAGTGTTGAGCAATTTCTTTAAAGTGTGGGCATACATTGGCATTATTTGTGTGCATTTTCTCATGTTTGAACATGGTGTAGTCTTCTTACTTCATGTGATGTGTCTTTCGCTTTGTGGATGACATTGGGTGTGATGTCCCTCAAGAGTGTGATATCTCTCAGCATATTATATTCTTCTTAGTGGCTTGATGCTGCACACTATATCCCCTAAGTTGTGAATCTTCTATTATTTGATTGGTTCTCTCTTGGATACATTAGACATAATGGTTCTTGAGTTAAAGACCTCACATGAACTAAGCAAGACTCCTTTAAATATTCCTTATTGTTGCATTTGTATTTTTTAGTTATATGGCCACCTTGCATAATAAAATTTGCATGCATGTCGAGCCAACTTATTTGTTCATGAGTTCCAAGCATGTGAAGCTTTCCTTGCCTCATGAAGCTCAAAGTTCATTGTTTTTTCATGAGCTCCAAGCATACAAATATTTTCTTGCCTCATGAAGCTTGAAGATCATTTTTGTGTCACCTTATCAAAGCTATCAAGAGGTATAACTTTGGTATGGTTTGACAAGAATCTCGACTAAGGCATGGCTTTCCCATAGTCACTCATGCGTGAGTGTGAGCACATACCAGTTGTGTGTGTATGTGTCTCGCCTCTTTTAGATCCTCACCCAATGTATGGCTTAATTTTTTGTTGCCTCAAAGTGAGCATGCATTTTTTTTTAAAAAAGCCTAGATCTAATTCACATTCTGATGGAAAAATGGTCGAAGCTTGATCCACCCCTTTTATTTTATTTTTCTTTCCGTCTTTGGTATTGTATGCTTGTGCCTTTATGATGATCTTTATACCATTTTCATGTGTTTTCTTTTGTGGCTATGTTGGTTTGCCATGGGATCTTGATCCTGAGGGCTTGATCACCCCTCTTGATCATTTTCATCATATCTCATCGGCATTGCTACATTTGGACACATCTTAAAGTGATTTTGTCTACTTTAGTGTGAGTTTGAAGCAAGTTCATCCTCTCACTAAAGTAGGGGCTACATGTACTATCAAAAAATGTTGTTGATGACATTTTCACACTTGTTTGGGACCTCCTTATAAAATTGAGCTTAATGATGCCTTGACTTAGTGTTGTAATGTGTTTAACACACTCACATTAGGTCTTGGGCCCTTGTAAATTAAATAAACTTAATCACACCTTATTTGGAGTGTTGTAAAGTGTTGTAACACACGTTCACACTTTTCTAGAGTTGTCATAAATAATTGGGCCTCTTTATGTTTCAATTTTCCTTATTTTTCATCCATAATCCTTAATTAATGTATCTTTTCAAGGATAATCATAACATAAATCATCCTATCTTACTAACATTGCTATGTTTTGAACTGCAATTTTTTGTAGGGAGGCTTCTCTCTTACACTTCTAGGGTTTTTAACCTAAAAGGAGAAAGGTATCCCACAAAAACTTGGAGGTTCACTAAAGACTAATGCTAGTATAGTTAAAATATTCCTAAATGTAATGTCCTAAATGCAAAGAACTAATAAAATATAATGACTATTAAGGCAAAGCCTAAGATATGCAAGTTGTTTGAAAACATAGTGATGTATGCAAAATGACCTAAGAATGCAAGTAAACAATAACAAAAATGAACAAGATTGGAGAGGTGCACCTAGGAATTCAAATGTGATGCACAAAGTCTCTAGAATCTTGTACATTTTTTTGTTGAAGCCCACTGGGACACTTACACCAAGTTGGGTGACTTAGTCTTGTTTTGGAGAGATTTTGTTGGAACAAGTTTTTGCTGAATGGGTATCCAGAAATACAAAAAACACTTTTCAGGCCTGGAAGTGGGACTAATTCACCACAAATGGTGACTTAGTCCACCTGGGAATCTCAGGAAATTTGAGCTAGGAATCTATAGCTTTCTATCTACACTTCCCTTCCTGATAGGTGTCTAGTTCAGATTCTACAGAAAATGGGCTGAAAGAGGTCTCCAAGCTTCAAATAGGGCTTTGTTGACTTGAATGACTCTGATAAGTTGACAACACCTTTTTATCACTTTCCTCTTTAACAAATCTACATACAAGAATTGCAAAACACACATGCAAAGAGGGGGAAAAGGGTTAAGGGTTAGAGAATAGGGGTTTTCCTTGGTCAAACCCCAATTTGGTAATCAAACCCTAGAAAATGAAATGAAATAAAGAGAGAATGATGAATGAAAAACATGCAATTCTACAACTCACCAAACCCTTGATGTTGAAATCTGAAGATATGCAAGAAGATGCTCCAATGGATGTTTGATAATTCCTGGGATGCTTGAGTGAATGCTTGATAATTGCTTGAATGATTAAGTGAATGAATGGGGGTGAAAATGAGAGAAAAAATCTTATTTATACTTGATTTTACAATATTTCCTAAAAATAACATATCACAGGCCACCCTTAAGGTTAAGAGAATAAAATCCCACGAGAAAATTAAAATATTTTTTATTTTTGTACCCAGTGGAACTAAGTCACCCTAGGTGGTGACTTGGTCCTACTAGGGAAATTTTACTAGGTGTTATAAATTAAAGTGTATTTAATGTTGTTTAATGAGAATATTCTCAAAAATACACTTAAGTAGAGTCAAAAAATGCATTAAGAGGTCATTTAAACATAAGAAAGGGTCAAATTATTGATGACAAGCCTAGAAAAGTGTGAGAGATTGTTACAACTCTACAACACTTTTAAATAAGACTTGGTAAGTGATAAAATGAGGTTAATTAAGTGAAATATAATGAAAGGGTCCTAGAAAAATATGAAAGTGGGTTACAACACTTCACAACACTTTTACAAGACATCCTAGAATTCTTAATGTTTCACAAGGGTCCAAGACCTAATGTGAATGAGTTGATCACATTACAACATTAAATCTAGGAAAAATCAAGCCAAAGTCCATGAGAGAGACTCAGGTGAGCATAAAAATGTCCAATTATACATTTTTTGGTGACATATTAAGTACCCACTTTAGTGAGAGGATGAAAAGTAGCCCAACATGCACATCAAGAGGGATCCAAATGAATGGATGCTTAGTGACATGAGACAACAACAATCAAGAGGGGTGATAAAGCACTTAGGATCAAGATCCTATGTAAAACTAATCATAAGAACAAAGGAATACACAAGAGAATGATGGAAGAGAGGAAAGGAGAAAGAAAAGAGGGTTAGATCAAGCTTCGATCATTTTTCATTCTTGTTGTGGATTAGATCTAGGCTATTTGCTAGAAAAATAAATGTATACTCACTCTGAGGTGACAAAACTCGTGGTTTTCCACTAGGTGAGAAGGCCCAAAAGGTGAGAAACATGCACTCATGGCTAGTATGCACTCACACACATGCAGGTGGCTATGAGGAAAATTCATGCCTCGAAATGGGATTCCTGCTCAACCATACCAAAGTTATACCTCTTGATAACTTTAATAAGGTGCCACAAAAGAAAATGACATTTCGAGCTTCACGAGACAAGCAAAACTTTGTATGCTTGGAGCTCATGAAAAAATGTGATGGTACTACAGGCATGCAATGTGGCCATATAATAAATGAAAAATTCAACATGCAAAAGAATGTTCAAAGGAGTCTTGCTTAGTTCATGCGAGGTCTTTAAATTAGGGAACATTGTGTCTAATGTCTCTAAGAGAGGACTAATCAAAGAATATAAAATTTGCAACTTAGGGGATGTAGTGTGTCGCATCAAGCCACTAAGAGGAATGTAATATGCTAAGAGAGATCATGCTCATGAAGGAAATCACACCCAATGTCATCCACAAAGTGACAAAACACATTGTATGAAGTAAGAAGGTTGTACTAAGAACCAAGAGAAAGAAAAGAAATGCAAAATAATGATGCCAATGTATGCTCCCACTTTAAAGGAATTGGTACACACTGTACTATGAGAAATTACTTTAAAGTAGCAAAATGAAAAATGTAAACAAGAAGAAAGATATAAGAGCCAACTTGGAAAGCCCCAATTCCAAGTCATACATTTTCGAGTAAGGCTACTTCATGTGAAAGAAAGAAAAAATAAAAACAATGGGTTGCCCCAAAATGAAAACATCAAACACATAAGGGATCTATGGATTTTGGTCCAATATGTTTTTTGTTGCAATGTTTTGTGAAGAGCTCAAAATTGTCACCATTCCTCAAATACATAAAACAAGAAGAATGACACAAAGAGAGTGAAAACAAAGAAGAAGAAAGATGCATTTGGGTCAACATGGAAGAGACATAAGATGTCTCGACACTTTGCATCATTCCCAAAAGGAAAACATAAGCAAAATGAAAATGAAAAAGGTTAAACAAAAAGGAAAAGCTTTTGGGTCAACATGAGAGAGACATTATGGTCTCAATGCCTTGTATCATCCCCAAATGGAGAACATAAAAAAAAATTCAAAAGTAAAAGAAAAAAGGGGGGGCTTTTGTTGACTCTCAATTGTTTGTGATTTATCCTTAATGTTTGATTTGTTTGTCCTTGATGGCAAAACTAGTTCTTATAATGGTGTTCTTTGATTGACATTGACAAGCTACATGATGTGTAGATTGGTTTCAAGGATGTTGATTAGTTGTTTGGAAACTAGTTTAATGACAAGATGCAAGATGCATTCTCTCATTGTTTGTTAGGTTAATAGGTTCCCATGATATGCAAATGGTGTTTTCAATTGATCATGATCAATTTTTATTTGAATGATATGTATCTCTGACATGTGTTGGGTCATTGACATCTTGGTAATACTATGACAAAACTCCCTAGTTTGGATAATACATGCACATAGTTGATATAGTTGGGATGGTCTAGTCTTGGTGGCATATGATTTGGCCTAGTTTATATCATGATTTCCTCGGCTTTGTTTACATCATTTTGATGGGATCTTGATGCATATTGGTACTGACAGTGTTTATTTTTTTAGGGTGCTACAAATTAGGTTTTACATGATAAAATGTGTTTTGATCAAGCATCTTTGACATCATGGATAGTGGCATACATACTCTAGCTAACATATACATTTGTAATTTCTTGTTGAGGTGTACATTTGCTTATACATTTGTGTAAATTTATTTCTATATGGGCTAACAGTTCAAATGCGATGTGAATTCTTATGTTTGAACATACAAGTTGCAAGAAAATGCATTTTATAGGCCAAAGTCACTTATATATTTTCTTCATAGAGTATTTTTGCTAACGGGGTCTTCAAGACATACAATACATGGCTTCAGGAAACTTATATTTCAATTGTATATGTTACATTGGTGAATGTATTTGAAGTATTTTGTGGTTAATATATCCTATGGTGAGGATATTGAAATATTTATATTTTACACCATAAATGGTGTTGATCACTAAAGAGATATAAAGCCTTTGTTAAACAAAGCCAATCAAGCCCTTTTCAAGCATTCTAGACATTCAAGAGTTGGGAATATTAACTTAGTTTAAAGTTTATTTTTTGAAAAGGATTTGGTAAAGGTATTGTTATATTGGTGGTATTGGTGTATTGGTTTTTAAATGATAAGTCACAATATACATGTGACTGAACTTCACCAACAACAACTATTATATCAATGTGATTATTTTTGTTGATAAGGTTATTATGTGGCTTTGACAGTCTTTGAGAACTAATGGTGTGTGTTGGAATTCAATGGTTTCACAAGCATTTTAATAATTGGTTAAATCATGTGATATGTTGTTGTTTCCCACTGGACTTCAAAATGATTTTAATCATTGTGTATTCTTTTTGGTAGAAGTCTTTGAAAGACTTGGGGGAAATATAGGGTAGATTTATTATTGTTTCATTGCACATAACATATGAAACCCTAGCCACCACTGCTAAGAGTTTATGGTTGTAGATTTTTGACAAAATGCTTGACTGTGGAAGTTGAAAGTGAAGAGGAAAAGCTCATAGATGGAGGTTTTCAGCTAGACAGTTTTAAAACAGTTCTTTTGGTATTTTTTTATTTTCATTACTCGTTTAACATGTATTAACATAAATACAATTTACAGGCTTGGAACATTATTTCTTTGTTAAAGCATTAGTTATGAAGATTCGGTGGTTAATTTTATTTGAAACCCTTGATTATTTCTTAGCAAACAAATGAAGGGTTAATGCATTCAATTATTCCAATCTTGAATTTTTGATAAATTTATATGAGAACATCTGATTCTTAAAAGAGTTAGTTGAAAAAATTTAGGTTTGTTCTTGTGACCCTAGCCCATGTTGGTTTATAGTTATTCAAAATTCATATAGATATTATTATTTGCAGAGATGCTTATGCATTTATTTAAGAAGATTTTGTTGTATTTCTGTGTTTACAGAGAAGAAGAGAAAATGCTCTTGTGAAACATCAGGTTTTTATCTTGACAATGACAAGAAACTAGGTTTACATTGAAAATCATTGAATCTCAGATACTTTGTAAAGGAAGATGTTGATGCACAACATTCCTTAGTGTGCTTATTGAAATATTTATATACATGGTTTTCTATTGAAATTCTAGAGTTACAAAATCTTCACTTCTAGGGTTATGATAGGATAATATTATTGTTATGCATTAAAAGGATTTGGTGCCCCTTGGAATGGGTGTTCCAAAATTTGTAAGGGGTTGGTGCTTTAAATTCTGCCTATAAGGCATTGTAAACAGTGGTTTTATTTAAGCTAGTAAAGCATCATTTTGGAGTAGTTTTTCTACCCCAAGAGGGTTTTCCACTCATCAAAATCATGGTCTTATAGTGCCATTGCTTTGTTATGATAACATTGGTAAATTGTGATGTTTATCCTTAT
The DNA here is from genome assembly GCA_007258455.2 of Sequoia sempervirens. NCBI lineage: Eukaryota > Viridiplantae > Streptophyta > Pinopsida > Cupressales > Cupressaceae > Sequoia > Sequoia sempervirens. The sequence goes on from VDFB02000003.1 coordinate 686,497,825, forward strand.
TAGTTCATAGTTGAATGATTGTTTTTTCATTTTTGCAAATTTTTACACTGAAGTTGTCCTACTAATGTTATGAACTTTCATTCAAGTGAAAGCACAAATAGTTCATTTAAGTCTATCCATACCAATGTCTTATTCATATGCTTAGTTGATACACATGTCAAGTCTTCTTCTCAAACTGGGTATGTGCAAGATCATCATGGAAAAACTAGGCCCTTAAGAGGCAAAAAATTTAGAAAAATCAGAGTTAGGAAACCTGATGAAAATTTTTGAATAATTTATCTATATTATTTCAAAAATATGTAAGAATAGAATCTGTATAAAATTGAATGTAGTTTCTAAACTACTAGGTTTATTTAAAAAAAAAATCTATTTGGTGAAAATTTGAAATTTCAATGTAGTAGAACTTAAATTTCAGGGAAAAAATAAGAAGTAGGTGTTTGTCTGACCACCCTAGCCATAATAAAATGATAATATTTTTTTATAATATTTTATATATAAGTAGAGGACTCATGTCTCGATGTGATGCATATTTTTTGTAATTTTTTTCCAAGTAAATAATTAATTATGAATTTTTATAACAAATTTTAAAAAATATAAAAAATTGTATGTCTGACCACCTTAGCTTGGTCAAAACTTCATGAAATTCATTTTTTTACTTTTTAATCCTATAGTATGCAAAGCATAAAATGTGATGCATGTTTTGGATTCAAAAAATCTGATATCGTTTGAAAGTTATAGATGTTTTTCAATTAGCCCATCAATCAAGACTTTAGTCATAATTCAAATAGAAAATGAATAATAATTATTTATTAAATTGAGAGTAAAGAATAATTTATATTGGTGGAAAGTTGAGAATCTCCTTTAAAAATCCTTTTTGTTTCATCAATTTTGGGTAAGAAAAATGTCGTTAGCCACATACCCATCATATTGCCACTTTTTGGCCCATCATGATCCTACACATACCCAACTATCATTAATTTTCTTGGTTTAAAAGTGAGCACAAATCCTTGCTCTTTAAAAAAATTATTGTGGCTTTCATAAATCACTAGTTCACCATCCCTCTCAGTGATTTCAGTTTTCCAACAATTGGTATCAGAGTGTAGGGTCCTTTCATAGGTCTAATCCCCCTAGGATAGATTATGGTTAATGGAAGTCTGTCAAACATATCTTGAATTCAAAAGGGTACTTTTGTAACTTGATCCAAATGCTTATTTAAGAAAGTCTTTTTAACTTACGAAGTTTTGGTATTGACATGTTGTGTCTGATATGGGAAAAAGTAGAAGGAATAAAGGAAAAAGAAGTTCATAGAAAAATACTAACCATCAAGATCTACCTAAACTCAATATGAGAAGTAATGAGGAAGAGATCATTAGAAATAATCTAGAAATGATAGAATATCCTATGTTTAGAACACCTTAGTTTGAAGGTACCAATTTTATTCTTTGTAAACGTCAGATGGAGATATATTTGTCTTCCTTAGGGTTTGATGTGTGGGAAGCAATAGAAAGAGGTTGCACTGTATCTATAACATCTCCTTCCACACATGAGGAGAAAATAGCTCTTGAATTCAATGCTAAGGCTATAGGTGCTATTTTCAATAGTTTGCTAAATGAAATTATTGCTAAGGTTATGCATTGCAGGAATGAAAAGGAAGTTTGGGATAGTTTGATTGAAATTAATTAGAATGGTGAGTTGCAAGAGGAGATATCTTTGAAAACTAAAATAAGTTGTGGGTCATTTGAAAGTGATGATTGTGCAAATCTTCATAGTATTGAAGAAAATCAGATTGAGTCTAAATCTATAGAGTTTACTAATGAACATTCAAATGGCCAAGAAATTAATGAAGAAGTAGATCAATTTTTGAGTGAAGTGGATTTTGAATAGGAATATGAGGAACAAGAAAGCGAGGTTGATTTGGAAGGTGAAATCCTATGTGCTTTAGATACAATTAAGTAGATTAGAAGAGAATACCATAATTTAAAAAGGAAACTTCAACAAGAAAAAGCTATCAAAGATAGGATATGTTCAGATCTTATAGAAACAAAGATACAAGTTGAAGAAGCTAGAAATATTGGGGAAGAAGTTAGAAACCAACTTAAGGTAAAAGAACAGAGTAAAGAAAAACCTGACTATCAAGTGGTTTTACTAAGGAACATTGATAAAGCATCAAAGTAGTTAAGTGGTGAGAAAATTAATCAGAATGGCTTTATTTCTTTGAATAAAATTATTGGTGCATAGAAAGCTCCAAGTGACAAAAGTGGTCTAGGCTTAGAGGAAGGACAATGCTCTAAGGTTAGAAAAAAACCTAGAACAAAGGTAGATTTAAACTTTCCTGTTGCTGACCTTGAAATTGCAAGAAATAAACAACACAAGGATATCAACAGAGGATGAAGGAATAGAACAAATTGATTCATAGGATCTCCCTCTGCTTGGCAAGGTAAATTGATGAGGTATAATTGTTCTTTTTTCAAGCTATTGTTATTCCTATTTTGATTATGGCCATAGATCATCTGAATGTTGGATTAAAGTAAAGAAAAATGATTGGAAAAGGAACTATGGTATTGTCACATGCTTCAAGTGTAGTCAATTAGGTCATATTGCAAGAAATTGTGATAAAAATTTTCTAAAAGATGATGTAGGAGAGTGTAAATCTTCAGTTGTTTGCTATAGATGTAATGAATCTAGTCATAAAGCAAGGTTTTTCAAGGATAAGTAATCTAGAAATGGATCTTTAAGGGTTTGGAGAAAAAAGAAAGGAAAGGAGAAGGAAAGACTTAGTCTTGTGCATGATGCACAAGGATTGTCTCTTAGTATTTAATGACTATTTGGTTTTAGGGGGAGTAATCCAAAGTTTTCTTTTCTATCCCAAGGAGTCTTAGAATGTAGTGGAACAAGTTTTTTTAAAATTTTGGTGTAGTTTGTCTACTTCATGGACTAGGTGAGTTTGATATCAAAGAACAGTGGTATATCTGTGGTTAGAAATCTTTTATAACAGAGAAAGTATAGTAGCCTGTGATTTTTTGCTGCAATCATTTGATGTACTTGACTGACAGTATACATGATATAGTATTCTTCATGATCAGATATACTTTAATGATTTTTAGGAAATTTTTCATGTCATAACTAGATCTCAGGGTATCAAGGGTGTCATTATGTTTTTTTTGACAGGATGACTTCGGATCAAGTATTGTCATTTATGCAGCAATCAACATAATAGTAGTTTTATGTTTTATATTGGATATGTATTTGTTACACTTTGATAAGTTATTGTACATAGCATTCAAAATCGGGTAGTAAGTTTCATTTCATTTGATAGTGTGGAAATTTCATTTCTTGGAATGCATTCTATAGTACTAGGATCATAATCGAACCAAGTGTGAAGGTTTTGGAAAACTTGGTTGATGTTCTCAATAAGTTGCATTGTTTTCAGTAATCAAAGTATAGTAGTCTATTTTCCACAATGACAGTGCTTTATTTTTTATGATGTTATGTGATTCTCAATCCTAGTAAAGTTTTGATGGTGATTTCAAGGTTGAATGTATGATAATTGAAGGTTGCAGTAATGGGACACCTATTTTATGATGCATATCATAAGCAACTCATAGTTACTTAATACATTCCAAATTTACTTAATCTTGTGTTGATTCTAAAGGATAGTTGTCAGGATGTTTGGTGATATATGTCAGTCGTATGATCTAGTGGTGATATAGGTCATCTGTACTAGTCTGGAGTTGTGTATTCATGATAAAAGTGGCAAGAGGTTGCAGAATTGATAATGTGTTTGGTGACAAAACATTGCACTCTTAGGACAATGTTCATCCTTGGTGCAATTATTTGTTTCATGTTTGATATATGTTGGATTTGGATTCTCAGTATCTTCCTTGAAGCATGATAAACAATTTAGAAAAACAATGTATTGATACTTCTTTCTTTGGTAATGAGTCATTATAAATTGCAAGAGTCCTCAGTCACATAAAATAGCGATTCATATTAGCTATTGATAGTGGTGTGTTGGCTTTTGACAACATTTTTGTTCAAATGACAGTGTATAAAATCTTAGTTCACATGTTCACATAGTTTGAAGGTTTAAGAACTTTTTAAGCAATTCATACCTAGATTTGGTTTTGGTTAATAGCTATATTTATAAGGTTAAAAGGTGATAGTATACAGTACAATGCATTGTCATGTCAATGTAATTCTTAAGGTACAATGAATTAGCTTGGAAAGTCAATGATTTGAAGGAGTAATGGTTTACTTTGGTTCACATTGTGGTTTTCATAACAAGTATTGCTAAGGACCAAGAAGTAAAAGACAACATGAATGATGTTTGTACAAAATTGGTGGATAGATAGTCCATTCAATGACAGTGATTGTTTTCTATTCTAGCAAAAATTGATAATGTTATAAATGATTTTTGATGCTTTGATAGTACAACATACTCTTCTATGGTGGATAGTGAGTATAGTGATGAAACTATATGGATAGTGGTAAAATCCTATTGATTCTTTTTGCATATTGAATTTGTTAATGGTATTGAGTTTTGATTGTATCTTGCTTTGATTCATATGTAGCATTATATGAACAAAGTCAAAATTTTCCTCAACTTCTTTGCTAATCAACATGTAGAAATAGTGATGCTTTACACTAAAGGTAATTTTCTTGAAGGAAAGATAAAAGATCTCCTGCCAAGATTTAGTATATGCAAAGCATCATGGGGATCTTCATGTTGAAATTTGTCTCTAAGTATCTGAATTGATAGGGTCTTTGATTGTATTTATCCATATGAACAAAAGGAGATATATGCAGTAGAGCTGTTTGATTATTAAGTGATGATATTTTGGTCGATCCTTGAATTTAATTCATTCTTTCATATGGATATGTGTTGGTTGGACTCTCAGTTGTTTATCTTCATGGCATCTTGCATTCTCCTCTTTCATCCTTTGTCATTGAGGCAAAAAAGGGGAGAGAAAGTATGTCTTTTTCCATCAAGGACAAAGGAGGAGTTTGTTGAATCTTAGTTTTTTGTGATTTGTCCTTGATGTTGATGTTTATCCTTGATGACAAAACTAGTTCTTATAATGGTGTTCTCTGATTGACATTGACAAGCTACATGATATGTAGATTGGTTTCGAGGATATTGATTGGTCATTTGGTAACTGGTTTATTGACAAGATGCAAGATGCATTCTCTCATTAATTGTTAGGTTGATGGGTTCCCATGATATGCAGATGGTGTATTTATTTGCTCATGCTTATTTTGTCTTTGAATGATATGTATCCTTGACATGTGTTGTGTCATTGACATATTGGTAACACTATGAGAAAACTCCCTAGTTTGGATAATACATGCACATGGTTTATATAGTTGGGATGGTCTAATCTTGGTGGCATATGATTTGGTTTAATTTATATCATGATTTCTTGGCTTTGTTTACATCATTTTGATGGGCTCTTGATGCATATGAGTACTGACAGTGTTTATTTTTTCAGGGTGCTACAAGTCAGGTTTTACATGATAACATGGTATTTGATTAGGCATCTTAGACATCATGGACAATGGCATTCATACTCTAGTTGGAAAGTTCTTGTTGAGGTATACATTTGCTTATACATCTGCACAAATTTATTTCTATATGGGCTAACAGTTCAAATGTAAGGTGAATTCTTATGTTTGAACATACAAGTTGTAAGCAAATGCAGTTTACAGGTCAAAGTCACTTATATATTTTCTCCATAGAGTATTTTTGCTAACAAGGTCTTCAAGACATATAGTACATGGCTTTAGGCAGCTTATATTTCAATTGTATATGTTACATTGGTGAATGTCTTTGAAGTATTTCATGGTTAATATATCCTATGGTGAGGATATTGAAATATTTATATTTTACACCTTAAATGGTGTTGAGCACTAAAGAGATATAAAGCCTTTGTTAAACAAAGCCAATCAAGCCCTTTTCGGGCATTCTAGACATTGAAGAGTCAGGCATATTAAATTTTATTTTTATTTTTTTGAAAAGGCTTTGGTAAAGGTATTGTTATATTGGTGGTATTGTTGTATTGGTTTTTAGAAGATAAGTCACAATAGCAGATATTATATCAGTGTGATTACTTTTGTCAACAGGGTTATTATGTGGCTTCAACAGTATTTGAGAACTAATGATGTGTGTCAACATTCAATGGTCTCAAAAGCATTTTAATAATTGGTTAAATCATGTGATATGTTGTTGTTTCTCACTAGAATTCAAAATTATTTGAATCATTGTGTATTCTTTTTGGTAGAAGTCTTCGAAAGACTTGGGGGAAATATAGGGCAAAGTTATTATTGTTTCATTGTATAACATATGAAACCCTAGCCGCCACTGTGAAGAGTTTATGGTTGCAGGTTTTTGACAAAATGCTTGATTGTGGAAGTTGAAAGTGATGAGGCAAAGCTCATATATGGAGGAATTTAGTTGGACAATTTCAAAATAGTTCTTTTATTATTTGTTTATTTTCATTCCTCCTTTAATAGGTATTAAGGTAAATACAATTTATGGGCTTGCAACATTATTTCTTTGTTAAAGAATTAGTTATGAAGATTTAGTGGTTAATGTTATTTGAAACCCTTGATTATTTCTTAGCAAAAAAATGAAGGGTTAATGCATTCAGTTATTCCAATCTTGAAATTTTGATAAAGTTATATGAGAACATATGATTCTTGAAAGAGTTGGTTGAAAAACTCTTTAGGGTTTTTCTTGTGACCCTAACCCACATTGGTTTATAGTTATTCAAACTTCATATAGAGATTATTATTTGCAGAGATGCTTATGCATTTATTTAAGAATATTTTGTTGTATTTCTGGGTTTACAGAGAAGAAGATAAAATTATCTAGTGAAATATCAGGTTTTCATCTTTACAGTGACAAGAAACTGGGTTTATAGTGAAAATCATTGAATCTTGTATACTTTGTAAAGGAAGATGTTGATGCACAACATTCTTTAGTGTGCTTATTGAAATATTTATATACATAGTTTTCTATTGGAATTCTAAAGTTGCAAAATCTGCACTTCTAGGGTTCTGATCGGATACTATTATTGTTATGCATGAAAAGGAGTCGGTGCTTCTTCGAATTCGTGTTCCTAAATCTGTAAGGGGTTGGTGCTCCTAGAGTCGGTGCTCTAAATTTTTCCTATAAGGCATTATAAATAGTGGTTTTATTTAAGCTAGTAAGGAATCATTTTGGAGTGGTTTTTCTACCCCAAGAGGGTTTTCCACTCATCAAATTCATGGTCTTATAGTGTCATTTATTTGTTATGATAATATTGCTAAATTGTGATGTTTGTCCTTATCAGTTCATAGTTGAATGATTTCCTTTTCATTTTTGCAAATGTTTACACTAAAGTTGTCTTGTTAATGTTATGATCTTTCATTCAAGTGAAAGCACAAATAGTTCATTTAAGTCTATCCATACCAATTTCTTATTCATATTCTTAGTTGATACACAAGAAAAGTCTACTTGTCAAACTATCATTACTTTTCTTGGCTTAAAAGTGAACACAAATCCTTTCTCTTTAAAAAAAAATTGTGGCTTTCATAAATCACTGATTCACCCCTCTCAATGATTTCATTCTTCCAACACCTTTTGGGTCAACATGAAAGAGACATTTTGGTCTCAATGCCTTGCATCATCCCTAGAAGGGAAAAAAAAAGTAAAAAACAATGAAAGCAATGTACGACATATAAATAATGAAGGTACAAATAGAATAATGTCACAAAGAGAAGGAGAACATCAAAAATCACATTACGAGGGAATACAATACACACATACAAACACACAAGAGAAAAAGAAAATGCAAAAGACTAGTAAGGAAAATGTAAGTCAACTGTCGAGCAAGTCATCTACCTCTCGATCATGTTCAAGATATGCCGAGGGTGGGAAACTATCCAAAGGGACAAGTGTGAGTGCCAAACTAGGGGAATCACCAAGTTCTACATGCTTTGTAGGAGATTTATCATTTAAGCTCATGGAAGAGGAAAATAATTTATTCAAATCATTATGGACATCTTTGTCTATTTTAGTGATGTCATCATCGTCATCCAAATTAATTACAATAGGAGGATAGATGATAATGTCCAATGAAGGGTGTACCATGGGTTGTGGTTGTTGTATTGGATCATTTTTTTATGATTGGGGAGGAGGGTCATCATGCCTTGCTTTTGTCAAGTGCATATTTTGATTTTCTAAGTTATTTTCTTCATCTTGCAACTTGTGAGCAAGGGCACAATGTATATTCCTATGCTCCCTAGCTCCTTTGTTTCTTTTGGTTTTATTGTCAAGTTGTGTTTGTGAAGTAGTGGGTTGATCAACCATAGGTTGCTTGTCTTCCCCAGGGGAAGAAACAGAAGGAACCATGGAAGGTTGTTCCTCCACTTTCTCCTTAGCTTTATAAACTTGTTTTATATGAGGCATGACGGAGTTATTATCATTATCTCTTGGTCATTTGGATGATGTGAGGGAAGTTTTGGGTGTTGGTTGAGATTGAGGGGTTGGTTCTTGTTTAGGTTGAAGCATTGTTTCATATAGGATAGGAGTGTCAAAGGTGGATGGGGACATGTTACAGAGACATAATTATGTAATTTTCTTTGCTTTAACCTTTTGGTAAGCAATGAAAAATAAGTCTTTGCGAGGTGTGATAGGTTCCATGGGCTTGGTCCAAAAGGCTTCTAAGGAGAAGTTTTCTTTAGAAGAAAAAGGGTTAAAGCCACTATAGTGAAAAGTGAATATTTTATTGTTAAGTGGAAACTTTAAACATTTGTGTATGACACAACTTTCATTGAGAAAAGCCATGGATGAACTAGCCACAAATGAAACTGGTCCGACTGCAAGATGATGGAGAATGTAACATCCACTATTTTTAGTCCTATCTATAATGGAAGGATGGTCAATCCAACTGTAGGGCAAGCATAACCATTGTGTGTTTTGATCCATGTTGTTGGTTTATCATAATCATCTTGATAAAGGTCATGTAACACCAAAAATTCCTTAGTGATCACATTCTCTCCACATGCGAGATCTATGAGTATCCCAATGGTGGGCTTATCATAAATATGGTCAGCTATGTAAAGAGGACTGTTGGGGAGATTTTGAAGTATTTCCTTAGAGGAGAAAGTAATATCAAGATATTTCCTAGGTTGGCCCTTACAAGGGACAACGTCTATCGCACCTACCATTTCATCCATAGGATTAATAGTGGTAATATGTAGAATAGGATCTAGATGTTCAACATTTGTATGAACATTCATTCTTTGGAGTTTCACTAGCTTTGAAAAATTACACATTATGTTTGGGCATTGGATCGGTGAAAATTTGCAAATTTTGATTTGAAGGGGCAACAAACTTATTGCCTTGAACATTAACATTTTCATTAGATAGATGGTCGAAATCAATGAGGTCTTGCACAAGGTGTTTAAGACACAATTCTCCATGTCATGTCCATTTTTTCTATGAAAATGGAAATAAGTGTTGGATTTAAAGTTTGGAGGTAAAGGTTTAGTAGGATCAGGTGGTTTAACAACAAGGTAATCATTTGTTGTTGAAAAAGTTGGGACTTTGTGTTATGAAGGGTTTCTAGTAAAGGTGTAAACTATCATTTTAGATATCCATAACTATAAGGTATCATGGCTTTAACGAATGCTACTTGGTTGTTGATGGGTTGAGTTGGTTGTTGAGGGGGATTGAACTGTAAAAATCCTTTTTTTTTCTAAATGATTACGAATTACTTGGATTAGCATGTTTAGACTTCTCAGCTCGGCTAGAAGTGGACTTTACATCATGACTACTAACTAGATTGTGATAATCAAAAAGGGCAATACACAAATGCAGAAAGGAGGGAAATTTCATCATGGTGAGTTTTTCCTAAAGTTTACCTTGCAAGTTTTCTATAAACATCTTTTGAAGATGTGGATCAGGAATCTTAACATCGATTTGAGAGTAAAGTGATTAGAAAATGCCAGAAATTATAGTGCAAAATGTGCAAGAGGACTAAGTCACCTAGTGTGACAAAATAGTCCCAATAGTAATTTTTTAAAGATTTTTCAAAAAAATTAAATTGAATTTTATGTTTTGTAGATTTTTAGATGCAAATATAATATGAATATGCAGAATTTTTGGAATTTTGAATGAAATAGAATGCAAAAATGCAAGCCATATGAGCTTTTCACTAATGCATTTTTTTAAAACCCTAGGATGCAAATTAAACAATGCAAAACCTAATGCAATGTTGATGCAAGTTATTCCTTGGATGTAAATGCACTTAAAATTAGAAGATGTTCAAAAGTTGGGTTCACCAAAATGAACCGCAAATTTTTGTAAGGAGGCTTCTCTCTTACACTTCTAGGGTTTTTCACCTAAAAGGAGAAAGGTATCCCACAAAAACTTAGAGGTTCACTAAAGACTAATGCTAGTATAGTTGAAATATTCCTAAATGTAATGACTTCAATGCAAAGAAATGATAAAGTATAATGAATATTAATGCAAAGCCTAAGATATGCAAGTTGTTTGAAAACACAATACTGTATTCAAAATGACCTAAGAATGCAAGTAAACAATAACGAAAATGAACAAGATCGGAGAGGTGAACTTGGAAACTAATATGTGATGTCGAGAAGCTCTGGAATCCTAAATATTTTGTTGTTGAAGCCCACTGGGACACTTCCGCTTATTTGGGCAACTTAGTCCTATTTCGGGGAGATTCTGCTACAACAGGTTTCTGCCAAATGGGTATCCAGAAATACAGAAAACACTTTTCAGGCCTAGCAGTGGGACTAATTCACCATAGATGGCAACTTAGTCTGCCTAGGAATCTTTGGAAATTTGGGGCATGAGTTTGTAGCTTTATGTCTGCACTTCCCTTCCTGATAGGTGTTTGGTTCAGATTCTACAAAAAATAGGCTGAATGAGGTCTCCAAGATTCAATTAGGGCTTTGTTGACTTGAATGACTCTGATGAGTTGACAACACCTTTTTAACACTTTCCTCTTTAACAAATCTACATACAAGACCTGCAAAACACACATGCAAAGAGGGGGAAAATGGTTAAGGGTTAGAGAATAGGGGTTTTCCTTGGTCAAACCCCAATTTGGTAATCAAACCCTAGAAAAATGAAATGAAATAAAGAGAGAATGATGAATGAACAACATACAATGCTACCACTCACCAAACCCTTGATGTTGAAATCTGAAGATATGCAAGAAGATGCTCCAATGGATGCTTGATAATGCCTAGGATGCCTGAGTGAATGCTACATAATTGTTAGAATGATTAAGTGAATGAATGGGGATGAAAATGAGAGAAAAACCTTTTATTTATACTTGATTTTTGTGCCCAGTGGGACTAAGTTTCCCCAGGTGATGATTAGTCCCACCAGGGTAATTTTAATGGGTGTCAAAAATTAAAGTGTATTTAATGTTGTTTAACAGGAATATTCTCAAAAATACACTTAGGGATAGCCAGAAAGTGCATTAAGGGGTCATTTAAGCATAAGAAATGGTCAAATTATTGATGACAAGCCTAGAAAAGTGTGAGAGATTGTTACAACTCTTTACAACACTTTGAAATAAGGCTTGTTAAGTGATAAAAAGAGGTTATTTAAGTGAATTATAATGAAAGGGTCCTAGAAAATTATGAAAGTGGGTTACAACACTTCACAACACTTTTACAAGATATCTTATAATTTTTAATGTTTCACAAGGGTCCAAGACCTAATGTGAATGTGTTGACCACATTACAACATTAAATCTAGGAAAAATCAAGTAAAAGTCCATGAGAGAGACTCAAATGAGCGTAGAAATGTCCAACTATAATTTTTTTGGTGGAACACATTTGGACCCATCTTTAAGTGAGTTTGTCTACTTTAGTGTGATTTTGAAGCAAGTTCATCCTCTCACTAAAGTAGGAGCCAAATGTAGTGTCAAAAAATGTTGTCAATGACATTTTCACACTTGTTTGGGCCCTCCTTATAAAATTGAGCTTAATGATGCCTTGACTTAGTGTTGTAATGTGTTTAACACACTCACATTAGGTCTTGGGCCCTTGCAAATTAAATAAACTTAATCACACCTTATTTGGAGTATTGTAAAGTGTTGTAAAAAAATTTCACACTTTTCTAGGGATTTCATAAATAATTGGCCCTCTTTATGCTTCAATTGGCCTTATTTGGTATCCACAAGCCTTAATTAATGCATCTTTTTGAGGATAATCTTGATATAAATCAACATCCTATCATAATTCAGCTGTTTTTAGGTTGTGGACAAAATTTTGTGGTATGGGACTCATATGCCACCTTGGGCATATGGGTCCCACCTAGGTTTTTTGGTCTAGATCTAGATTTCACACTGAACCATCAATTTTGAGGGGTTTTCTATGTATTTCTCTTGCACTTTTAGGATTTTTCACCTAAAAGGAGAGAGATAGAACCCTAAAATTGAGGTGGTTCACTCAAAATAATTAATGTATGATGTGATTATGACAAAATTTAATGATCTAAATGCAGCTAAGTGATGAAATTGATTGATTATTAATGTAAAACTAATGAAATATGCAATGTTTGAAAACACAGTGAGGTATGCAAAAATGAACTAAAAACATGAACTAATGCAAAGACAATTGAATGAGGTTTAACAGGCTGCACCTGTAAGTTGAATGCTAATCCTAGAAGATTTTGAAAACTGGTAGAAACCACTATTGATCACTAGTGGGACTCATTCACCATTGATGGTGAATTAGTCCTCCTACTGGTAAAAACACCTAAAACTACTTTCTGACTATTGGGAACTGGATTCAACAAAATCAACTTTTCTAGCCTATAGGTGGGACTCATTTTCCACTGATGGTGAATCAATCCTCCTCCAAAATTTTGTAAATTCAAGAATCAACTCTATCACTCCAGATCTGCACTTGTCTTCTTATCGAGTTGATGGAGTCAAATCTATAGAAAATGGGTTGTAGGTTGTCTCCAAGCTTGAATTAGGGTTTGTTTGAATTGAAACACTTTGATGACTTGTTGACCACCTTTCTACACCTATTTCCTTGACAAATCTACCTACAAGACCTGTAAACACACATGCCAAGAGGGGGAAAATGATTAAGGGTTAGAGTATAGGGATTTTCCTTGGTCAAATCACACTTTGGTAATCAAACCTTTAATAAAGAAATGAAATGAAATGAAGAAGAAAATGATGAATAAACAACATGCAAATGTTCTAACTTACCAAAACTTGTTGTTGAAGTTTGAAGATATGTCAATGGCTGCTCCAAGATGCTTGATGATTGCTTGATTGGATGATGCTTGAATGTAATTGAATGCTTGAATAAACTAGTGAATGAATTAGTGAATGAGATGAATGCTTGGATGAATTAGGTGTAAAATGGGTAGAAAAAAATTTATTTATACACTCTTATGCCCTAATTTCCCAATTAAACATCACAGGCTTACATAAGGTCTTTTTGAATAAAAACCTGAACGAAATTTTGAATTATTTTGAATTTGGAGCCAAGAGGGACTCATTCACCACCCATGGTGAGTGGTTCCCACTCTAGGCTTGCAAGTGGATGTCAAGAATTAAGTTGCATTTAATGTTGTTTGTTGGGTTTACATTAAAAAATACACTTAATTAAGGCTTGTAAGTGCATAAATGGGTCATATAAGGCATAAGAAAGGTGTAAATAGTGATAACAAGCCTAGAAAAGCATGAAAGCTTGTTACAAGACTTTACAATGTTTACTTTAAAATAGAACTTGATAAGGGATAAAAAGGTGATTTTAAGATGAATTATAATGAGAAGAGTCTATAAAAGTGTAGAAATGTGTTACAACACTTCACAACACCTTCACAAGACATCATAGTTTGAATATTTAGGACCTAATGTGAATGTATAAGTTACATTGCAACATTAAATCAAAGAAAAATAGGTCAAGCATCACAAGAGAGAGACCTAAATAACCATGAAAATGTCAATGATCCATTTTTCTATGGTACACACACCTTTCTAAGAATTTTTGGAAATGGTCCTATAATTTATGCCTAATGGGACTCATATACCACCTTGGGTGTATGAGTCCCATGTGGCCCAAAATCAAAATTAATTCAAATTCTTGACTGGATTTTATCCTCCTACATCTGAGGTTGGCTTGCAGTGTTGTAATTTTAGGAAATTTGGCATAATTAAGTATAAATACAAGATTCTTTCACTCACTTTCACCCAAGAATTTTGTGAGACCATTCATAATAGAAAATTGGAGTTCACAAGAGCATTCAAGTGTTTATAAGAGCATACGAGAGCATTCAAGGGTAGATTATCAAGTGTTTTAGAGAATTATTCAAGCATAAAGCATCATGTATGGTTTTGAGCTAACAATTGTGATGTAGGGTTTCATGATTCAAGCTAGCATTCAACTCAAGATCTATCATATTCAAGCAAGAGTCAAGATCTACATCCATTGGAGCCATCTCATACATGTTTTCAGCCTCTTATTACTAGGGTTTGGTGATTTGCATCATCATATTTTGTTCATTCATCATTATCCATTCCTATTTCTTTTCATTTCAAGGTTTGATTACCAAAATAGGGTTTGACCAAGGAAAACCCCTTTCCACTAACAAAATAATATTTTCCCCTCTCTTTAGTGTGTGATTTTCAAGTCTAGATTGAAGACACATTGAAGATAAAGTTTGGAGAAAGTTGTCAAAGTTGTCACCTTGCATTAAAGACTTCTATAGGTTGCAAATCAAGGTTTCAGATCCAAAAATAAATTGGAAGGGACAAGGCAGATTTTGAGGAGTAGATTCAGACCTTAAAGTTCTAGAAAATCCTAATTGGATGGATACACCAATTTTGGTGTGTAAGTCTCAATATAGGTCATTTTCTAGGTTTTTACAGTTCTAGACCCTCATTTGCCATATTTTAGTTCCTACATAGAAACCCAGATCTGGGACAAAATCTCCCAAATTGGTGTATGAGTCCCAACAGGATTTAAAATCAGTGTTTTCAGCATTTTAGAACTCCATCCAGTCATCTCTAGATTTCCAAGTGCACACCTTTTATCTTGTAGCCTTTTGTTTTGATTTTCATAGATTTCTAGGTCATTTAGTTAAAGATTGCATCACATTAGGGTTAAGCATTACATCTTGCATTTCATTTATCTTTCCAAGTCCTAGCTTGGTGGTGAACCCCTCAATAGTTTATAATCAGACCCTAGGATATCCCTATTGCAAGATCTCTTTCTCCCTTGCATACCTAAGATTGAGATCTCTAGGGTTATCCTTGAATGAGAGAGTGTGAAGATTGTTATTCTATCTCCTAAGCATATAATCGAACAAAATTCCTACCTTTCAATTTTATTAGCAATAATTTATACATCACTAAAATTTTGTAGAAAATTTTGGAAAATCTTGAAAGATAATAGGAAAATGTATTAATTATGATGGCGAATCCATCCAATCTAAAAATAATTCTCATGGAAAAATAGGGGCCCAAGGGTGGAAATAATCAATGGGTTTAAGGGGTAGACTATTTTATTTACTTGCCACCATTATTTTAAAAACATAATATAATGAACCTCATTGTATTCTACAAGGTAAAATGTACCCACAATTTGTAATTCTCATGGGGATCGAAATTGATTTTAGATCATTGATCTAATGACCCTCATTGTACTCAATGAGGTAAAATATACCCACAATCTATAATGCTCATGAGACCAAAAATTGTCAGCCCCATGAGCATTACAGATCATGGGTGCATGTTACCTCATGGAATACAACAAGGTCCATTAGATTATATTATAAATAAATGGTGGAAACTAAAGATTGGAAATATGGTCTTAAAGAAACTAATAATTATGATATACTATTGTTGAATTAATATATATTTCTACCATAATTTATAAAATTTAGGTAAATTTTCTCTAATCATGTATCGAATATTGTGACGAAATTTTGAGTAAAATTTTTTAGTAAAATAAATTCTTTGGCAATTTAAATAAGACTAATAAAATTTTGTAAAAATATGGCAATTCAAGTCACGTTATAGCTCAAACTATTAGCCAATTTTGGATTCCCAAATTTCAACTATTAGCCAATTGGTGAATATTAGCCACTAAAAAAATTGTTGATATTCATCAAATTAGGACAAGAGGAATTATTCATCAATAGACGAAGTTTCAAAGATGAGTCTCATAAGAGAACACCTATAGGTTGTAACCTACTAATACTTGCTTAGAGATTCTAGGAAGTCAAAATTATGTCTAGGTCAAATTCACCCTTGACTAATCAAGTTCAACCCAAATTTATATGCCAAGTTACTCTGTATTTTCCTTTTTCTTTTATCTTATCAATTTTAGTGTTTCAATTTTTTACTTTTTTGAAATTACATTAGTTCATCGTATTTGCATAGAAATTTAACCTAACACACATTAAATCACATCAATTCAATCCTAATCCTCAAACCCCCATAAAGAGGACCAAAAACTTGATCATCTATTGTTGTTCTTCCTTGAGGAAAGTAGCCAAGTAGTCTTATATGAACAATTTTGGTTCCTCTTAAATGTAATATCGGTAAAGGTGTGATTTAGACCCTATATCCCTTTCTTGACACCACAATAGGTACTATAGACAATTAGGAAAGATTATGTGTCCAAATCAGAAAATATAGTAGAACTAAACCTACTTGTTTCTTTGGTTATGTGGATTCAAACAAAATTCTTATGAATAGAGTTGAGATGGGAAAACTTCCTCAAGTTTGAATTTTCACTGATAAACATTTAAAGTATAAGCCTAAATGGTTAAAAGTCCTCATTTTAAGATTTAAAGACAAATCCATAATGTTTAGGATTGTAGCTATAAAACTCTTATTGCTAGACCAAGTTAAAAAAAATTGATTGAACACCCTATGGTGATGGATACATAGTTCCTTCATTGAAATTGTCTTACACAAAGGATCCCATTATTCACAACACTCCCAAAATCTATCATGATGAAGGATACAAACATTTTTCTATCATTGATCTCAACAAATGGTAATGAAGAATTTGTATCGTAGCCTAGGATACTTGTAGTAATGAGATGAGAGAAAACTTGTCTTAAATAACATACGTACCAATCTCCAACTTTTTGTTTTGTTGTTGTGAGATATTGCAAAATAGTAGTATATAAGACAATAAAATGTCCTCAAACTTTAGATGATAGAATTAACCTTGTTAGTAGTCACTCTCTAAAGACATCATTGTAGTAGTAAGTCAAACATAACCAATACAATCATGGGTAGCTAAGAGTTTTTTACTTCTACATACATCAAAGTATCACAACAAAAGCTAATTACATCACAAGAAGGAGTAAGACAAATCTATAAGGTTGATTTTGGGATCATGGTAAATTAGGGAGCATCCTAGATTGTGATTGCTTGAGGACAAGCAATTTTGGGAAAGGGGGACTGTCATGTTCCCAAAATAAAACACTAAAGTATAAAAATAACTAAGTGTTGAAATGCAAATAAATGAGTAAAATACATATTAAAAATATAATACAAATATTAATAATTTAATATTATTATAGTTATAATAATTATAATATAATATTATAAATATTAATAAAATATATGTAAAAACTAATATATTAAAATAAGAAAATATATAATAGTAAAAATTGGAAACATATAGTATATATTAATATAAAATATGTAATATATATATATATATATATATATATGGGTGGGGACAAGGTAATTATTGTTAATACACAACAACAAATACTTTCTTCTAAAAGTGGTGATTAGAATAAGCAAAAGGAGGCAATGATTCATAAAGGTTGTGATTCCATTTCTCTCTACCACGGGTAGCTATGAATGTAAGGTAAGCAAAAGATCATTATTTAAAAAGGTAAAAATTATAATTAGTCAAGGCAACGATGAAGTTAGACAAAGGGGCATGCCTCTTTAAGAGGTTATCTCCCTTCTAAGAGATGTATGATTTCACAGGGATACATAAGGAAAGTGAAAACATTTGGAAAAGATATATAGTGAAAAATATAAGCATCAATAGATTTTTTTATGAGAAGTGTGTCAGAAAATTAGGCAATAGAAATCATGGAGAAGTTTGAATAAAAGAGTAGGTCATGGAGGAAAAGATAAGAAATTCGGAATATAATTTTGAGTATAGCAGCAAATATAATCAACAGATGGGATGTCATTACATATGTATATATGTAAATAAGTTCACATAGAATGATTATGGGAAGATTGAAATCAATTAGAATATATATATATATATATATAATTTATGATTATGGAATAATGATGTTTGCAACAATTATTGAGCCTTATAAGTAATTATGATTCTTTAATATAAATGTGGATAATAGATTTTGATTCATTTGATTTACACTAAGAAATTATATGGAGGAGAAGAGGAAATATAAGGAAGGGGAGCAGATATGAGATCACCATCTAAGTAGACCACCACATGTTGGATGTCCAATGTGCCTGCCACTTATGGCCAAGAGGGTGAGTGTCTACTCATGGGATTAGATAGGGGGAAATTTGGGCACCCTATTGTGATTTCCTTTCCAACCTCTACGATGGTTGATTATTGGGGAAATCACAAATCATAAGGATGGATAAGGAAAAATGGATAGAGAATGCATATACAAGTGTACCCACTAAGTAGACCACCCCTTGTTAGATGTCTAATGTGTCTGTCACTTGGGGCCAAGAGGGTGAGCGTCCACTCTTGGGCTTAGTGGGGATAGATTCGGGCAGACTTATCACGTTTCCTATCCTATTGCTTTTATGATTAAACTCACAGTATGCATTAGAAATAGTTGATAATTTGCATGGTTCAAATAGATGAGACATTTATGTTGATCATATCAGTGATATTCTAATAATAGATAACATGATTATAGGACCTAAACCAAGATATATTTTGCTCAAAACATTTAATTGGTAACTTCTAGGGCAAGATTTAGGGTAATTCCCAAAGGGGACATTACAACCACCATACAAGAGAAAGATGTCATGCACCACAGGTACAACACATTGTTCTACTAGACACCAATGCAAACATTGAACAATATCGTAATTATTTGAATATGACTATATTGAACTAGACATTACTGTATGTTCTCTTGTCCCTAAAGATACAAATGTAGAACATAAAAATAAAAATCTTAATTGAATAGTGCAAAACATCCTCTTATTTCTCCTTTTCCATTTTAATTTCTCTCAATCTAAAAAAAAAAAAAAAAACAACATGATCTATTTTCCATTATTTTTCTTTATACATTTACTTTAAAAACTATCTCAATCTTAACACACTCTCTCTCTCTATATATAGCTCTGGAATAAATAAACAAAAACTGGTAGTTACAAAAAAAACTTTCTATTATCCTTATAGGAGGTAGGTATTCAACGTCACCATCAATATCAGATTTAGTTGTTTTGGAATCATACGATCAATTCTTTCCTCAGCACCTTGTCTACAGTGGAGGGCTGATGACTCGGAACGAAAGGTACGAGGAGGAAGTCTCTCGTGTACAATTTTAGTTGGTTGGAGAATGTGGAAGACTCAATCAACGCTTGTCTCAACGAACACCACAGAATGTCAAACAAAGCAAAGGTGTAGGTCAGTAGAGTCTTTGCAGGTTGTCTATGGTTTATTTTAGTTGAACTTAAACTATATTTATGTTGTGTTTAACATGTTTGTTTTATTTAAATAGTAGATATATCAATTTAATTTGCTGTAAGAAAGTCTTTGCAATTTAAAATTGAATTTAGATGTACAGTGCGTACATATTTATATTAGAATTTAATTGTTTATCAGGTATTTCAGATTTATGTTTGATCATATTATGCGATAAATATGATCAAACATATTTATCATGATCATAAGTATGATAAATATGTTTGATCCAAACATATTTATCATTCGATAATGATAAATATGTTTGGATCAAACATATTTATCATACTTATGATCATGATAAATATGTTTGATCATATTTATCGCATAATATGATCAAACATAAATCTGAATCGCATTATAAATGTGATTAAATGTGTATCAAAATGTTGAGTGTATGTAGTTTAGAAGTAGGTATCATATAAACAGTAAAACGTTATTTTGGAAGCTGGTCTCTTACGAACAGTAAAATACAAAAGTTTTTGAATATTTTATCTTAAAAATGGATCTCATATAAACAATAGAATAAAATGGATGAGAGAAGACTAAAACAGTAGAATATAACATGGATGAGAGAAGACTAAAACAGTAGAATATAACGTTATTTTGGAAGCTGGTCTCTTATAAACAGTAAAATACAAAAGTTTTTGAATAATTTTATCTTAAAAACGGATCTCATATAAACAATAGAATAAAATGTATGAGAGAAAACTAAAAAGTAAACAACCAACATATAATTTATTTATTTAAAATTTTGATTACTTACTTTATTTATTTAAAATTTTGATTAGTGGCTGTTTAAGCTTTGATCCTCTTTAATAAATTTGGTCAATGTGTAGGAAGTATAATTGAAGCAACTCTTGCCTACCATTCATGGCAGCAAAGAGGATTCAACCAGAGAGGCCTCCTTCTTCTTCTCCTAAGAAGAGAGTCCAAGTAACCCGATATGCGGAATCCTTGTTTGTGGAGACAGATGCAGCCAATTTCAAAAGCCTGGTGCAGAGCTTAACTGGGCAGGAACCTCACCAAACTGAAGTTCATGGCTCTGCTCTCCTTAACAATGTTGTGCCTCCGACCTCTAATTTCTTTCCCACCCCTGAAAGAGATAATGTTCCCGTTGTTGCTGCAGAGGTGGAGGTTAAAGAGATAGCATTTGAGGGTGAGAAGTTTTGTACGTTGAGCTTCATGGGATTCGAAACGGAGATCATCGATAGTTTTAGTGGTGATTTATTGTTGCAGAATGATGAGGAGGATGGATCTGAGCTTCCTCCATTCGCCATCTCTCATGGAGATGTGTCTTGGGAATCTTTTCTCTGCTTAGACGACAATGACGACAACCCGAATTTCAACAAGTAATTCTTGCGTTCTTTTGTTTTTGCTCCAATCATTTCATTCATTCATGTAACCAATTATTAGACTGTAACTCCTGAGGGAACTAAATAAAATGGATTTTTTTTTTTATGACGTGTACTAGGGGAAAACCTCCATAGTCGTCAGGGCTAACTTCATTCGTGCAGAGTGCAAAAATAGGTCCGATTTCTTTTTTTTTTTTTTTTGGGCTTCTTCGTAAGCGAGTTAGGACCTTAAAAAGAAAATTTTGGCTTCTGGGTATTTAAAATGCGCCTAGTGGAACCCGTAAAGCAAAAGGTGCTCAAAAAGGGTGTTTTTAAACTTCCGTCCCTTACATCTTTACCACTTCGCCAGTACCTGTTCATTTAGACAACCGATAAAAAAATCACAAAAATTTAAGGTGTTTTCAATAGTTTTCAATGTAATCAAAGTTATTAGATTTCCACAATCCATAAGAGTATGAATAGTTGTTTCTGGATTCGATTGTGTAAGCTTTTTTGAATCAACGTTTGGAATCACACTCTGTGATCCATCATCAGGATAGAGAGCTCAAGGATATTGGTGTAATTATTAGTTTTCAATGTGTTTTAATTTTTTTGGTCAACTACACATTCAGTAGTGAACATATATTGGTGTAATTTGTATATTTTTATTGGCATAATTAAAACAATGTAATGACTAAAATGTAAACGGTTATTGGGGGGTAGGGGAACAAGGAGTAAACAGCAATTGAATCATGAACGGCAATTGGGGGTTTTCCCCTAGATCAAACGGTTTAAGAGATTTTAAATACATTTTCAAATTTTTTTAATCATTTTTTTATATTAGGGCTTGCCTCTTTAAATAACTCGTTAAAATTATCCGCCATTCTCATACACTGAACTCTCTATAATGATTCCAAACGAGGATTCCAGAGAAAGGTATGTTTCAAATGTAGAAAAAGCACATCGCTTGGGATTGATGGGGATTTACCAAATTTTATAAAAGTAGATATGAAAGTAAAGATATGTAGTACAGAGCTCGGGAAGCTTGCAAACATGGCGACGTAGCAAAAGGACAAGAGGTCCTTTGCCGTCCTCCTTGCTGCATTTTTTTTAACTCTGGTTTGTTTCAATATTAAAAAAAAAAACACAGATCAGATTCAGATTTAATGAGGTGGGGCAGGAAAAGGATCAGATTTGGTTTCAATTGGCTGAGGAAATCCAGTACTGTACGGTGCAGCTCCCTACGACCAATAAAAATCCATTTTTCAATAAATCAAATGTTTTCCTTGGAAATCAACAAGTTCAATGTAGGTGAGCGAATTTAGTTGTTGGACTGACATATCTTTAAGCAAAATTATGGTTTTCATAGTACATATCGTGTTTTCTCTCTCCTATAATTGAATGATTAATTTTTTTTATAAACAATTATTTAAATTAATTAAACAAATACAAATAATTAGCAAGTAGTAAAAATGACTTGAAATTGATAGTTAAAATTATTAAAAATAATTGCAAAATATTAAATTATTTAAGTTAATTAAATAAATACAAATAATTAGTGAGTAATAAAAATGAGTTGAAATTGATAGTTAAAATTATTAGAATTAATTGTAAAATAAAAAATTATTTACATTAATTAAATAAATACAAATAGTTAGTGAGTAATTAGCATGCTTTGAAATTGATTGTTAAAATTATTAAAATTAAATGTAAAAATGTTTGGAGTAATTGAAATGATAAAGACCCTCTTCCATTTAGTTTAGTTTTAGTTGTTTAAATATGTGGGGTATGGCCCTTTTAATTTTCTTCTATCTTTGTTTTAGACATGGTCCTTTTAGACTTTTTGGGTGTGCATCTCTACTAGCCTCCCTTTGCTTTGTGTGAATATTAAATAGAAAACATTCATCTATTTTTTTTTACTAAAATTAAATATATAAAATAAATTATGGAAATTAAATGTGATACTTAAGTTGAAATTTGATTATAAAGAACTTATATTGTGACAAATGTTGATTTGTCAATTTTCTAGGATTTTAAGGTTGATTTAAATGAAGATACCTTTTTTTTAAGAATTTTAAGGATGACTTAAATGAAGATATCTAATTTTACACACTAACTATTAAATCGCTTTTGATCACCTATGTAGAGTGGAGATGCAATCTCTATGAATGTATACATAAACCTTCTCATGGCCCTAAATTGAAACTTCTAGATCTAATTTGGTAGAAGTGGGAGGAGGGTGGGCGGGGGATTGGAATTTGCTCACCTTGATTTATGATGTTTGGAAGTGCACAAGGTATACTGAAATAACTTGCACAAATGAGGAATATGATGTAAAATATTCTACAAATACTTGATACTAACTAAGAATAACAAGCCATTTTTTTTGGGGCGGAGCTCCAATTATCTCTAATGAGAATGCAATTTACAATCTGATGATCAAACGAGACTCACCACCTCCTATATATACCCTACTTATGCCTAGGGTATCAACTAATTGACTTAGATATCAACATATAAGCCCTAGGATGACCTAAATATCTAAATAAGAGCATAATAATGATAATATAAATTAATTTAAAGTTAAGGTAGCCACAAGCCGACTACTCATAACCTTATGCATGCTCTAAGATTAAGGGTACGTATCATGCGGGCCCCTCTTTAGAGAAGCATTGTCCTCAATGCTAACCAAGTGTAGATGCTTCTAAATGAACTCTTCATCCTCCCATGCGGTATCTTCAACTAGTAAATGCTTCCATTGGATGAGATACTTGGTGAGTATTATAGTCCTCAACATCTTTGTGCATGTCTAAAGAATGAAATCTAGTTCCAATATGATTCTTCCTTCTTCATCAAAATCTAGTAATATTGTTTGTGTAGCCTAGATATTACACCCAATTACTTTATTCAAACATGAAACATGACAAATTGGATGTATCTTGGTTGTTGGACATAACTCAAGCTTGTAGGCAACATTGCCTATATTTTTTATGATTCGATATGGGCCATAATATTTTGGGAACACCTTATTGTTCTTTGTTTTTCAAGCTTCAATGATATTTACTTATAAGGTTGTAGTCTCAATAAAACCCAATCCCCAACTTCAAAACTTCTTTCACTATGATGTTGATTAGCCTGCTACTTCATTCAATTTTGTGTCATAGCTAGATTCTCCTCGAGTCCTGAAATTACCTATTATTGATGATGCATGTGGTTCTCAATAGTTTGAACTCTTGGTGACACCCTCAATGATGATGCAATGGATGAAGGATAATATCCATATAGTGCCATAAATGGAGATACTTTTATGAACAACGAAAAGAAGTGTTATACCACCATTTTGCTAGTGGTGGCTAATCTACCCATTGAGAGTGCTTACCTAAAGTGAAACAATGTAGATACCCTTCTAAACACTTATTAAAAACCTCAATTTTCCCATGAAATTGAGGATGGTATAAAGATTTATGAGCCAATTGAGTACCCAAACATGATAATAAATATTTCTAAAAAGTTACTATTAAAGATAGGATCATGATCACTAATGACAACCTTAGGTGTACTGGATGTATCTTTTGTATATTCTTCAAAAGTGTGTTTTTCAATATACTTGTGGTAAAAGAATGTGATAATGAAAAAAATTGGTTACACTTAGTGAGAGGATCCACCACTTCCATGATGTTCTTTAGATCTTGGAAGCCCTATGATTAAGTCCATGGAAACCTCTTCCCAATAGTAGCTTGGAATTACCAAGGGCTACAAGAGACTAGGTGTCTTAATTTCCTCCCCTTTATTCCTTTAACAAATGAAACATTCAACCAAAAATGTTTAAGCATTTCACAAAGTCTTTCTTGATTTGATGATATGTTATCAAAATCATAAATGACCACCAAGTGGAGACTCATGAAACTCTATGTAAATCTTTTATTTGAGAGTATAAATTCTTGTGGACGAAGAATTTTTTGGCCTACCTCAAAACTCCAAAATCTCATCATACAAGGGAGCTACCCCTCTCAAATGCAAAGGAGCATCATTAATATCACAAACATTTCTTTAATTTTTGGTGTAGTTTTATGTTTCCCATTGAATGAGTTTGGTAATCTCTATAGTGACAAAATTGTTTACCAATAGTAATAATGACTAAGATTGGGACAATACAATTCTAATTTAGTACTCATAAAGTGTCATGCCTCTCTATTAGGTCAATTGTTTAACACATAAGTAATGCACCATATTTATCATAAGTCAACTTAAAATATTCTTCAAATCACCACATAGAACCCACATAACAACATACATTAAATTTATGATCCATCTCAAGAGAGCAAGTCTCTCAACAACATCATTCAAGGAATAAACATTAATAGCTCCAAAGAAACGATTATTAATGTCAAGAAGAGCCCACTAAACTCACTTAATGAGGTCACATCCCTAATCAACTAAATTTTGATGCAACATAGGAGAAATAAAGGTGAAAACAACACCACAACGCTTTTCATGATTGCTACACAAAAATAACTAGAAGGTTAGATAAAATAGGATGTTAGAGAAAGAAAAAACTAGAAAATTTAACCTCTTTTTAATAGAATGTCTAGACAAGTTGGAAAATTTTATCAAGTGTCATGAATGTAATACTTCCATGAGATTTCTTTTGGAACATTTAATAAAAATAATTCATGAACAAGTGTTGAGAATCATCTCCTCATTATCCAACTCATTTAGAGCTAAGTAATTATTCTATATAAATACTTCCTCTAAATTGAAGGTGTTTATCAAGATGGAAGGCTCGATAAGATAACATTTCTTTGGCACATATTCTCCATCGTCCATTTTTTCTAGGAGGTTATAGGACATTTTCTACAATAGCTAAGGGTGGGAAAATAAGTTGAGCAATGGTGGCTTTTGAGATGTCAAAATTGATAATGCTAATAAAACTCGAGAGAATTTCACCTCATCAAACATCTCTCCATGAGGGGAGTTAGCACATTTCTCGTATCTAAAGGTTTTGAAACTATACTTCAATATTTTGAGGATTGACCCCTAAAGGTTGAGGAATGATTAAAGGTGGGGCCATTATTACTAGGGTTCTTGGCTTTGTGATTCACCAATATAGAACAAGCTTTTTTGTATGAGGTAGAGACTCAAATGCTAGTTGAGTATTGGACTTAGGATGGGAAGACACTTAAGGGTAATCCTAGATCTTATTCTCAAAAGATTGACATATGCACATCAAGTATTGGAAATTTAGATAGAGAACACATTGATTATATCTCTTCTATCCTATTTAGATGTTTATTGGACCTCCATTAAATCCTTGGAGAGATATATTTTTGGGGTTAAGTTGTGAAGAACTTGCTTAGTTTGACACATATAGTAGAGCCTAAGGAGAGCTATTTGTGTCAAAAATTTGTAGCATGGCAAGGTAGACTAAAAAACTTCACCTAGATAGGGACACATAGAGATTTCTCACCAAAGACAATGAAATCTCTAGTCCAAGGTGAGAAGATAAATAAAGAAGAGTAGAAAATCCATGGATGATGGTTAAAGATGGCTTTAGCATTGTTGGTTTCAACAAAATGAAAAAGAAAAGAAATTTTTTGGTAAGATTATAGACAATATCGAGGTAAATCCCATGTGGGGCCTAGGTGACCTAGTCTTTAATAATGCTTTCAAAGAGGGCCCTTCCTACAAAATATCTTATTAAAGTAAAATTATCTAACCAATGACATGCATAAAATAGGGAGAACCATATTTGAAAGTGTTTCAATAGACATACCATATAAAAAAGCTTAGAAAGAAAACTTCATATATTTTTTGAATGGAAGTGTCATATCAAACATTGTAAATCTTCAACAATAACAACAATTATGAAGTTGATGAAAGGTCAAAACCACTTAAAGAAGCTAGAAATGTTTGTACACACAATAGCATAAAAGACATCACAATAAATTAGTAATCAAGATTTCTAGATAAAACTGTGCACAATTTTTCTTCGTCAACGTTTCGGATCAAACTCCATGATCCATCATCAGGATGATTAGCAGATAGAGAGATGGATCATGGAGCATGATCCGAAACGTTGATGAAGAAAAATTGCACACAGTTTTATCCAGAAATCTTGATTAGTAATGATCATGAACTGTAGAAACAGAATATTATTAATCACAATAAATGAAAAAAAAGCAAAACCAACTTGTACACAAAAATAGAATGACCTCAAACAAATGCAGCCCAAAACCCTGACGATTGACGAACGATAACTTTTACTTTATTAAGAAAAGAGATTTTTATTATTATGCTTTTGTGGTAGGGACGTGCGGCGAAGTAGCTTTCCTCATCAAGTTGTCAAATTGAAAGCATATCACATCGTATGAGCAGGCAGCGCAAATCTGATCTTATTCATTACCCACCTCACTTTAATCAATCCGCCAATCATGACAAAATTTTCCTCTTACCTACTATCTTTTTAGCCCCGTCTTCATATTTGCAAGCTTCCCATTCTCTCTACCTTTCTGAGATTTGGTAAATACCCATCAATTGAGGAGCTTCCTCTACACTTGAAATACTCGCTTAGATTGAGGAGTTACAATTCTGAAATAATAAATCACCGCTACAACTATCGGTGAGCATCCGTTCGAATCCCAGTAAGGCTCTTCCTGATGGCTAAGTTTGTACAGTTCTTCAATTATCCACATTTTATGTGCACAATCTTTACATTGACTAAGCTCACTTCTGTTTTTTGGCATTCTCTGGTCTTGATGGAGGCGAGCGTTGACAGTACGAAGGGGTCAAACCAATTCTTCCTCGTTAAGACAAACTTGATCACGTGATTCAAACTAACTTAATTCTTGAATGCTTTTCTAAATCTATTGAAATTATTTTGCTAAATTATAGTGATGAATTATATCCGTCCCATGGATTTAATAGATCTACCACGAGTCGTTTTTTCGGAAGTTTTTACAAATTCATATCTCTATTAAATATGATGTTGTCCGTCATGTATACTTTTATTGTTTTTATTTCATGGGTTTTTTATTAGGTAATTAAATTAAACTTTTATATGTAGAGAAAAATAATAATGGTTTTTAAAATGAAACAAGTACTAGGTACTTAATGGTTAGTACTTGCTTATTTTGTATTGTATAAGTTATTGGTTAGTCATAAATAATTTGTAAAATATCAATTCACGGGTAAGATAATAGTTTTGAAATAATAGATTATGTCAAGGTTATATAATAGTTCAAAATCAAAAAGTATTGAAAGTTGAATGTATCATAATTTTACTAGGTTTAAGAAAATTATAATTGTTAGGACTGACTTAGACTTTGAACTTGATTGATTATATATATATATATATATATATATATATATATATATATATATATATATATATATATATATATATATATATACACTTTTCATTAGAAAGATTGAAATAAATAAATAAGCATTGCATGGCTTATGAGATGGAAAAAAACAAAAATGAATGCAGTTGAACAATGAAATTAGAATGTCACTTGTCCAAATCAATAAAAAATCATTGCACATGAAAATAGAATGTAGATTTGTGTTTTTCTTTCATAGATTTGCTGACCACCTATATGTTGTGTTGCAATTGTAAAATTAGGCTTAAAACATAAACATTCAATATGTTAGCTCAATGAAAGATATAAATATAAATTTTAAATTTTAAAAAGTTAAAATTAAATAATAAATATAATATGTTTGTTTATATTTTAATTTGAGTATTAATAATAATATCATAAATACAAATTATAATAATTTTATAATTATTATATATTTAGATGTATAATATAATATAATATTATCTAATTTATAAAATGCTTAATAAAATATTGTTTTAGTTTTATTAAATTATCATTAAAAAAATATTATTAAAAATATAAATAGTTCCTAAAAAAAAAAATTAAGTAAAAAATAACATTAATATTAATAGTATATTAAAAAATCAAAATACAAATAAAAATTAAACATATTAATTATTAAAATAATGTAAATTGTATTATATTGATTTTATAATTATACATTTTAATTTCATATAAAAAAAAATTATTTAAATATATTATTAGAAATTTCATTAAGAATGTTTCTAAAAATAATTTTATTTTAATATAAAATATTAATTTTTAGAATATAAATTTTGGTTATATAATTTAAGCACTAAATTAAATTAAATTAAATTAAATTAATAAAAAATAAAAACAATAGAGTATACAACACTTATAATAATTCATGCCTATATTGTAGGAAATTACATGCTTATATTTTAGCATATTGCATACCTATATTCTAGCATACTAAATGCATATATTCTAACATATTGCATGCCTATATTCTAGGTCAATAGGAGTAATGGAAGGAAATGAAAAGTACATATTATATATAATTTAGATATATTTTGTAAAATACTAATATATTAATAAACTAGCAATCACACCTTGTTGTGCAATGGGTATGTTGAAGAGGTGTGGAAGCTCAATTAAGGGATTTAATTTGGTCTATTTTTTGCATACATGTTTGTGTAGTACATGAGTTCAATTGGTAGGAAAATTAGCAAATGATGTTTTTTGTGCAACAAAAGTCACAATGAAGAAGTGATAGCTTCAAATCAACTATGCATCCACTTAGAAGGATCCAAACACAACTAAAAAAACTTTTTAATCATGAAGATAATCAAAATACATTACCAATAAGCTCATGTTATGTTCAAGCAATAGGGAGAGAGGGAGAGAGAGGAAGAGATATGGACAAAAAGAGGGAGAGATAGAGGGGGGAAGAGCAAGAGAGAGAGGGGCAGGGAGATAGAGATAGAGAGGAAGATAAAGATAGATACAAATATAGAGATGGAGAAGGAGGCGAGGAGGGATATGAAGTAGAGATAGATATGAAAATGGAGATGGAGAAGGAGAAGGAGAGGGATACATAGGAGATGGTGATATAAAGAGAGAGGAGAGAGGGATATACAAATATGGAAGAGATAAATAAATAGAGAGGGAGAGAATGAGAGAGGAAGAGATATAAAGATAAAGATATATATAAAAAGTGATATAGAGAGAGGGAGGTAGAGAGATGGAGAAATAATGAGATAGAGATAGAGGGAGAGATTGAAGAAGAAATATGGAGAGATATAGATAGAGAGGCAAACATATATAGATATATAATTCTAGGAAGAGGGAGAGGGAGAAAGATGGGTAGATGTGAATGGATAGAGATTAGAGGGAGACATGCATAGAGATAGACCTAGAGGGAGAGATAAAGATAAAGAGACAGGGAGATAGTAATTAAGAGATATAAATATATAAAGGAAGAAGAAGAGGGAGATAAAGATGAAGAGATAGAGATATAAGAAGATATAGAGAAATGTGGAGAGGGAGATAAATATTGAGAGTTAGATGGACAAAGAGAAGTAGTTATAGACAAATAGATAAGGAGAGAGGGAGAGAAATAGGGGAAATAGAGGGAGAGAGAAAGAGGAAGATATAGATATATGGGAAGATAAAGATAGAGAGGGGTATGTGAAGAGAAAGGGGGAGAGATATAGATAGAGATATAGAGACAAGTAATAGAGAGAGGGAGAGAGATAGAGAAAGGAAGGAGAGAGAGAGACAAGTAATAGAGAGAGGGAGAGAGAGATAGAGAAAGGGAGGAGAGATAGAGAGAGATAACAATAGAGATATGGAGGGAGAAACAAGGATTTTGTGTGTGTGAGAGATATAGATATAGAGATAGAGATAGGGATGGAGAAATATGGAGAGTGTGTGTGTGTGAGATGAGAGAGAGATAGAGAGGGAGAGAGATTAAACAAGGCTTTACATCACTTCCAAATAGGACTTAATAAAGAATAAAAGGGAATAATTAAATGAATTATAATAAAAAAGAGTCTAGAAGAGAGTAGAAATGTATTACAACACTTCACAACACCTTCACAAGATGTCATAAAATGCATTTTATTTAATTTGCAAGGGTCCAAGACATAGTTTGGATGCATAAAATACTTCATAACACTAGATTAAGACCTCATTAAGTCAATTTAATCATTAAATAATCCATATCAAGAAAAGGGTACTTTTTTCTATGACACAATACTATGTAGTATTTCAGGTGGAGCTTCAAAGCTTATCTTTTCTTTCTTATTCAATTGTTTAGATTGTATAGCAGCACTTAGATCAATGAATTGAGTTTCTATGTGACAACACTTTCATCATGTGTTCTTGGTGTATACATATAACAGTGATGACATACTGGTTGCATGCCTTAAATGCTCCAATTTGTGATTCCTTGTGATATTGTGCATCGTGAAGATACAATGGATGTTTTTTAAGTTTTGATGCTCTATACTAATGCTTGTTGCTTTACGAGACTTCTATATCTTTCTATGGTATATGATTAGATGTGCTCGTCAATCTTTATGCACTATCTACTTTATTCTAACTATGCTCATTGATGTTCAGTCACAGTTTTTCTAGGTGGTTTCAGTGGTACAATGGTTTCTTCTTGCTATAAAATCAGTTCTCTCACTGGTTTCCTCTTACTTTGATAGTTGTTTCATTTCCTAATGATGATATGTTTTTTTTTTTAGCAATAGATTAGTCTAGTAATATGCTTTTGTTACTTTGGAATTGTTGTCAAAGGGAGAGATGAATTAGAGGACAATGTACAATCATGCTTTATTTTGACATTTTATAGAGGACGACAAGGACATGTATCATTACAAAGGCTATCATGTGCAATCATGCTTCATTTTGATAGTTTCATGCTTCATTTGACAACTCATTTGATGATTGGTTGTGATTTCATTTGATTGGGACAGTGATAGTGATGAATGATTTTGATCAACATTGATTTCATTTGGTTAGGATAGTAAGAGGACAATGATAATGATGCTTTTACAGTATAGTATTGCCTTATGATTGCATCATTTGTTGACATTGATAGTGCATATTTGATAATGGTTAACATTTTCTCCTTGTCAAGGTTGTTTCAAGTGAATTTGCAAGTAACAGGTTTTTTATCTTCAAAAGGGGGGCAACAAAGAATTGGTTGTTGAAATCAATGCCTAAGGGGGAGTTTTCATGGCTTTGGCATTGTCTTTTCATTGATGACAGTCATATCTTTATCACTATCTTGGGTTTGCAATTATTATGATATAAAGGTGTTCTTCATTATGAATTTTGTTGATGAAGTAACATTGGCACATTGCTAAAATTTGTATTATATTGTTGATGTTCTTCATGGAAGTTATTCATTGATGATAAACTTTCTTTAGTTTTGGTTGACGTGTATTGGTAGGCATAAGAAAGCTTCAAAGTGTTAATCTCCATGGTGACTAGAGATTTTCACATATCTTCAAGTTTTTGAAATGTTTGTATTTATCTCTAAAATTCCAAAGGCATCAATTAAGGTTGTTCTGATTAGTAACCTGCCTAGCAAGTCATGGGTGCTTGAGGAAAGGTTTGAAGGTAGATTATTTCATTGTTTCTACTAACCCCTTCTAGGGTTACCGGTTCAGCAGGGTAACAGTGTATAATGTGCAAAGGAAGGTTTATCGGCCATAATGCAAAGTTGAGAGTTTGATGTATATAGTAGCGAACTTAGGGTTTGATGCTTGGGAATGAATGACATGAGTTGAAGCTTGGAAAGAGAAAATATTTAGTGAAACTTGTGGATTTGATGGTGCAATTGAGATTTGTAAGTTTCTTTCAGTTGCAATCTAAAACTGATGAAGGTATGGTTGTAATGTGGTTTATCAGATTATTGATTGCTATATATAATAGTGGCTTGTGCATGGCTTTTGGTTAGGCATAGAAATGTTTATTTAATTTTGCAAGCTCATATGATTTGGTTATTTTATTGTGCTTTGTAAGGAGTGGTTTCTCTTGAAACCCTATTTTGCAGATGTATCATGAAAATGAGTTCTTGAATGTGCTTTTTACTATTAGACTGTAAACTAAATCTTGTGTTCTAAAAGATTGAATACAAAAAGATAGTGTAGAGTTAAGTTAATACATTTTATGTTTTCTAGCTTTCAATACAATGGAATCTATAGGACATGAAATGTGTTAAGGTAGAAATTTTCCATGAGCTTCAAAGAAATAGAGAGACACTTTGTATTTTACTCTTTATCTTGATGTGAAAGTCATATTTTCCAATGAGGCATACTTGTAACCAGTGAGGTTCCTTTGCCAGTGAGGCTATGTAATTAGTGGGATTTTATTAAGCTAGCGAGGCTCTGTAATCAGTGGGATTTTATTAAGCTAGTGTAGAAATTTTCTCAAGTGGTTTTTTATCCCTATGAGGGTTTTCCACTCATAAAAATACTATGTTATGGCTATTTTGTGATCTATGTGGTTATCATGATTCATGCAATTTAGTCTTGCAACTTCCTTTATGTTCTTTGTAACATTTGAGTTTTTCATGTGGTTTAAGGATATGATATTAACTATCACATTTGAATACATTCTTGAAATTGAACATTCCATGATTACAAAGAAGTTATGTGTTTTGGAAAATAATTGAATTGAATTTTGTTATTAAAACACTGATTCACCCCCCCTCTTAGTGTTTTCTGTACTCCAACTACTTTATGTCCAATAGTTAGAATAAAATCCATAATTTTATGACACTTAAATATTCATTTGTTACAAACTACTTTTTGTGGGATTCACCTAGAGCTCATGACATTTGAATACTTGGCATTGAAATCTTGCAACCCTACAACTTAGTACATTGCTACAAACTTTTCTAAATCTATAGGTTTTAATATTTGTGAGAAAGACAAGGACTTCAAGAGGTCAATGATAATTCCATAATTCTCTAGATTATTTAATGAATATCCCCCATATCCATAAAAATATGGGGTATGTGCAAGGTCATGATGGGCCAAAAAGTGGCAATATGATGGGTATTTGTAGGGTATGTGGCTGACAACCTTTACCCAAAATTGATGAAATGAAAAGGGTTTTAAAGGAGATTCTCAGCTTTCCACCAATATAAATTATGCTTTACTTTGAATTTAATAAATAATTATTATTCATTTTATATTTGAATTACAACTAAAGTGTTAATTGATAGGTTGATTGAAAAACATCTATAGCTTTCAAACGGTATCACATTTTTTTAATCCAAAACATGCATCACATTCTATGCTTCGCATAATATAGGATTAAAAAAGGAAAAAATGAGTTTAATGAATTTTTGGCCAAGTTAAGGTGGTTTGACATACGAGTTTTTATAGTTTTTAAAAGTTGTAATAAAAATTTCATAATTAATTATTTACTTGGAAAAAAATTATAAAAAAATATGCATCACATCTAGACATGATTCCTCTACTTATGTGTGTAAAATCTTATAAAAAAAATATTATCATTTTATTATGGTTAGGGTGGTCACACAAACACCTACTTATTATTTTTTCCCTAAAATTTAAGTACTACTGCATTGAAATTTCAAATTTTCACCAAATAGATTTAAAAAAAAAAAAAATACTTTGTAGTTTAGAAACTAAATTCATTTTGCTATAGATTCTATTCTTACATATTTTTGAAATAATATAGATAGCTTATTCAAATTTTTATGTCAAGTTGCCTAACTCTAATTTTTCTGAATTTTTTGCCACTTAAGGGCCTATTTTTTCCATGATGATCCTGCACATACCCTATGTAGGAAAGAAGGGAATACAACATAAGTGAAATCATTAAAGTTTAGCTCTACCAAAGTTTTATGAGTATAATATTTTTATTTATTCAAATGATTTTTTTTTGTAGGAATTTGATAGAGAGGTAGACATTAGGTTTTTAAATTAATAAAAATTATCTTTCTTAATTATAAATTCCGCAAACTTTTACATTTTGACCCTTTTTGATATTCATAAATTTGTAGAAAAAGGACATGGATGTAGATAGGGAATTTGGATTATCATAGGGTGACATACCTAAGGCCTAGTTCCACATTAAAACCACATAAAAATAAAATTTTCAATGACAAGGACCTCAAGAAGTTTTCAACACAGACATTTTGAAGCTAGGATAAATTTCCTCCTAGAAGATTAGCATTTGAATATGCATTAGTTAAAAATAGAAAAAGAAGGAAAACTACCATATAAATTAATAAATTTAACATTATTGATAAAAATCATATAGTCACACATGGACAACTTTTTAGGGATGATAAAAAGCAAAGAGCATTAAGATATTTGTAAAATTTGGAACTTTTCCCTCCAAATTTTGTAATCTTGTGTGCAAAGACACAAAACCATGCACATATATAAAAATATTTTATGAAAAAATAAAAAATATCAAAATATGTTAAGATGAAAAAAAAGTCTATATGTACATGTTGAGATCTTGCAAAAATCCACCTACAAGAAAATTGAATAACAAATGAGATGATGTTTTGTGGGAGGGGACAAGATATATAGAGGTTGGGAATATAATTCCACTAGTTTTACATAAGTTTATAATATTGTAAAAGTTTGGAAACCCAAAACATAATATATTTCTTCTTTCATTGCCCATTTTGAGTTTCCTCAAACCTTATAAGGACTTTCATGAGACCTTGAACTCCTTGAAATCCTAATAAGAACTAGATTGGAATTTTAAGTAGTTTCCTAACTTTCTAAACTCCTAATAACTAGACATTATTAGACTTGTTTCTTCTTCCAAAAGTTTTAGAACTTTTAAAAATGAAAAAAAAAAAGAATCCATATATATTCCCAAGGTTCAAGAATATTGAAAATATTTTAAAAAGTTCACTTCAAGCCACTCATAGAGACCTTTGTAGAAGAGGCTTGAAAATTAAGATGTCTAAACATAAGTCTAGATTTTTGGCCATCCATTAATATTTCATAAGTGAATTTGAATGATAATTTAAAATACATAAAAAAGGAAAAAAATTGTTCAAAGGGATGCGACTTTTAGAGATTTAGACATTAGTATCCATAAAAGATAAAAAAACATATAAAGGTAAATGATGCAAACCTTTTGCAAATAAATTTTATTTGTGAACCAAAGGAAATAGATGTTCCACCTTTTAGGAGATGGAACTTAGGGGTGGGACCTATTTCACTCTTAGTTCATTAGGAAATCAAGATCCCTCAACTAAGTGACTCAATTAAGGGAAGGATATATATACGAGGGTTGAACCTTAAGTGTGATTAAAAAGGGGGGGTTCAGCATTAAATGAAGTTTCTAAGGAGAAATGCAAACATGAATACACTAAACCCTAGAAACTTAAAAGCATGAAATCAAATCAAAAAATAGAAAGATATAGAAAAGTTCCTAGAGGATTGGAGATGACTAAGAAAGGCTTGAAAACCCTAAAAATTCTTGCTTCCAATGTGTACTGGGACTCATACACCAGACTGGGCAATTTAGTCCAAGTCTAGGGTTTTAGGGAAGAGTCTGTAGGTTTCAAGTTATTGATCAGAATCCTCTGAAAAATGGTAAATGCTTGTATAGGGACTCATACGCCCAAGGTGGTGATTTAGTCCCATTATGCTTTTCAAGAAAATCAAGATCTGAAACTATTCTCCTATTTCCGCACTTCCTTCCTATGTCTCTCAAATTTCACTTCCAGATCCAAACTTGTTAAAAACCTGCAAAACAAAATGTCATGTTGATTTTCTTATGGGGGGTTTGCCTCAGTCAAGCCCCTAGTTTGGTAATTAAACCTTGATAGAAATAATAGATCTTGAAAGGAAATGTGTGTGAAAGTCCTAATCTTAAGTGCATCAAATATTAAGAGATCTGGAGTGCAATAAACCCTACTCTAATGTGCTAGAATAGGATGCATGAATGAAACATAAAGTTGATGACTCACTTTGGGAGATCTCTAATCACCCTAATAAGGCCTAATAATGCATGTACCTTCCTTTAGGTAGAAAGTAGAATGATAATGGAAGATGGAATCACTTAGGAAACAAGTCATTAGGCTTGGTTCAATGGCTAGCTACATCTCCCCAACCTAGAATCCATCATGATCCTCCATAGGAAACCATCATCAATCCTTGGAAATGCTTGATCTTGAAATGAAAGTGAGCTTGAACACCCACAAAAACACTATTATGTTGCTCCAAGACTTCAACTTTACTTGCTCCTTGCTCTTGAATGCTTGAAACTCTTTCTTGAAAGCTCTAAATCTAGGTGAGACTCTCTTGCTTGAAAAATCTAGGTGAAATAACGATTCAAAACCTTAGTTTTATAGGCATCTCATCTAGTTTACTGTTTATTAGATCCCAAATGCCGACATTTGCCAAAAATTTGAATTAAAAACCTTAATTTCCCACTCAAACCGTAAAAAGGGACCAAACGGGACTCATACACCCAAGGTGGTGTATGGTTCTCACCTACGGGGACTCATATGCCCAAGGTGGCATATGGGTCCCACCCTAGTTTTTTAGGCTGAGAAAATGTTGGGGTGTTAGAAAATTGAATGTATTTGTTAAATTTGTCAAGATTTCAATCAAAATAAGCCTTGGGATTCATAATAAAGGGTCTTAGGGGCCTATTAATGATGATTTAAAGGGTCATGAATGCAAGGGTACTAAAATAGGTCCAAACTAAGTATGAAATTGTACTATCTCCAAGAAGGGAGTATAATTTTCTACAATATAATTTGGAATAAATGAAACTTATCCATTCCTAAGATATTAAAACACCCTCCCAAAAGACTAAATTGGAGGAAGAAGAAAACCAATGGATGAAAATCCAACCAAAATAAAAATAAAGAAGTGGCTCCACATTCCATGTGTAAGGGAAAACAAATAGCTAATTCTTGAAATCATGCTATGTAATCTCTAATTAGGACATGTTTTTCTTGATTGCACTTCATGAGATCAAAATCATATTTCTCAAGCTTAATATGATAATAAAGATATTTTATGAAAGCATTAAACAAATCCTTAAAGTATGTGATGGAAGCATCCGGTATTGAATAAAATCATGCAAGTGCTTGACCACTCTTGAACTTGATGGGAATGTATTAAAAAAAGTAGTCCTCATGAGATTAAGGGAAGAGACTAACTTGGAATACTTTTAAATTTTTTAATAAATCACCTTTAAAATTAGTTTTGTGTTAAAAAAGGTACCCCAAATCCACTTGGTGTGGGATAGGTTAAAATATCATGCACTAAAGGAATACATAATATTGATTTTATGAGCTCTCTCTATATAAGCCATTGTTTATAATTATTAATCCACTTATATATATATATATTATACTAATGAGGTAGTTCTCAAGATGATTCTCATTAGATCCCAAAGCCATATTTATATGCATATCATGTTCAACAATTTGGGTGATATATTATTAGCTAGTGGTACATTAACCTCATGGTTTTATTTATCATTATGTATGTCTAGGTCATGTGCATTTACTTAATAACAAGTGTACAAAAATATGCTCCAATATATCTCAAGATGTGTTTGAAGAAAATAATAGGGGATCGATATGTGGGTTTCTATCTAAAATTTATATAAATATGAAATACATTGAGAAAATTTAACTAGAACATGTGTGAGGTAATGAATCATCATGGGGCAACAAGTCATCATCTTCATCATGAGAAGACAAAGAATTATCTTTATATGCATCATTAAAAATATTATTAATAGATCATAAGAAACATGATAGACATGATGTATCATGAATCACATGAGGGATGGGGACCTCATATGGAGATGAACTTGTTCCATTTATAGACATGTTACTAGTGATAGAAGAAGTACAATCATCATAATAATCATCACTAGGATAATCATCATAGATTGGTAATCTAAAATCAACTAGTATATCACTAGGGATAGGAGAAAGTGCTTTAGCAATATATGTAAGTGAAGGTGAAGTGTGTGTATCAACACCACTAGACTCCTCAAAGAATGATGAATTGAAAGAGGCTCATGACAAATAATTTAAGTGTAAAAGAAAATTTATCATGCTTGTTAGGCATAACATCACCCAAGCCAAGATCCATAGTTGTATCACATGCATATAGGGATGAAGCAATTGATAAGTCACTATCATAGGCCACAAAAAGACATATCATTATAAAGCATAATGCCATAAGAAGTGATATTTTTAAGGAAGTTGGAGATGATATCTATGATGAGATCATGCAAATCAATGGTATGGAAAAGGGAAATCAATCTTTGGAAAAATATGAAAATCAAAGTTATCTCCTATTTAAAAACAAGTGTAGGCCATTGGTGAAGATTTAGTATTTTGATTATTTCTAGTCTAAGAAAATATTGCCTCCATATTAGTGCATTATCTTTAACCTTGTGCTAAAACTCTTCTCTATGTAGGTTCTATTTTACTAATTGACACCCTCACTATGTCTGTAGATTTGTCCTTTGCACACAAATATAATCCTACTCACCATGTACTTTAGCTTTACAATTCACTTGATTCACCTTTTCTTTCTCTGTCTTTCTAATATTTGAGATTGTTAGTATTTAGATTTAATACATTTGAATGATTTTTGTTGTGTCAAAACACACCATGTTCATCTAGGTTAATGTCCAAAAATGTGTGTAAAATATTGAAGACAACAAGTTAGCACACTAGAATGATATATACAATTTTTGATTCGTTTTAAGTGCACCGGATCCAGGCATTTCACTATTCATTGCTCATATGATTCTAGGATGAGAGATGATGATGAAATGTGAGAGGGTTTGAAATGGATGCCTTTAAATACAAGCACATAATACCAAATCACACAAATGCGTGTTTAGACAACTCACAATCTAACTAGTAGAACAGGTAGGATAGGTAGGAGTTTGCTAATTTTAAATTAGAATTTTGAAAAACAACATGGATATACAAATTTGATATAAAACGTCACTCTCATAATTGGATGAAGTTGATCCGTGTCATATAATCCATTTGTACTCAGTATCTGATTTACCCACGGCAAGATGATGACCGAGGAAAACTTTATTGATTACAGAACGTGGACGACTCATACTCAGTCAATGCGCGTCTCAATGAAGACCAGAGAATGGCAGACAAAGCAACGGTATGAGCAAAGTCTTTGAATGAGATTGGTCATTGTGAAGATTGTGCACATAAAATGTGGATAATCGAAGCAATTCTCCAGTCTTAGCCATCAGCCATAGCACCGCCAAAGAGAGCTCAACAACAAGGCCCCTTTTCATCGTCTTCTAAGGAGAGAGTTCCGGTCGTGCGATACATACAACCCTTGTTCGTAGAGATCGATGCAGCCAATTTCAAAAGCGTGGTGCAGAGCTTAACTGGGCAGGATCCTAAGCAAACTTCAGACTCTCACGGCTTTGCTTTCCTAAATATGGTTGTGCCTCCTCACTCTATTTCGCATTCCACCCCTGAAATAGATAATGTTGTTGCGGAGGTGGAGGTAAAAGAGAAGGCGTTTGAGGGCGAGAGTTCATGTACGCCGAGCTTCATGAGATTCGAAACGGAGATCACCGATAGTTTTAGTGCTGATTTATTGTTTCAGAATTATACCAACAATGCATTTGAGCTTCTTCCACAGAATATCTTCGACGGAGATACGTCGTGGGATTCTCTTTTTTTCTCCGATGACCAGATTTTCAACATGTTATTCTTGAGTTTCTTTGCCTTTGCTTCGGTCATTTCCTAGCTAAATTGGTCCAGAATAGGCTATAAACTATTCAAAATAATCTTGTTGCTGCCGCTCTGTATAGCAAATAGAAAAAATCTTACACTATTGAACATACGTTCGAGAATTGCCTATGTTATCACTCGTTGAGCTGAAAACACATAGAATTAGGAATTTATGGAATTTCCCTGTGAATTTCATTGCGGCACGGCTGTTCAA
Organism: Sequoia sempervirens; assembly: GCA_007258455.2. Classification (NCBI taxonomy): domain Eukaryota; kingdom Viridiplantae; phylum Streptophyta; class Pinopsida; order Cupressales; family Cupressaceae; genus Sequoia; species Sequoia sempervirens. The sequence goes on from VDFB02000003.1 coordinate 686,538,703, forward strand.
ATATCAAATTATCATCCGGGAGTGTGATATTTTTGTTGGAATAAAATAAAATAGAATACTAATTTCTCTCGATGTTAAATGATTTGCATGATAAGATATTTGTAATTAGTTTTCTAAATTGCATGGAATTGAATGACTCTAATACAGAATACTTTGTAATACCAAAAACTTTTATTTATCGAGGTATTATGCAATGATTTTTCTCTGTATCCACCTCTTCCAAGTGGTAGCAGAACAAGAGATCACAGACAAGAAGAAACATCTCAGAAGTCGTGGAATCATGGACAGATGTTGGCATTTTTTAAAGGAAACAAATTGCAACTTTAAGGCACCAAGAAAATTAAAAGGAAGCAGCCCCAAAACAGTTCGCAACCAAAGAAAGAGGAAAACATTTGAAATTTTTCTCTTGAATCAGCCTATGTAGTGGCCGCCGCCAAATAATTTAACAGGTGCACCCGTCCGGTTAGAAGACTAGTCGCTGCCAAAGAAAGAAATTAGCCGCAACAATTTTATTTTTTTTAATTTTTTATCAGCCACAACAATTGTTAATTCCAATTGAAGAGAAATTGAAGTTTTATTTTAGAAAAGTGTGTATATGAAATTTTGAGCATAAGAGAACACGTTAAATAATATAATCCTTTATAAAAATTTGCCGAAATGCTGCCGCGGGTTTCTGCTAGGGCTTCTGGCGCTGAGCATGGGCGAAAGACCTTCGACGAAGACGGAAATGCAGGGCGTCCTCCTCCCGCTCGGCCTCAGGACGGGCGGCCTTTGTCGCCGCGCAAATGGGAGAATATTGCAGGTAGGGCGAGGAGTTTTGCTGCTGGAGTGCCTGGGCAAGGTGCAGAGCAGAAACGCTGGCCCCTTCGATGTGCAGCCTCGTCCACATCGGTAACCCTAGGTGAAGAAATCGAAAACGAAGTGGCCGAAAATGAAAAATACTTTGCAGAGCTGGTTATGATCGGGAGATTTCAAGGGTTTTGGCTGAGCTGCATCATTGGATTACAGAATCTTGGCGCCCTATATTGGATGGTGATGTCCAAATTTATCCCAACGCAAGAGGTCTTTTTGTGGTAGTTTTCGATAAAAGGATAGGAACACGATCCTCTCAATGGAGCTGGGAAGCGGAGCATTTGCTTTGGCTGAAACCACGGTATCCTGCTTTCAACCCCCTCACGGCTGGGCTTAACCAGCACACTCTAAGCATTGACTGCTTAGGTGGCGCTGGTGGGCCCGCTTAGTCTGTTCCGTTCACCTACCCATTTCCGTTCCACTAAACACTCTCCGTTACAGTTTAAACACTCGCCGTTACAGTCAGCGGTCAGCAGTTTCCGCGCGTGGAGAAAATCAAACTCAAAACTCAAACACTGTTCCCGCGCAGCTGCAGAAGTTTGGTGTATGCCGTAAAGTGTCCTCAGGAGGCTGTCAGACTGTTTCACCGTATGCAATAAACAGGTCTCCTATATTTTCCAGCATATTCCTAGCCTGTGCCAAAACGGGAGCGTTGGAACAGGTCTGGTAGACATGCTTTCAAAATGTGGAATCATAGACAAGGCTCCTGAGCTGTTTAACCAAATGCCTCAAAGAAATGTGGTTTCAATCGAATGCCATGATTGCAGGATATGCACAAAACAGTTTTTTTGAAAAGGCTTTAGAAGCGTTCATTTCAAGCAAATGCAATTGGCAAGTGTGAAGCCAACCTCTGCAACCTTTAGCGACATCCTCCCAGCCTGCACTGAATTGAGAGTTTTGGAGCAGCGTATGGACATCTATCAAAGCATAAAGGACGGAGCTGCTCTGGTAGACGTGCATGCAAAAAGTGAAAGCATAGACAAGGCACGTGAACAGTTCGATAGCTCGTGATAGTTAAAACAAATCCTAAGAAGAAATGCTTGTGGGTGCTTATTGACCATTCAATGTATATGATCTATGGTTCTAATTATTTGATGAGCCAACCCTACATGATGATAATTTCGAGGTTGAATATTCATGAGTTTTTTAATTTAAAAGTACTTCAAATTTGGTCTTAATTTTCCAAAATGAATTTACTAAGGGTTACATAGGCCAACAAACTTTAAAGTATGTGTAGGCCCAATCAATCATTTGATTTATTGTCAATGGAAGGTCAATATCTTAATAGGAGATTTGTAGGTAAATTTGACTACTTAGAGTTGAGTGCCTAATGAGGTAGGGAAAAGGATAACGCAATAACTAACCTTAAGGATGCAAGTGGTCATGCCACCATTAAGACTCTAGCACTCTCGAGTTGACAAACGTAATTGTTGTAGGTGATAGCCAACATAAGTAAAGATTGAACTTCCCATATCAAACTCAAATATGATCTTCCTACACCACCATAATAATGAAATATAGTAGCATGCACCAATTTCCAAAAGAGAATCAAGTGCTATGAGGAGTAACCAAAATGATGATAGGTGGCATGTTGGTATGAAGATTTTTTCGTCATTGGAATTAATGCTCATTTAGTGTAAGCCATGATGTTGACCATGACTTTCTTTCTTTCTTTTTTTTTGAATTTTTTTCCTCTAATCTCTAGCTATAAATGTATTGAGCTTTGTTGTGAGAAGAATTATCTATGAAGCCCTGATATTTTACAGTTTTGAGCCTAAGAGATCCTATATTTATTTTTCTCTTGAGCCTTTGATAATGATGAAATTTTATAATTTGTTTTTCCTTTCACATCATTATTAAGTGTGTCCCTTTTAGAAATTAAGCTATATTCTTGTTATTTATATTCCTTCTTTCATTTGGTTATCTCCTCCCCTATGTTCTTCATTTACTATGTTCATGATAGAGTGAATCCATGCAATATAGGAAGGTATCCTCAAAAAGCGTATTAAGAAGAGTGGATGGGATCACTATGATAACAAGAACACTAGAAAGTGGGATAGATATTGAAGTGTCAAAGGATAGATTTATTCTATTAGAAGAGGAGGTAGAATGCCTCAAATGATGTGAGATTCATCTAGGGGCAAACTAGATCTTGTGAGGAGATCAAAGTAGTAGGGGATAGTAATGGGATAAATTATTTAGATATGATTAGGGTTGGTATTAGGGTGGGAATAGTAAGTTCTCACTATAATGGGTGAAAAAATGGTAGAAGTATCAAGTGTAAGAGGAATGGCAGAAAAAGGATTAGAAATGATAGGGGAAGAGAGCAGAAGGGGAAGAAGAATTATGGGTAAGTAATAAAGGTGTGAGAATAGAGGGAGCTAGGACAATGGGATGATATTAGGATTATAGGGAAGTTGAACATGAATGGGATGACACTCTATGTTTGGGTCCATGTCAGGCATGGAGCAAGGAATATCATTAAGTCAAGGGTGTAGAAGTATGCTATGGGATAGAAGGAATGAAGGGTGGAGGTAGGGGGAAATAATGGACTAGGGAATGCTACAAAAACTATAGATATTCTAGGTGGAGAATTGTCAAGAGTCAATATGTGCTCATTAGGAAATTATAGGATCAATGGATGAGTGTTGATTTATCATGATTTGACTAGCTAATTATTTAAAATATAATCTTTAATTGCTTTACAATCCACATACTTGATGCCAAAAATTTTAAACATCATGAGTTGTTTAGCCATGCATCTTGTTAGGAAGTCCTCTCTATAAGATACTTGAGTGGATCAATTTGGGAAATAAGTTGAATGTGGTGGTTAAGCATGTAATGTTAGAGATTTTGTGAGGTGAAGACAAAGTCCATACCTGATTTTTCATAGTTATGTAGTGGAGTTCATTTATGACCAATATTTTACTAATATATTACATTACTCATTTATGACCCTATTCATCATGATACGGTAGAAGTGATCCCAAGATGACTAGTGTAGTGGAAATATAAAATAATGATTTGACTTGCTCTCCATGGGTTCCACAAATAGAGGTGACATAGAAAGGTATTCTTTGATTTGACCAAAGGCCTTCTAACAAGATTCATCCCAATGAAAGCTAGAACTTTGTAACTTGAGGGGATAGGACAATGGATAACATTTATTGGCTAGTTGTACAATGAACCTATGGATAGCCTAAATATTTCCTTGGAGGCTATGGATTTCTTAATATTTCTCACTGGAGATATTCAATGATCATTACAACTTTAGTGGGATCCATCTCTATGTCATTCCCGAAGACAATGAAGCCCAATATCTTACCTAATGTGGCCCCAAAGACTCATTTCTTTGAGTTGAGGCATACCTTGTACTCTTGTATCCATCAAAAGATTTTGCGGAGGAGATGTAGGTGTTCATCCCTTCATTTTTATTTACACAAGATTGCATCTACATAATATTACATGAAATCTTCATGGAATATTACTATCATAACTCTTTGATAGGTATCCCCAATATTTTTTAACCCAAATGACATGACCTAATAGCTAAACATGCCCCAATGAGTACTAAAAGTTATTTTATTCTAATCTTCAAAAGCAATCTATATATCTAGTTGTAACCAACAAAGACATTTGTGGCTATCAAAAGACACCATTGATTGGACTATTTTGTTACTAAAGTTGAGGAGTTTATCATGGATATCAAATTAGGTTATGATAGTTATAAACTCTATGATAAATAACTTATTGATCAAAGCCTCCCTAAAGGGTATGATCTCATCAAATTTGTATAACTTAATATACCAAGTAAACTCAAAATAAAAAGAAAAGATGTACATTATTATGATTTTTTTTTTTTCAAATTAGGTTATGATAGTAATAAAATCTATGATAAATAACTTACTTGATCAAAGCCTCCCTAAAGGGCATGACCTCACCAATTGTTCCATAGGTATAAAAATTATCATCAACAACGATAATGAATGTACCAAATTTGACACAACAAGATATTATTGCTATAAAGTTAGACTCATATAATCCACATGTATATAACAAAAATAATATTCCACATCAATGCCTAAAGAAACTTAGTTTCTTCATAATCACCTCATCCCACCATCTAAACATTTGTATCACTACAAATATATAACTCAATTTAAGTGATAAACAACCATAAGTTTTCAATGAATGTAAACTTGACTCACTAGTTTGAGGCTAAATTGATGAGAATGTATGTAATGAATGATAGATTGAATGCTTTTATTGTACTTTTGATTCTATTCCTTTTCAGTCTTCTTAAAAATATTGTTGAGTTAATTCTTACACAAAATTAATTACACATTTGATATTAGCTATCACGAAGAAATCAGATATAGTTGTATTGTTTGACCAATTGTTTGAGTCCATTTTGATAGTGAGACTATAAGATATTGAAATCCACTATTGTTAGTTCTAAAATATTTTTGCTCCATTCAATTGGCACCCTGGAAAAGAAAGAATTATCAAAACAATTAAGATTTGATACTTTAATTGAATTGTGTTTCTATTTCAAAAAAGTTTGTTAGGGATTACTTATAGATTCCCTCCAACAACATCCAAGCATTTGTTTCTTATCTAAATATTTGGATAGAGTTACATGCCTCCCATCTAGCTAGTCTACATCTCCATGGGTATCTCATAACATATTCCACCTATAAGAAATTGAGAGTTATGGTATCATTTGGTTGTTAGCACACAATATGAACTTGAATAAAAATAGAATAATAAAAGGAGATTTTGTATGCTTACCTCTGTACTAGAGTTTGGGTTTTGTCTTTTAATTCATTACTCTTTCCGAGTGCTTGTATTAGATATGGAGAGGTTAGATATAAACCCAACATGGTTCTTATTTTTCTTTAAGATTACTTAGTAGGGAAAATGAACTATCTTTTTAATCCTTAAAGTTGTAAAATACGTTATTTTAAGAAAAAAATCTAGAAACAATAAACTCTATGTCCATATTTTCCCACTGCTAGACTTGAAAAATAATATGAAGACTTTAATAGAGAATTAACACATATTTGAAGACATAGGATATCCATTCACATGAAGAATTTGAAATCCCAATGTAGTAGTGTTGAGATCAATAGCGTCATTTTCTCTCCAAAAAAAAGTCTTTTTTCACTCCAATATCTAATTTTGTTGCAAGTATAACATATATTTAATTAGCAAACATAATATAGCAGTGTAGGAGGAGAAGGAGATAATAAGGTGAAAGGGGTATAGACATACTTGTATATATAATTCAAAATTACTTTTATTTCTTCTTCAAAATCGTTATCGATTCCAAACCCATGTTAGATATAATACTCTTACATTTTTAATGTATTTGTAGAGGCTCATATACTCTATGGAAACCATGACCCATGGTCCCTAATGATTGTAACAATCTTACCTAGCAATGAGATAAAAGTAAAGTATTAATTGACCAATTTGACTACTAAATCTAACAATTATTCCAACATCACAGAAGATTCTATATAGTAAAAAAATAAATAATATCCAACAAAAACGAGAGTATCTACTAATATCCATTGAAATAACACACTTTTTTAATTATATTTTTAGGGCTTACATTTAATAATCATAATATTAGGGCTTAAAAATTTGATAATCAACCTTGGCTATTAAGACATTGGTTTGTTTATTCTTTTAAAGTTTCCTTTTAAATACCATAGATAAATTCCATGATATTTGATCTCATTAGTGTCTCATAAATACTTAAGGAAATTTATCACCCCTTTCTTTCCTCATCAAACATTACATTTTAAAAGAAACACACATCATATATCATTATTCCACTTTCACGATGTCCATGCTCACTTGTTCTAAACTTTAGTGATGAGCCCTTGCATATTCCTAGTTGCATGGGGTTGATGTGTCTCTATCTAAAAAAAAAGTAAAATTTTCCTTAGATAAAGCACATAAGCTGAAATATATTGTTCTCATCCATCAAACCAAAAGAAAATAAAATAAAATAAGTCCATCAAAAAATAATATTCACTCTACTTGATTGATATTTTCTGCTCCTTTCCCCTTTCTACCACTTTTTTCCCTATAGGTCACTCTATGTTTAAACTCTTGATTTAGAGTGTCTTCTATCCCTTTCTATTAGTCTACATGGCCCAATATTGGATCACTACCTTGGAATGTCCCTTCATTCCTCCATTTATCTAATTTCATATATACTTATTTTTTCCATCACTCTCAAAATCCTAAACTAAATAATGACTAATTTCTTGAAATATTCATGTTAAGGCTTGCACTCCTTGTCCTTCCACATTACTATTTTACTCACTCTATTAAGTATATTCCTTTGAAATTGTCTTATCTTTACTTTTATTTTTCAATTACATTATAGTGTACACATTGAATATGGTTGAAACATTAAGGTTCCTTATTTTCTTGGTGCAAAAAATTAGGACTTGTAAGAGAGGGGGACCAACCACATTCAAGGCCCAAGGTCACAGAGGGCTAAGAGCGAAAGGTTGCCCTAACTTACCTTAGCTTAAAGGGGTGTTTTAAAATGGAGAACAAGAATGATGAGGACTATAAGGTCCTTCAACCACTTTGCAGACCCGAAACTTAGAATGGGGCTAGGCGAGCCAATTTTTGGGTTCAACATTGTGCCTCAGGTAGCTCTCTGCTTGAGGATGAAAGTGCGGTTCCGGGATGACAGTGCGGCACACTGGCGTCTCTCAGGTGTGTTGGTGTCCATACGACCAGAGGAATAAAATGACAAGGTTGAACCCTGGAAAATAGACTAACGACCTAGCTAATGGCTTTTAGGGGAACAAAATAACACCATGAAATAAGAAATGTATAGACAAATATGATAAAACAAGTAGATTAATGCTAGGGTGACAAGAATGATCTCATAGAGAAGCTTGCTCGCCAGCTAGCTCCAAGAAGCACACCCACCTACACACAATAAAGAGGAAAATTGTTGGGTGGCTGTATAGGGGCCTTCCTCAATTAGACCCCCGTTTTGGTGTTTCCACCTCCACGGACAGCCAAGTTTGCAACAATGGAGAAATATATGATAAATAAGGAAATGAAGTAAATAACACAAAAGCACTACAAAACAGTGTTATGGTAGTCAACCAAATCATAGAGGAGAGGAGTAGAAGGCTTACCACCTCCACCAAGAGCTTGCTAGCTAATGGAGGAGAAAATGAGAGGACTCATGCCCTTGCTGCAATGGCATTTTGTTCCACACTTGCTCTACGAAGTTGATGGAGTGTTGATGTTGCTGCTATGGAGTGCAAAGTGCTGCTAAAAGTGCTTGAGAATGCAAGAAGATGGCTTGGAGAGATGAACTGAATGCTTAAGGCCTCACTAGCTTAATAAAACCCTACTGATTACAAAGCCTCACTGGAAAATCCTCACTAGCGACACAAAATGCTTTAGTAGAGAACACAACTACCTCATTGGAAAATACAACTGCCTCACTGGCTACACATAATGCCTCACTGGAAAAAAAAATTCACATAAAAATGATTCAGAAAGAAAAAAGATAGAGTATAATATTTGCTTCAATACAAAGCATTTCTTGATTATCTCATTTTAATTTGAGAGCCAAGAATCTGAATGTATAAACAATTACAATCTGCACTTAAGGTGCCTTTTACTGCTCATTGCAAAATTCCTCATCAAATGCTTATAGCATGATTATAATAGTAAATGCAATTCATATAACATGGCTATGTGATATCAACATGATAATCAACCAACCAAACTATACTGTCTGAGAATAGTTTATAAAATACAAATTTCCTCATAATTGAATGAACCACCATACAATGATAACTACCACAAAGATACATATTGTCGATGTCCAAATCCATTTCATGAAACATTTGAAACAGTTCTAGTTCAAGCCACTTGAGATATGGTCGACAACCCTTGTAACAATTTTTTATGCAACCTTTGAAACTATACAATTGTGCACAATTCAAGATACCAAGCCTGAAGTCGACTATCATAAAGCAGTAAAGCATAAAAGAAAACTTGATAGTTGTGAGGGATAAACTGCTTTACATAAACACCGGTCGAGAATACTCAAGCTAAGGTTTGCTAACACAAAATATTTATAAATGAAACCTTTGTGATTTCAAAGAATGTAGCTAAAATAAACTAGGATTCAAAGAAATATGTTACTAGGAAACTCCATATGATAGTTGACAATCTTGAAGAAACTGAAACCATAGTCTTACTGCCTGAAACAATTTTTTTGCAGTCACAATAACACCACCATGAGCATTGTCACTTCACCATCATGAAGTCTTCAAACCCTAATCATTTTCTCATGCCCTAGAATGTTCAATGATGAACAACAATACCATATTCCCTTGAGAACTTTCTCAACATAATGAGGGAAACATTATTGCAGTCAAAGCAATGATAAGTGAAATATTAAAACATGTGCAATAACTATCTCAACCAAGTGTCTTTTTCAATGAAAAACAAAACATTATAACGTGTATGCAATAATATACCCATGACAAAACTTTTGTCAACTTTATCAAATAAACCTCATTCAATGCCAAAATTCTACATTATTTCTTTTTTCTAATATTACAACAGTATAATCCTCATTTTTCCTCATAGTGTTAATGCAAATAATCAACTCATGATGATTGACCTTGTTTGACATCTATGTCGACACACTATCAATACCCACATCTCACAATCTTTGTGCAAATCTTTAATACAATCAACCTACTTCATAAACCATCAAACTTTGACATCAATGACAAACCATGCCAAAGCCAACAAACTCCCCCTTTGGCATTGATGTCAATTTCTCCCCGTATGACAATTACAAACTCTCCTAATCAACTCACCTTGCATCACTAACAATTTCTCCCCCTTTGACAACAATGACAAAGGAGTACATGTGCACCAAACCAGTACTCCCCCTATGAAGAAACTCATGGTTCAAGATGCAATCAAGATGAAGTGACCACTCTGTCTAAAAGAATATTGCACCACACAACTGACTGAAAGTATACAAATAGACATACAAAAATCTTATAAAGCAGATAAAAGCAGAGTATAATACATGCCAATGTGAAAAATGTATAGTATCAACTATATAATGCAACTGTACCAACTCAAATAAGCATCAATTATGCCAAAAACTAAAATGAGCAACAATTATGTCAACCTGTCAAAAACCATGTATCAACTGTCAAATGTGCATACCCAAGTTCTGCATATCAAACTGTGAACCTGTTACCACTGTTACCAAGTGCCAAAAAAAATATTACCAGGTACCAAAAATGTAATCATTTGCAATGTTACCAACTAGAAGTGATTACCAAATACAACTCAACTATCCTTAAACATAAAAAATACACCACGCCTCAATTAAGGAGCATCTAAAATAGAAAATTATCCATCGATTAGTACCATCAAGGCATAAAAAAAAAATATACAGAAACCAATGCCCCCTGAGTCAACTAGAATAGTTGAAAACAAAAGAATGATTAACTGATGATGCAAAAAACCACTTTTCAATGCAATTCTATCCAGGCTGATAAAGGAATGATAAACTCCCCCTGGAAATGAGCTCATGATAGAAGCAACAACAATAAAATGCACCTGTACTATATTTGTCAGATCAATAAAGTGTACTAAGTTTAGTGACATTGTAGTGGAAGCACATCAAAGGAGATGCCAAGCACAGAGGCCATAATAACACCAGAAACATCCATAACACCAAAACACTATCATTTTCATCACTGATACTAAGCATGTACTTTTCATTATACAATTTATCCATGCATTAGTCACCTATAAGTATATGGAAAGTCAAGGAACCACCAATGATTGAGATTGAGGTAAGCTCTACATGAAGTACAATATCCATTAGGAAAGGCATAAATAGCATTGTCCAAAAGTCATGAATAACATTGTTTCAACTGTCATATAGTCTACAACACTGTAAACCATGAAACCACATCTCATTGATCAACATGGCTCAAACTAATTACTAGCTATACTACACTTATGTCATAGTGGGAGAGCAAAAGTAACATCAAATTTTTCCCAACTTGTATTGAAGATCTTCATTGAAGTTTGTACTTGATAATTTCCCACTTGGTCACTCTAACAAACAACTATTCCAACATTGAATGAGCTATACCATAGAAGTGACACAGTCTATGAAAGGTATTTGAAACTCGTGCATTAGACATTACCACAGTCCAAACAATGACAAGTAACTAAGCAATTTTCAATGCACAAGACAAGATTGATGTACCCAAGAATGATGCCATCTAGACTATCCACACACCTCAAAACAAGATAACCACTATCAAGAATAGTCAAAGGAATATGCACTATATGGTAACTGTCACACAAATTTATCAGTCACAAAGGTATCCACAAGCAATGGTCACTGGGGTTTCAAGAACAATAGTGTTAAGAACATAGTCACTATTCCAACCATTGTTAACTTGCAAGAATACCATGTAAGGCACAAAGGTAAAAACTTGAAAAGTAGATCACACATATCATTGTAATCACTTCCTGATCAGATCCTTGCAAGAAACATAATTTTCATGAAGTTGTTCAACCTTTATTGTTCAAACCCAGTCAACACTATCTTCATCTCAAATGGAAAATGATCATGTAGAGCAAGTGAAGATGTTATAAAAGCAACATAGAAACCATTTAAGGTATGAATGTCATAGGAAATTCATAAACCAATGCATCCATACTCCTTGAAGTAGTAACAAGTACTAGTACCACAAAACTTTTCCCATGAAAATAAGTCACTGTCCAAAAAATCTTGAAAGGTCCATTGTTCAATGCAAAAATCACATCATTGATAATTGTCAATACAATTCAACTAGAGCAAGTTTCAAAATGGTCTTCAAATTGTCCCTTTCTTGAATATACATGAAGAGTACCAAGTGACTAGCAAAGACAATGCTCCATCCACTGTCAACAAGAACAAAACCATGTACTATTCTATCATCAATATTCAAAGAACTGTTAACAAGAGTCATCAACAACAATTCCACTCTAGAAAACACCAATACAAGGTCTTCAAAAACCATAATGAGCATTGTTTCTATAAACATGAATTGAGATGAACTAACCAAGAAGTAGAGCAACATCACTGCATTTAGTAAATCAAAGTCAATGCATCAACTTAAGTTATCAAGGTATTGTCCTCTTCCATTATCAAAGACAAAACCTCAACATGTATACTAATACCACATTCTGTATATGCAAGATAAAATACTGTTCGAAAAAGAAAATGTTGCTATGTTATCTATGTTGTCATGGGATTGCACCCAGATGCTAAGTTTAAATGCTCATCAATCTCATGAAACATGGAATGATCTTTAGACCTGTGGGTTGTCTATAGTGAAGATTAATCTCTAGATGAAGGGTTGGTTCCCTTTGAATCCTCGTAGAAACTACTGATTTTGATAGGAAAAAGGATAGAAGATTAAACTAAAAACTACCCTAGGAGGTGATGCACCAATTGTTCTTAGACCTACTTACTGTCCTAAACTCACAATCAGTTCCAAACATGAAGCCTTGTTTATTCACAACTCATATTGACATGTTTTGCAAAAGTTTTTCATGTGAAAGGTTTCAATATTTGAAGTTTGTTTGAAAGAAAACAATGTTGTTCTCATAACTCATATTCAACAAATCAGATACACATCACAAACCTACACTATAACATATTGTACTTGTACCTTGAACATTAAAGGTATAAGATGAAAATGAATGGTTTGAAGTAAACCACAATATTCTTATCAAAACTACTCACAAACAACACTTGAATAAAGTATAATCAACAAGGAAATGTTTCTTTTTATAGAAAATGAAAGGAATTTTCTATTACAAGTTGTAACATTTGAAAATCCAATGCTACTAGATCTAAATCTGAGTTGCAAAGCTAATCTTCAACCTAAAAGAGCTTCAAGAGCTACGGTACATGCTAATAGAAAAGCTATAACTCTCTTTTAGAAAAGGAAAAAAAGAGAAGATATAGAAAAGAAGAGAAGCTTGTAACTAAAAGAGACAACTCATGGTGAACTCAAGCTCTTCTTTCCTTAAAAACTCCACCAATATGCATGATGAATCATCCTTGGTCGTGCAAGTTTGAAAAACATGAAAAAAAGGCCTCAAAATTAGAGCAAACTAACCAATTAAGTGTCCAAAACTCTCCTTGAGTGATGGTCAACCCATGTGGGACCTCAAAATTGATGTAAGACTGCCCTTTATGCCTTAAAATCCTCCTAAAAAGGTGGGTTTGTCCTTTGCTCGCCCATCACCTTCTATTTTTCCAATTAAACTTGAATGCTTCTCTTAAGCTTTTGCATGATTCCTTAAATGATTGAATGATAAAAGTATTATATTTGAACTTGAGCTCACTAGGCATAGGATTTTATTGTGCAAAATGACATCTTCTCTATCTCTACATGATGAAATATCTTCTTGGGTGTATGAGATCAAAAATCCTATGTTTAAGAGCTCCAAACTATTTATAACTAAATTTTTATGGCATGAAAACTCCCCTTGACTATTGTATTGCTCATGTGGGGTCTTGAAATTGGTGTAGAGCATCTACAGACTTCAAAGGTTCTTAAAACCCAAAACTCAAACTTGAAAAGGTCAGACTTCATTCACCAAAATTCACTACATTTGTACTTGATGTAAAACATCCAAAAATGAAATCAGGGCATTGACCCTTTTACAGAATCCAAAAATCACCTTAAACATCACAAAAATAAATTATTCAACCTAAGGAGGGTCTTCAATAACTCTATTTTTACCAATCTGCAAGTTTCTTTTGCCAACCTCTCTTCCACCTAGTAGGGTTCCAACTGGGAACCTTCCTTCATAACTCTCCAGGAAGTCCACCAATTTATACTGTGAAATCATATTTGAATACCCATTTGAGCCTTCTAAGACATATCGGAAATTTGGTATGGGTTTCTTTGAAACAAATGACTCAAAAGAAGACTGTCCTGGTTTCCCAATAAACCTAATTAGGCTTGAGCTCATGAGGGCTTATTGGTTCCTCTAGTTCCAAGACTCCACACTCTTCCCTATCACTTCAAGCACTCCTAAAATGACCTTCTTATGCTTTCCCAACCAATTCCCATCCTTCTCTAATGACTTTTCTCCAAAACCTAGCCTTTATGCTCCTTGTTAGCTCACAAAACACTATTTGGTAGCCTAGGGCATCATTATTTTTTCCCAAGACCTAATCCTTTGACCCTATAGCTTGGAGGTCTTTTAAAATACATATAAATCCTTATGTTTACCAATTTGTCAGAGTTTTCAACGGTTAAAACTGGAGTAATGCATTTTTGAAAGTTCATTGTGACCCTAAGTCAGGGTTTTAACCCATTTTTACAAAGCTTGTCATATCTTGTTCAAATCTCAATGGAATTGCATGAAACAAAAACCAATCTCTTGATTCTTTCCATATCTATAAACTATAATGCAAATTGAACCAAAAGACAGATTGTACAGGTCGTACAATGGCCTGCAATAGGCTGCTACCAGGAAATTATGAGAAATATAGAGTTCTATTCAAGGTTTTCAACTCCAATTCAAAAATTTGATCCCTCACTTGACCAAACATGTTGCTAAAGGTCTACACAAGCCTTGGGAGTCACATTCCAATCTCCTTCAATGCATTTAAAACTGAATTCAACATATAGCCACCAATTTTCATGGAAAACTCATAAAAATTCAAAGAGGGCAACATCTTAACTTGAAATCCGACTTCCCCTGAGTCCTGCAAAACAAACAACACTAAACAAAACCTAGAATAACCCATTCCACCAATTCACAAAGTCTAAATCTGTGGAATGGTTTATAAACCATTCTTTAAACTCTCCAATTCTTAATTGGGATTTTCAAACCAGTTTACAGCAAAAATGTTCTTTTATCCTCCAAACTTAATGAAAAGACCTCAAATCACTTTCAAAAGGAAGCTAACACCTTACTCTAAGAAATAAAATCAATATTTAGCCTATGAAATACCGTACTATTTGTACAAGGACTGAAAACAAGAGAGAAACATTGAAAGTGTATAATAGAGTCCTTTTATTCACCAAAATGATTCCAAGATACAATCCTCTCTCCTTGGATTGTCTTCACAAGGCCTTAAAAAGATGTTTACATGAGTCTTCTTAACTGCCCCATCAGTTACAATTGATCCACTATCTTGCTTTGCAAAGATGACTCTTCAACTTCCCGACTTTACAACTTCTTACAATTTTGCAATTTTGTAATTTTTGCAACTTATGCAACAAAAAGACAACTATTGCAATTTGACCTCTTTGACCTCCGAGGAACCTACTCAAATACATTTGACTAGTCTACACATGACCTTTTTAAATTCTTTTCAACATAAAAATTCAAATCTTACATAATTTCATATTAGAGGAACAACATCACTAGGTGCTCCTGCACCAGAAATGCACTTAAACTGCTACATTTTCCTCCAAACACCCCTTACTCATATGACTTCTCCAAATATCTATCACAGCTTCTCATTCTTGATTGCTTATCTTCATCATGAGATCCTTTTGTCTTCCTTGTTCTTTGCTTGAGACTTGTGAAATATAGTGCCCTCTTTGTGTATTTGAAGAAAAATATTTATTTTGCTTAGTAAAGAGAGAAGGAAACTGTATTTTTGTGTCTTTCTCTATTCTTTCAATGAACCCTTTGTTCTAGAAATGAAAATATTTCCTTAGGACTAGTGAAAACTTCTCAAAAACTAAAAACTGGGTTGGTGAGAAATTTAAAGGGTTTTTGCACCTTATTGTTTTCTAATTTCTCTATAAAAATATCAAAAACCCATATTGTATTTTTTGAGATATGATTGGAACACGTGACTGTTATCCTTGGGGTGGAGGGCCTTCAAATGGTTACTCTTTCCTTTGTCTCACATACTTACTTGATTTGTCTCATGTATTGACAAGTGTTTATGGTCTCCTTGCTTAAAAACATTGAGAATGACTTCATAGAAGCCTTGTGATTGTCATCACAATGTTGCTCCCTATTTGAAATATTCCCTCTAAGCTCTGTATGAAAGCTTGAATATAACATATGACTGTCATTTCCGAATCTCTCTACCATTATACTCTCATGAAGAGAAATATTACAGAAAATTTGGACAAACTGTCAAAATTGGGCAACAATCTACTCCATTAAACTGTCATCAAGTTTGTACAATTTGACACAAAGACATTATCATATATTGGCATATCAATGTGAGACCAATGGTTTATAGAAATATGTCCTTACAAGCACTTTGTGCAACTGTCAACTATCATCAAAATCAAAGATGCCACCATAGCCATCAAGATTCAAAATTTCCATGTTCCATAATAAGATCCAAGTTCCAAAGTCATTGGAAGAAACAACTAAAAAACCAAACTTATCACAAGAAACCAATGATATATCACTATCAAGGGCAAGGCAACATCACTGCCAAAGATAATATGCATTGCCACTATCAAAGACAATATCCATTCAAATAATGTATGAGCATCAAAAAGAATTAATTTAAAGATTTTACCACTATCCAAAATAATTTTATCACCAAACTTACTGTCACCTGATGCTACACCACAAAAGAGTATAAGTATAAATTGCCATCAAAGCATCAAAATAAGTTTTATCACTATCACTTTTTTCAAGATCATCCATCACTTGTTAACAAACCATGAACACATGATGTGTTCAAACAAAGCTTATAAGTAAAACTCAATACTATCCATAAAGAGCATGTTATGTAACAAATCAATTGAGAATTAGTAAAGACTCTATCTTGAGCATCACCAAAGCACTGTTTGCATGTAGAGCATTCAAGTCCACTGTTACCAAAGATCATGAAAGATAGTAGTCCATAAAAAATATAACTAAATATTACCAATATCAAAGCACAAAACCATGCAAAGACACAACTTCTTTGCTGCTTACTATAGGGTTTGAATGATAGAACTATAAGCACCTCCCCCTACCCTCATGCTCCTTTTTATGCACTTATAGATGTCACTTGTGTAGTATGCACAAACTTAGACTCATTTTTCTCCTGGTTTTGCTTTCTTCTCCAAACCTTCTGAATGCTTGTCTTCTTGGGATGTTTCCTTCTCCAAACTTTCTTCTCTAGTTTCACAAACCCAGTTTCATAGTCCAAACCAGTAGCATCCTTGTGATGCTTCTACTTTCTTATCATCTCATTCAATTTGTTGGTGCTCTGATAAAACTTTTGATTCTTTTCTAGTTGCTTCCTAAAATTCTTAAGATCTTTCCTTAGAGAGACTATTTCTCCTTCAAGCTTTTGGCATTCAACTATTTTGACTTCCAAATTAGATCTTGTCATATCTGCTATCCTCTTATTTTCTTCAATCCCTAATTTCAGATTGACAATTAACTCATCTTTTATAGTGTGTTCTTTTAATAGATATTTTTCCTCTAGTTGTGTTCTTTGAGACAAAACTTTAGCCTCTATCTTTTGAAAATCTACTAATTTGGTTTGCAACTTCATGCAAGTGGCTTCTTCAACTTTTCTAGACTCTTCCAGTTGCAACTTTAACCTTTGATTCTCCATTCTAAGTTTCTTAATCTCATCAAGGGAATAAATAATTTCACCTTCAAAATCAATTTCACATTCATCTTCCACATACTCCTATTCAAAATCACTCACTAAGTGATCTCCTTCTTTGTTTACACTCTTCTCTACAAAATCATCTTTTGTACTAGGTTTAAGTGGTGTTTGTTGTTCAAAATTCTACTTGGTTTTTCTTTTTTCTTTGTTTCTTTTAATTTTTTCCATAACGAGTACTCCATTACCAACATCCCCTTATGTTGGTTAGACGTATGCAATGGTATGGATCTAATACCACTTGTTGGAGTATAAGAAACACTGGGGGGGTGAATCAGTGTTTCTATAATCAAATTCAATTTAATAGTTTTTCAAAACACATAATTTCTTTGTAATCATTGATGTTCAATTTCAAAAGTGTAACCAAATGTGATAGCTAATAGCAGATCCTTAAACAAACTGAAAAATCAAATGTTGCAAAGTAGATAAAGAAAGCAGCAAGACCAAATTGTATGAAACATAATCATCACATGGATTACAAAAGAATCATAACACACTATTTTTCATAAGTGGAAAACCCTCATAGGGATAAAATACCACTTAGGAAAATGCCTCACTGGCTTAATAAAATCTCACTGATTACAAAGCCTCACTAGTTGTTTTTTGTGCCTCATTAGCAAAGCCTCACTGGCTCCAAAAATGACTCATTAGCAAAGCCTCATTGGCTACACAAAATGCCACATTGGAAAACACAACATCTTAACTAGAAAATATAACTACCTCACTGAAAAAGCCTCATTGGCTACACATAATGCCTCACTGGCAAAAAAATTTCATGTTCAAAATGATTCAGAAAGCAAAAATATAGAATATAATCTCTACTTCAATACAAAACATTTCTTGATTATCTCATTTTCATTTGAGACTCAAGAATCTAAATGTATAAACAATTATAATCTGCACTTAAAGTGCCTTCTTACTACTCATTACGAACTTCCTCATCAAATGCTTATAGCTTGATTATAATAGTAAATGAAATTCATATAACATGGCTATGTGATATCAACATGATAATCAACCAGCCAAACTATACTATTTGAGAATAGTTTATAAAATACAAATTTCATCATAACTGAATGAACCACCATATAGTGATAACTGGCACAAAGATCCCTGTCACCGATGTCCAAAGACATTTTATGAAACATTTGAAACAATGCTAGTTTAAGCCACTCAAGATATGGTTGACAACCCTTCTAACAACTTTTTATGCAACCTTTGAAACTATACAATAGTGCACAGGTCGAAATACCAAACTTGAAGTCGACTATCATAAAGGAGTAAAGCACAAAGGAAAACCCGATAGCTATGAAGGATAGACTGCTTTGTACATAAACACCAGTTGAGAATATTCAAGCTAGGGTTTGCAAACAAAAAATCTTTATAAACGAAACCTTTTTTATTTTAAAGAATGTAGCCAAAATAAACCAGGATTCAAAGAAAAATGTTATTGGGAAACTCCATATGATAGTTGACAATCTTGAAGAAATTGAAACCACAATCTTACTGCTTGAAACCAATTTTCCACAGTTGTAATGGGTATATGTAGGATCATCATGGAAAAAATAGGCCCTTAAGTGGCGATAAAATTCAGAAAAATCAGAGTTGGGAAACTTGACGTAAAAATTTGAATAAGTTATCTATATTATTTCAAAAATATGTAAGAATACAATCTGTAGCAAATTAAATGTAGTTTCTAAACTACTAGGTTTATTTTAAAAAAATATATTTGGTGAAAATTTAAAATTTCAATGCAGTAGCACTTAAATTTCAGGGACAAAATAAGAAGTAGGTGTCTGCCTGACCACCCTAACCACAATAAAATGATAATATTTTTTACAATATTTTAGATATAAGTAGAGGACTCATGTCTGGATGTGATGCATTTTTTTTTTTAATTTTTTTCCAAGTAAATAATTAATTATGAATTTTTTATTACAAATTTTAAAAAATATAAAAGCTCGTATGTCTAACCACCTTAACTTGGTCAAAACTTCATGAAATTCATTTTTTTTAAAATCCTATAGTATGCAAAGCATAGAATGTGACACATACATTTCAAATTCAAAAAATGTGATACCGTTTGAAAGATATAGATGTTTTTCAATCAGCTTATCAATAAGGACTTTAGTCATAATTCAAATAGAAAATGAATAATAATTATTTATTAAATTCAAAGTAAAACAAAATTTGTATTGGTGGAAAGCTAAAAATCTCCTTTAAAAACCCTTTTCGTTTCATCAATTTTGAGTAAAAAAATGTTGTCAGCCACATACCCTACACATACCCATCATATTGCCACTTTTTGGCCCATCATGATCCTGCACATACCCTAATACCACCACCATGAGCATTGTCACTTCACCATCATGAATTCTTCAAACCCTAATCACTCTCTCATGCCCTAGCATGTTCAATGATGAACAACAATACCATATGCCCTCGAGAACTTTCTCAACATAATGAGGGAAACATTATTTCCAAAACAATGATAAGTGAAACATTAAAACATGTGCAATAACTAGCTCGACCAAGTGTCTTTTTCAATGAAAAAAAAACATTATAACATGTATGCAATAATATAACCATGACAAAACCTTTGTCAACTTTATCAAATAAACCTCATTCGATACCAAGACACTACATTATTGCTTTTTTCCATTGCAATAGTATAATTCTCATTTTTCCTCATAATGTTTTTGCAAGTAGGGTATGTGCAGGATCATGATGGGCAAAAAAGTGGCGATATGATGGGTATGTGTAGGGTATGCGGCCGATGACTTTTTTTTTACCCAAAATTGATGAAACGAAAAGGGTTTTTAAAGGAGATTCTCAAATTTCCACCAATATAAATTATGCTTTACTTTGAATTTAATTAATAATTATTATTCATTTTCTATTTGAATTATGACTAAAGTCCTGATTGATAGGTTGATTGAAAAACATCTATAGCTTTCAAATGGTATCACATTTTTTGAATTTGAAACATGCGTCACATTCTATGCTTCACATACTATAGGATTAAAAGAAAAAATGAATTTCATGAAGTTTTGACCAGGTTAAGGTGATCAGACATACAAGTTTTTATATTTTTAAAAAAGTTGTAATAAAAAATTGATAATTAATTATTTACTTGGAAAAAAATTACAAAAAAATATGCATCACATCCGAACATGAGTCCTCTACTTATATATAAAATATTATAAAAAATATTATCATTTTATTGTGGTTAGGGTGGTCAGACAAACAACTACTTCTTATTTTTCCCCTAAAATTTAAGTACTACTGCATTGAAATTTCAAATTTTCACCAAATAGATTTATTTAAAAAAACCTAGTAGTTTAGAAACTACATTCAATTTTCTACAGATTCTATTCTTACATATTTTTGAAATAATATAGATAACTTATTCATTTTTTTACGACAAGTTGCCTAACTCTGATTTTTCTAAATTTTTTGCCTCTTAAGGGCCTATTTTTTCCATGATGATCCTGCACATACCAATAATCAACTCATGATGGTTGAACTTGTTTCAAATATATGCTGACACATTATCAATTCCCACATCTCACAATCTCTGTGCAAATCTTTAATACAATCAACCTACTTCATAAACCATCAACCTTTGACATCAATGAAAAACTATGCCATAGCGACCATGATGCCTCACCATGAAGATATATGATGAAGATAAAGATGCTTGATATATTGGTGAAGATTGTGGAAGAAAATATCTTAATACATTGAAAGTTTATGGAGCTTCATAAGTTGAATGTGCATAGAGATGAAGGTTGACAACTTTATTGTTTAAAGCATTTAATGTAAAATTAGGTTAGATCCAAGGATTATAAGTGATTTCACAAAGGAAAACTCGAAAAAAGCATTCAAGAAGAAGCAAGGCAATGAAAACGTGATTTGAGGCAATTTGAGATTCAGTGCATCGAAACCCTAGTTCGGCAAGCAAAGAAAAAGGTATTTACGAATCTTCTTTACCCTAGTTTTCAAAGAACTTTGTTTGAAAGAAATTTGAATCTATTTTACAATGGCTACACTGAGGGTTATCGAGGTAACAAAGAAACCACAACCTATATTCAAGAAGTATCCTATGAAATCCATAGAAGATAACTCGTTGGGCGCATTTTCACATGTTCCTTATGGGGTTTTTCCAATTGAGGATATTAGGATCTATATTGATGGGAAAATGGATGAATATGATCACAACAAGCTAGGAGATCTATGGAAAAATGAGTTAACTGGAGATGACTTTACCCTAAACCCAAATACAAAAACTTAGATGCAAAGAAACTGAATGTGTGGCAATGGTTTTTGAATTTCTTCCATGTGGAAAAGTGGGTTAGAATGTCACTTAGCAAAATTCATGATAAATTCATTTGGACTGACATGCCCGAAATGATAACAAAGGATGTAATAAGAGAGGTTATAGGTCTATTCTCCACCAAACCTATTCCAATGTTGAAATATGTTAAGAATGAAGTTGTTATGGAACTCATAGGTGCAACCTACAACAAGAGAGCTCTCATCATTGTTAGTTCACAATTAAAAACCCAACTATGAGGCATGTTGTAATGGTAATTGGTTACAAGATCTATTTCACAAATAGGGAAATTTAGTGTTTTCCACCACAATTAATGTGGCATGTAAGATGGTTGAAAAAGGAATGGACTATGATCTTTATGAGTTGGTAAGGAAATAATTAATATAAAACTTGATTCAAACCAAAGAGAATAAATATGTGTTTAAATATGCTACTTTGGATGTATGTTTTCTCTAAATTATTTCTTGAAGGAGCTTCCTAGAACAAATGGTATAAATCAGTTGAAAGGAAGACTAGTAGCACATCAGATTGTAGAATTTATGAGGAGTCTTGGTGACATGAATGCTCAAGTTGAGGCTCTCACAACCTTCTTTTCAATTTTCTAGAAGACGATGCAAGCTAGAGATAGAATCCCAAGGAATCTGGTAAAGAAATATGTGAATGACATCACATTTCTTGTGCCAATAGACCAATACTACATGGAAGTAGTAGAACCAAGGTATGTGTGGATCCTTGAATTGGTATATGAAGTAATTATGGAAAATGTCATTGGTTTAGTTGATGTTTTGCTAAAGAGTCCTAAGGATACATCAAAAAAGGTATGGGATATATGCAGAGAAATCCATGGAGGTACACATGGAGCAAAAGAAACCAATAATTTAGAAGTTTAGAAAGATGGTTGAAGAGATTGTAGAGGAAATGGGTGTATCAAAGGAACAAATGAAAAATTTAAGAGATAAAGCTAAAGGAGAATCAAGCAGTACATGAGGATCTGGATTGAGAAGATTAGGTAGGATAGCTACCACTCCTTCCTCTATTCAGAATTCCTCTAGGAATATACCCTCTACTGAAAATAAAAGGAAAACCACTACTAGTCCTTTGGTAAGGGAGAAATCCCCTCTAGTAGTGCAGGCTATAATAGTTGAGAAGAAGAAAACCACCACTGTTGCACCACCTATCATCCCTAGAAGAGTGAAGCAAAAGGAAAAAAGAGAAAGATTTACAAGTGTAAATGTAGAAAAAGAAGAAGAGGAGAAGGAGGAGGAAGTATCCTTATTGTTCGGAAATAGGAGAAGTGATGCTTCACAAGGTGAAGCAAGCTCTAAAAGAAGAATATTTCACATTATTGATATTTCAACAGTGAAGAATAAATTGAGAAAGAAAAGAAGAGATTTGTAGTGCACATGAGGGAAACGAAGAAAGAAGCCACCAAGAAGGCTTCTCCGAAAAAGAAGAAAAGTCTAGAAACCAAGAAGACTTTAGGTGAAAGCAAAGAACAAGGACAGTTAGAATAGGTAAGGCCTCATTCTCCTATGAAATTGGAAGCATTATTCAATAGTATTTTGCAGAATGAGATGTTATGGGAGACTGCAGGGTGAAGCCACAATAGTGGTTTACAATTTGATGGAGGAAGGAAAACTGAGAAAAAATGACCCCATGGCAAAAGAAGTGATTTTGGGGGTTCGTACAAACCTAGAAGTTCGACCGAACCAAAAAGGGGTTTGATCGAACCTGGGTTCGAGCGAACCCCTTAAAATTTTTTCCGCCAAAAAATTAAAAAAAATGCATATGAAAGGGGTTCAAGCAAACCCCCTTGAAGAGGTTCGCTCGAACCATGGTTCGAATGAACCCCTAGGGGTTTGCTCGAACCCATATGGGTTCGTACGAACCCCCCTAAATCCTCATCCCCTCCCTGAGACACACAAAAAACCAAAAATTTGGAACTTCAGAGCTCGGGTTGAGGATGAAAATGGAGGAATCTTCACAAACCCAATTGGAATCAGGTAGTCCTCAGAATGAGCTATCCAACGAATATAATTTTAATATGTTTTGGTTTTATTATGTATTTGTTTTAAGTTTTATTAAACATAGGGTTTTCATCAAAAATGAAGGTCTTTGTTTTGCACATGTGGAAAATAACAGATTATCAAAAAATTGAAAAATATGAGTGCATCAGATATTGAAGTCCTTGATCCAACAAAAAAATAAATTTGAATTTCGATATATACAAAAAAGGTTATGCGTTATATGGTTGCGCTATGTCTGAATTGTAATTGGTTTGACTTCAAAACTTGATTAAAGAAAAAATATTCAATAAAAAATATCTAACCAAGTGGAAGCATTAGATATCAGAGTTACGAATCTAAATTCGAAAGAATTAGAATTTTATCCTTCATGGAAAAAAAGTTATGCGTTATACGGTGTGCATCACTTTTTAAAAATGTTGTTTTCTGAAAAAAACCAGTTTTCATGGGAGATGGAAAAAGAAGTGCAATATAATTCCAAAAACTTTGAAAAAATAAATTTTAGAATCTATAGACAAAATGTGATGAGACTCTAGTTTGCATCAACTTCAAATTATTCACGGTTTAGCTGCGATAGGTGCAAGAATGTGAATATTTAGTTAAAAATAATAATTTTAGTGTCTAGTTTGGCCAAAAATTGTAAACCACTATTGTGGGATCACCCCGCAACCCTATACAAAGAGGAAGATGATGTGGATAAGGCCACCCTTATTGAAGCTATCATCAAGTACACTTTTTTCCTTGAAGTTGACATGCAAAATATTAAGAAGAAAATACCTGAAGATTTGTGGAATATTTTGTTGGAATGAAGGAAAGAAGTTGTAGAAGAAGAAGAAAGGCTTAGGGAAGAAGCATTGGAAATGAATCTAATTACTCCTCTCTTTGAGGAAGATAGAGCCACCTTGTCTATTGTATTTAGTAAGGAACTAAGAACTAAGCATAGGGTGACACACCTTATGGGTAGATATCAAGATGATCTTGAAAGACTTAGAAAGGAGAGTATTGAAAAAGCAGAGGAAATAGCACAAAATTTGGGAATGATGCTAGTGAATGAAGATGAAGTGAATGTGGAAACTCTTGCTTTAGAATTGAATATTAAAGAGTATGTGCAAACAGATGATGCTCAACATGAGCATGATGAAAATGAAGAAGTTGTACAAGACAACACACCGTCAAAAGTAGAGGACATGACATAAAAAGATGTTGAGGAAGTAGTGATCAAAGAAGACATTGCAAAGAAAAATACTACTCTTCTGGTATCAAAAAGAATTACTCCTCTAGTTAACACAAAAAACCTGTAAAAGAAGAAAACAAGGATGATGACAATGAAAATGATGATGTAGAGAAAGAAGAAGAGTAAGAAAATAAAGATAAAGATAAGGATGCATTCAGAGATGCACAAGTAGAAAGAGAAGAACCAACAAACTTTGAAAATACTAAAGAAAATGACTCAAAGGGAAAGGTTGTGGAAATGAAAAAGCCTTCTAGTGAATCCTCTAGTTCCTCTGGAGATCCCTTGAAGAATCTATTAAGTATGCAACCCACATTCCAACCTATTGTGTCATCACAACTACTACAATTGTCAATGCAATAGGGTAATGTAGATTTGGATAAAATATCTCCTCTCCACAAGCTCCAACTGGGACATGTATTTCATGTATCCACAAGAAAAGAAATCATTTAGACACATCAGAGAAGTTGAGAACTGATGGAGGAAGCGGTGAAAGCATTACAAGAGACCATACCCGGTGCAAACACAGATACATCACTATCCATAATGGAAAACCTAAAATTGTTAATTGATTCTCTTAAGGTGTATGCCTTTGGACTTAAAGATGAAGAAGACAAAGAGGTTGAGAAGATAATTAATGATAATAAAATATTGGAAATTATTGAAAAATGTGCTCTTGCACGTAAAAAGTTTCCAGAATTGATTAAGGATGTACAAGGGTGTATTGATGAGGCAAAGGCTCTTTATCAATATGGCATGAAGTAGCCTGGAGCCACACAGAGCATTAGGAAGGAGATGGACTTCATTGAGTCTCAAATAAACATTGCCTCAAGTGCATATGATCTGGAATTTGACCTAACTGGAAATACAAGGAATGCAATATAAGATATGCATAAGAAATTCTTTCATCTACAAGCCTAGAAAGAGCACATCATTCTATAGTTTGGAGAAATAAGGGACTTGGTCAATCCCAAACTCATGCTTGTTTCAAAAGCCATTTTGAGTGTCGACAAAGCTAAGCAAATGAATCTGGTATCCGACACCGTGAAAGAAGGAGAAAAGATATTATTGGAATTTGAAACTCAGTGCAGATTGTTTGCAAGAGCAAATAAAGATTTGGAAGAAGGTAGGAAAGCATGGAAAACCCATGTATAGAAGCTACATGCATCAACCTCCTTTGGTTGACATATTTTCTCACTTTTTCATGCTTTTCAGTATTTTTTATTTAGATTCTTTGTATATATGCAGACTATGTAGAGCATTTTTCTAGTACAATTTTTTTGTTTTTGCTTTGGTATAGGACACAGGGGGAGTCAATCCAATCCTTTCAGTTTGTATTTATGCTTACATTTCTCAGGGGGAGTTCCGATGAAAGATAAAACAATTGTATAGAACCCTTTGCCCTTGATTTCAAAGGGGGAGAATGTTTTAGAGAAGGTTTTGGAGGTTCTTGGCATGTTTCCATCAATAACAAAGGGGGCGATTGTTGGAATAATGATAATTTTGTCATTGATGATGTTGTTGGCAACATGAGCATTACAATGAGGTCATTGATGTCCACATTGTATCCAGATATGAAGATTATGATGTGAATCATCATGGTTGGCTCTAACAACTTTTGGAGTGGTTTTGGAAGATATTTTTGCAATGTGGTTCAATGGTCTAGAAATGTTGTTTGTAAATTGACTAAGTGTCAACTCTATTAACTCTAGGTAATAATGCTTAAATTTCCGCACTGGTCCACAAATGAAGGTTTCACTTTGCACTTCTAACATTATTTTTTTAGATGTTAGATGTATCTGATTCCAAGTTTCTATCATGTTTTTGTTATTGGATCAAAAGATATGAGGGCTGATGCAAGAAGTTGGGTACACGAAAAGCTCAAAAAGTGGAAATGTTTTTGCTGTTTTTTAGAATTTGTCACACTTGGACTGAAAAATTGAGGCACTTCCACAATGAATCTTAAAAAAATTCAGTAATATGAAATTTAGAATTTTGAATCTAGTTTCCAAATATGTAAATTATTAAAATACCCAGTTTATAGAAATTACATTTTGATAAGGATCTATAAAAACCACTTTTTAAAAGTCCCTTTTTTTTACCATACCAAGCAGGTGTACGGACAACACTTTTTGACACAAATAAAATTATTTTGCTAATTCCTTTTAGGAAAAGAGAGCTCACAACATGAAGTTTGGTTTGGATTTTTTGTGTAATTTTTGGTTGAATATATTTTTTTTTATTAAATTTTTATTGGCCTAAATTGATGTTTTTTCAAATCAACGTGTACAGACAACATAATTGGACATAAACAAAACATTTTTTCACTTTTTTTTTTCATTGTGTAGAGAATTGTCTGAAGTTTGGTCCCATATAATTTTTTTTATAAGAAAATCAACCAATAAAAAGTTATTAAAAAACCAAAAAAACCTGATATTTCAAGCTTAAGGACTAGTTTGCTTAGAAATTAATTAAAAAATAGCAAATGTAATCCAATTTTGACAAAAAATATATATTTAGAAAGTAGACATTGTGTTCTCTAATGGGTTTTAATTTTATAGACTCATTTAGAAAAAAAGTCTATCATTTATGTTATCAAAGTTGGACATTCTTCTTCAATCTGCCCTAGTTTTTTAGTTGCAGGTCAAAGGCTAAGGCTCGGATTGCCAAGCCTTTTCCGAGCCTAAAACTGAGGCAGCATGTGGGTTGGGAATTTTGAATTTAAAAAATGCATACACGTTTTTACAAAACGTGTATGCGTTACAAAACGCATATGCGTTCCTTACTTTCTTGATTATTTTAAAAAATAAATACTTTTTAGAAACGCGTATGCGTTCTAAAACGCGTATGCGTTTCTAAAAAGTATTTATTTTTTTAAATAATTAATTTTTATGTGTTATAAAATGTGTGATCCGGTGGACATTTTTCAGTGAAAATTGAAGTGTCTTATTTTTCTCCAGAATCTGCACCATCAGAAAGAGCTCAGTGTCCTGGTTCCAACGCAACTCAAACGGAGCGAAAAGGAGTCCGTTTGCACGAGTTATGGCCAGTCAAACCTTCGGTCAAATTGGGAATCAGGGGCGTTCAGAAGGCAAAAAAATGGCATCGTCAAAAATCTTCAAAGTCAGCGTCATCGCGAAGAGCTCATCGCAAGCTTTCCAACGCAATTCGTTTCGTCGAAATCCGACATCGGAGGCTCAACTTATCAGCAGTCAAAGTTCAGTTGACTTTGAGGGTACAGCTGCTGACGTCATTATTCCGTACTGTACGGACGGTGAATCAAAATCTGACACGTAGGTTCCAGGTCAGCATTGTACGGACCAATCAGAATTGGACACGTGGCATCTGTACGCCACATCATCAGCACAGTCAGCGTACGCGTGGCAGTGGTCATCGTCCATCATCTGCATCAGCGACACGTCTTCATAATCAGCCAATGAGAGCTGGCCACGTGGCACCCTCCTGGTGCGACACGTGGCCCTGCGTTCTCTTATCGTCAACGGTCAGAGGTTGGTATGTTTGTTAAAAAAGATACATGGAGGTTGGGGGATTCAAACCCCATACCTTCCACCCTCCGCAGCGGCCGGCGACCAACTCGCCTATACATCCGCGCCCAACAATATATTACTACCGGTTGTTTTGTTATAATTTTGTTAAAATTTGGTTGGTAAAAGCCGACGGCCGGGAGTTGAACCCGGAACCGCCGGTGTGTTAAAAAGAATAGCCACCGCTAGGCCATCCAAAGTCTTCGAAATATATGGTGGCATCGATTTATTTTGTTAAGATATTAGAAACCGAATGCCCTAAAATCAAATAATCCAACCCTTAAAGTTTAAAAATGAAAACATAATCCCCCTAAACTGTTAAGGAAGATTTAAATAAATCTTCTAAAGCCCGAGGATGCTAAAAAAATAAGGGCTATAATAATATTTAAATTTAATAAGGGGATTTTTTAATGATTTTTATGTAAATAAAGGGAGATTATAAAAGATTTTTATGTATTTTGGAGAGATAAGGTGGATTTGGAAAATATTGTAAAATCAATTGGTTAGTAACCAATTTGAGAAAATTTTATGTATAAAAGGAGGGTGTGAGGTGAGAGTGGATCAAGTTTTTTTTTCAGGTGTTGAAGTCTTGATGCTGAGGTGACGAAAGAGAGGTCTTGTGGAGATTCTTTGAGTCATTCTTGCACGTCAGAGCGCTGTTATGCTGCCAAAGTGCTTGGAGAATGATTGTGGTGCTTTGTAATTGATTTTTGGAGTTAATCAGATCGGTCTCTCTATTGGAGTGGACCCGGAGACGTAGTCCTTAGGGACGAACTCCGTTATCAACTGTTTGCACTTCTCTTCTTCTCTCTCTTTCTGTCTCTCATTTCCTTCCTTTCTGGTATAATCACCTTGTTATTACTTTCATTTTGTTATTTCCATAAGTTAATTTTGATTTAATTAACTTGGAATAATCATTGTAAAAGCATTGTAAAAGTTAAGCATTTAGATCTGCAATCTAGTCTAGATCCTATACAGATCAAGTTGGTATTAGAGCTTTTGGGTGACTATTATTGCAGTTATTTGTTTTTTGAATGCTAACGAGATCTAGGATTCAAAAGGGTGAAGGCAAGCTCGAAGACTTTGATCCTGAGATCGGGAAGCGTAGAACATTTTCGAAGATGTCAGTTTCTAGAATGGAGGTTCCTGAAGAAATCAGTGAGCAGGAGTTTCGAAGAGCATTCCTTGAGATGAAGGCTAAGGTGGACATTCTTTTTCAGGAGAGACAAGAGCGGAAGGAATGTGAAGAAGGTTCGTCGAAGCAAGAAGATCGCGAAGACAAGAAAGGGAAACATATTGAAGATGGTGGCAAGCAACCAAATCACCCCTTTTCTTCTTCTCCTCCCTCTTCTCCTTCTCCTTCTTCTCCATCTTCTCCTCATTCTATTTCTTCTAATCCTTTCAAGAGTGGGTATAAACCTAAAATCAAATTGGATGTAAAATTTGACTTGCCTAAATATTGTGGTGAACTTAATGCTGAAAAATTGGATGATTGGATTCAACAAATTGAGGTTTATTGTAGAGTCCAGAACCTATTAGATGATGTTGATAGGATCCAATTAGCTACTCTTCGTTTAGGAGGTACAGCCTTAACCTGGTGGGAGAGTAAGTCTAAGGCAGAAGTTTCACAACATGGTAGAGTCAGTTTAACTTGGGCAGAATTTATTAATGCACTTAAGAAGCAGTTTTATCCCTTAGGACATATGCAGCAATTAATGATGGATTGGCAAATGTTTAGGCAAGGGAAGGTCAAACTGTCCAAGAGTACACCCATGAATTCAGGAAAAGGGCTATTGCTTTGAATGTTCCTTTGTATACCCAAGACACGTTGTTGAAGTACATAGGAGGTTTGCATTCCTATCTTAGGCATTCCATTTTGGTTTTGAACCCTTGTAATCTGGATGAAGTGTCTGTTCAAGCTACACACTTAGAGTCAAGGGGTAAAGGATCGTTTATTGATAAGTTTGATAATGATGTAAAGAAATCTTCTAAGAATGCAGAGACAGGAAAAGGAAAGAAGGCAGCTACAGTTAAGAAGGATGAGAAACTTTCTTGTTCTCATTGTGACAAGAATGGTCATAATGAAGATCACTGTTGGAAGTTACATCCAGAACTGAAGCCTAAGTGGGCTCAAAGACGTAATCAGAAACAGAAGGTAAGGAGAAAGCCACGAATGTTGTTATGGATCTTGGTTCAGATTCAGATGATGAGACTAAGATAACAGCGATGGGTCTAAAAGGTAAAGCTCCTATTTCTTGTTTCATTGCTAGTTGTGCTTCTTCTTCTACTGTTAATGATTTCTCTGAAGATGTGAATGAGTTGTTTCATTTTTAAGGGTTGTTGCTAAGAACAGTAAAATTGATGCACTCATAGATAGTGGTTCTCAAGTGAATTTAATTTCAGAAAGTGTTGTAAAGAACTTGGGGTTAAAAACTACACAACATAAGAAACCTTATCCACTAGGCTAGATTTGTGAAAATGATAAGTTGCAAGTAACAAGACAATGCACCTTAAGATTCGCAATCACTAGTAAATTTGTGGATGAAGTACAGTTTGATGTAGTTCCATTGGATATCTGTGGGATAGTGCTTGGTAGCCCTTATCTTTATGACAGAAAGCAATTTTCTATAGGGAAAAGAATCATTATCACTTGTTTAAAGATGGCATTCAATATATTGTACATTCTCACAAGATTAAGACTGATCAATCTTTGCAAACAGGCGCTTAAAGAGGGTAATTAATGCAAGTAAAGAGTTAACTCTTATGTCTGTCAGTACAGGTGGTTCTACACTTGAACTTGGAGTAGCTAACCAGGGTCAGATGTTGCAGGATGCACTTGCAGTACAACATGAGAAAATGATGCTTGAAAGCATTGATGAATCCTTGGGTAAAAATGTTACTGTTGTAAAGGATCGATATGTTGTTGACTTATTCTCTTTCATTTCTGCATTGTTGTTCAACTTGATGCTAGTCAATTTTTGTTGGTTAGTGGCTACGACATTTGATGTAGATGCTTATGGAAGTGATAAAGTTATGTTTATGATCAACAATATTTCTGCAGTCTTCATTGTGCTTGTGAGTCAGGTTTTCAGATGTACAGAAGATACAGGACAAGTGGGGAGGCCAAGTCCTCACTTATTGTCAGGTAAATGCCACTTTTGGAGGTCCAAAAGGTCTTCAGTGGGGAGGCCTGATCCGGTGGACATTTTTCAGTGAAAATTGAAGTGTCTTATTTTTCTCCAGAATCTGCACCATCAGAAAGAGCTCAGTGTCCTGGTTCCAATGCAACTCGAATGGAGCGAAAAGGAGTCCGTTTGCATGAGTTATGGCCAGTCAAACCTTCGGTCAAATTGGGAATCAGGGGCGTTCAGAAGGTGAAAAAATGGCATCGTCAAAAATCTTCGAAGTCAGCGTCATCGCGAAGAGCTCATCGCAAGCTTTCCAACGCAATTCGTTTTGTCAAAATCCGACATCGGAGGCTCAACTTATCAGCAGTCAAAGTTTAGTTGACTTTGAGGGTACAGTTGCTGATGTCATTATTCCGTACTGTACGGACGGCGAATCGGAATCTGACACGTAGGTTCCAGGTCGGCATTGTATGGACCAATCAGAATTGGACACGTGGCATCAGTACGCCATGTCATCAGCACAGTCAGCGTACGCGTGGCAGTGGTCATCGTCCATCATCTGCATCAACGACACGTCTTCATAATCGGCCAATGAGAGCTGGCCATGTGGCACCCTCCTGGTGTGACACGTGGCCCTGCGTTCTCTTATCGTCAACGGTCGGAGGTTGGTATGTTTGTTAAAAAAGATACATGGAGGTTGGGGGATTCAAACCCCATACCTTCCACCCTCCGCAGCGGCCGGCGACCAACTCGCCTATACATCCGCGCCCAACAATATATTACTGCCGGTTGTTTTGTTATAATTTTGTTAAAATTTGGTTGGTAAAAGCCGACGGCCGGGAGTTGAACCCGGAACCGCCGGTGTGTTAAAAAGAATAGCCACCGCTAGGCCATCCAAAGTCTTCAAAATATATGGTGGCATCGATTTATTTTGTTAAGATATTAGAAACCGAATGCCCTAAAATCAAATAATCCAACCCTTAAAGTTTAAAAATGAAAACATAATCCCCCTAAACTGTTAAGGAAGATTTAAATAAATCTTCTAAAGCCCGAGGATGCTAAAAAAATAAGGGCTATAATAATATTTAAATTTAATAAGGGGATTTTTTAATGATTTTTATGTAAATAAAGGGAGATTATAAAATATTTTTTATGTATTTTGGAGAGATAAGGTGGATTTGGAAAATATTGTAAAATCAATTGGTTAGTAACCAATTTGAGAAAATTTTATGTATAAAAGGAGGGTGTGAGGTGAGAGTGGATCAAGTTTTTTTTTTCAGGTGTTGAAGTCTTGATGCTGAGGTGACGAAAGAGAGGTCTTGTGGAGATTCTTTGAGTCATTCTTGCACGTCAGAGCGTTGTTATGCTGCCGAAGTGCTTGGAGAATGATTGTGGTGTTTTGTAATTGATTTTTGGAGTTAATCGGATCGGTCTCTCTATTGGAGTGGACCCGAGACGTAGTCCTTAGGGACGAACTCCGTTATCAATGTTTGCACTTCTCTTCTTCTCTCTCTTTCTTTCTCCTTTCCTTCCTTTCTGTTATAATCACCTTGTTATTACTTTCATTTTGTTATTTCCATAAGTTAATTTTGATTTAATTAACTTGGAATAATCATTGTAAAAGCATTGTAAAAGTTAAGCATTTAAATACTGCAATCTAGTCTAGATCCTATACAGATCAATGTGTATGCATTATATAACGCGTACGCGTTTGATAGTGCATACGCGTTTTTTTAGGATCGGGTACCCGATCCTAAATGCATACGCGTTTTTTTAATAACGCGTACGCATTTTCTACGAGATTTTTTTTTTGGCCGAAACTTCCCCTCTTCGTGTACCCAACTTCTTGCTTTTACCCATGAGTAACATAATTTATTTTGGAAAATTACAGTTATTCTCTGTACAATGCATTTGTGTCACAGGAGAGTTTGCACTTCTCCATATATAAGTTTTTGGCTTTGTGGATTTAAGGAGATGTTGACAGATGAAAGTGGTGTAGGAATTCAAGTTGGCATTGAGTTTTGAGGTTTGCATGTCCATATGTGGATACACAGTTGAAGGATTTTGTTATTAGGTCTTTTATCGTGCCAACCTAACAAGTTTAAAGAAATGTGAAGGTTAAATAAGTGTTGCGGTCTTATGTGGGATCAATTATAGGTCGATGCCAACCTATTTTAAATTTATTTTGAGGATTGAATCTTTGCACGAGATATGTATGGAAGTTTTGAAGTTGACGAGCTATATTTTGAGTATTACATCTAATTAGGCTGGCCTAATTGATGTTAGAGTTGATGCAGATATATATGTTAGATATTTTTGGTTTTTTGAGGTATGGAATAAACATATGATGTGTGATGAAAAGATCCTACATGTGAATAAATTTTCAGAGCAATGTGAGTTTAAGTTGTAGATGTTGAGAAGAAGATTGAAATGATGTGAATGTAGAGGAAAGTAGAGTGTTAGATCTGAATTAGACGAAGTGTGTAGAGTCAATTTATTGAGCTTCATTGGAATTATATTTCATGCATATGAAAGATGCAATTGTAACAGTTCAAAATAGGTTGTGAGCCACCATCTCTCTTTTATCTTTTTCTTTGTGGGTAGTGAGTCCACCTGCGGTGAGCACTTATGTAAATATACTATAACAGGTTATAATATATTGTGAGCTAATCCTCACTATGGTTTTTCCCATTTTGTATTTTCCAAGTAAAAAACCTAGTGTTGATGTGTTATTTGGTGTTGTTGATTTTTCATGCTTTCTTTCTTTATTATAGTTGAATATTCTTTTGGTAGTTGGATGTTTGATGTTTGAATGGTTTAATAGAATACTGATTCACCCCGCCCCCCTCCCCCTCAATATTTTGTGTGTTCAATAATTGGAACCATCACATAGGATAATTTATAAGGTCGATGGCACCTTAATCTTAACATAATCATTATAATAATCATCAATAGGATAATCATCATAGATTGGTAATCTAAAATCAACAAGAATATCACTAGGGATAGGAGAAGGTGCCTTAAAAATATATGTAAGGGAAGTTGAAGTGTGCATATCCACATCATTAGACTCCTTAAAGAATGATGAATCAAGAGAGGCATGCGAAGGATAATATATAAGTGTAAAAGAAAAGTTATCATGCTTGCCAAGCATAACATCATCCGAGCCAAGATCCATAGTTGTATCACATGCATATAGGGATGAAGTAATTGTTAAGCCACTATCTTAGGCCACAAAAGGACATATCATCATAAAGCATAGTGACATAAGAAGTGATATTTTTAAGGAAGTTGGAGAGGATATCTATGATGAGATAATGCAAATCAATAGTGTGGAAAAGGGAAATTAATCTTTGAAAAAATATAAAAATTAGAGTAATATCATATTTGAAAACAAGTGTAGGCCTTTGGTGAAGAATTGGTATTTTGATTATTTATGTTCTAAGAAAATATTTCCTCTATATTAGTGTAATATCTCTAGACTTGTGCTAAAACTCTTCCCTATGTAGGTTCTATTTTACTAATTGACACCTTCACTATGTCTGTAGATTTGTCCTTTGCACACAAATATAATCCTACTCACTATGTACTTTAGCTTTACAATTCACATGATTCACCTTTTCTTTCTTTGTCTTTCTAATATTTGAGATTGTTATTATTTAGATTTAATAGGTCTTTGAATGATTTTTGTTGTGTCAAAAGGGAACATGTTCACCTAGGTCAACCCCCAAAAATGTGTAAAATATTGAAGACAACAAGTTAGCACCCTAAAATGATTTATGCAAATTTTGATTCATTTTAAGTGTACCAAATCCAAGTGTTTCACTATTCGTTGCTCATATGATTCTACGATAAGAGATGATGATCAAATGTGAGAGGGTTTGAAATGATTCTTTTAAATGCAAGCACATAACACCAAATCCCATAAATGTGTGTTTAGACAGCTTACAAGAGCTAGCAGAATAGGTGGGAGTTTGGTATGTTTGAATTCAAATTTTGAGAAAGGCTCAAGTCCATGACTAGAGGGTTGACCCCATCGTTGTAGATATGATCCCATATAGGAAAAAGAATTAGATCCAAATAGATAATGGGTAAATTAGAACAAATGCATCAATAAGTGTAATAAATACAAAATCTGAATGAATGTATCAAGATATATCAATATAAATAAGGTAGAGGATAAATGTAGTTATATTAAGAAATTCTCTCAAATATTAAACATGGATATGCAAATTTTACTATTATACTTTCATTAATTCCATGAGCCAAATGTCATATCACTATAATCTAACAAAATAACTTTTATATTTGTTTAATGAATATTTCCTATTTAACTTTACTTAGTAAAGAATAATAGAAAAATATGAAAAAAGATGATGGAGAAGTACACCCACAAAGTTCTATGAAAAAGGAAATGGATATGGATCCTTTTACAGTCCACGATATCATGCGATCTGTTTTTTGGTCTACACATGACTTACAATATATGAGACTGCCCTTATTCCATATAGGAGACACCTAATTGTACTACAAATGAAGTGTATGTATCTTAGCCTCTGGAGGATTTGAACTTGTGACTTCTCCTTCGAGAATACAAATTCTTCCCCAATAAGCCAACTCATGTGTACTAGTGGGCCAACCCAAATATACTAGGCCACCTCACGGTGATGTAGAAATACAGCAACAAAGTTTTAACTAAAC
Organism: Sequoia sempervirens; assembly: GCA_007258455.2. Classification (NCBI taxonomy): domain Eukaryota; kingdom Viridiplantae; phylum Streptophyta; class Pinopsida; order Cupressales; family Cupressaceae; genus Sequoia; species Sequoia sempervirens. The sequence continues at coordinate 686,575,222 of VDFB02000003.1, forward strand.
GCAAGTCAAATTTGGGAGAACATTGATGAATGTGTACTAGGTATAAAACGTCACTCTCAAGATTGGATGAAGTTGATCCATGCCACACAATCCATGCGTACTCAGTATCTGATTTACCGACGGCAAGGTGATGACCGAGGAAAGTTACCTGTACAATTTAATTGATTAGAGACCGTGGACGATTTATACTCAGTCAATGCGCGTCTCAATGAAGACCAGAGAATGGCAAACGAAGCAGCAATACGAGCAAAGACTTTTAATGAGATTGGCCAATGTAAAGTTGTGCACATAGAATGTGGATAATTGAAGCAATTCTCCAGTCTTAGCCAAAGAGAGCTCAACAACAAGGGCCTTTTTCATCGTCTTCTAAGGAGATTATCGATAGTTTTAGTGATGATTTTTCGTTTCAGAATTATAATAACAATGCGTTTGAGCTTCCTCCATTCACCATCTTCGACCGAGATACGTCGTGGGATTATCTTCTTTGCTCCGATGACCAGATTTTCGGCATGTAATTCTTGATTTTCTCTACTTTTGATTCGGCCGTTTCTTGAAAAATAGCTACATTTGGTGTAGAATAGGCTATAAACAAATTGCAAGTTTAAGGCACCAAGAAAGTGAGCTCAAAAAATTAAAAGGAAGTAGCCCCAAAATAGTTCGTAGCCAAAGAAAACCGCAGCCTGCAAGGAAAAGGAAAGTATTTGAAAATTTTATTTTGAAGCTGCCTATGTAGTAGCTGCCCCTAAATAAATTAACAGGTGCATCCGTCCGGTCAGAAGACTAGTCGCTGCCAAAGAAAGATATCAGCCACAACAATTGTTAATTCAGATTGAAGGGAAATTGAAGTTTGTTTTATTTATTTATTTTAATCAGGGTTTTATATCAAATCCAGGTTTGTTTTATTTATCTGGTACGGGAGCATGAGTTATGGGCTGAACCTCTTCAGCTAAGAGGCAAGGATTGAGGTGTATCCATTTCACCAAATTTGCTTCGGGCATGATCCCGATTTCATCCCTTATGATGTCAAAGCCTGCACTCAGCAAGACTTGATCTCTCGTGGACTCATTCAGAACCATTCGACTTCGCTAGCAGACTAAAGGCCCATTGACTGAAGTTTCATTTTTAGAAGAGCAAGGATATGAAACTTTGAGGATAAGAGAAAAAGGCTAAATAATATAATCTATACGCTCACATTAAATATAAAGATTAGTCAATACTTATTAAAATATCAAATATTTTCATTTAATTAATTTATGTTGTATTATCATATGGTGGTTGTGCTCAGAGGTTGATACGTGAATGCTCCTCTCATGGTATAACAATGCATATGAGGATGTGATAAAAATGTCTTAGGAGAGGGCTAATTTATAGATTTTTAATTGAAGGTTGGATGTCTAAGATCAAGTCAAAGGATCAAGAGTTCATACTGAATGACTAAGATCAAGCCAAAAGATCAAAGGTTCATATTGGATGGCTAAGATCAAGCCAAATGATCAAGGTTTCATGTACAAGTGAGGAATCAAGGGGTTAATTGATTTTAGCCTACTTACTGAAAAGTGGAGAAAATAAACAATTAAATAAATAGATTTATTTATTTAACTTTTGGGATGAGAATGGAGGAATTAGATAAATATATATTTTAATTTATTTATCTAAGATTTACTTAAGGTTGACTATAGGATAAGGATGATTAAATGAATAAATTAAGCTAGAAATAGGTTAAGGATGAATAGTGACTTTATTAATTAAATAATAAAATATTATTTAATTATTGAGGTGATGCAAATTAGATAATTAATAGAACAACTAAAGATTTATTCAATCAATTATAGAGGAAATGATTGGGTTATTAAGTAATTGAGAATGTGTCAATTGTAAATACCTACATTTTTTCATTCTTTAAAGTGGCGCTGCAAAGTAGCATCATTTCAAAGAAGAATAAAATTGGTTGGAAGATGATGGCTAGATTAAGGAAGATGCCTCATTCATTTGAAAGAGGAGTGACTAGGAGGAAGAATGGTGTGGATGAGGATGCCCTCTTGAGAGGTTGGGTGAGTTTAGACAACATTGGCATGCTCTCAAAAAGATGAAAAGTGAAAGATAGGTGAGATAGAAGAGGTGAGGGACAAGTAATGAAAGGATAAAAAAATAGATGTGGGATGATTTATTCTTAGTTATGTTGCACTAGTTTGAGCTCTCTTTATTTGATATTGCATGAGATGTTAGGCACTAAGGTATAAGGAACTGGGGTGACAATGTGTTTCATACACAAGAATATAAGTCACAAGAAACCTTATGCTATATATCGCCATGATATGAAAGACCATGATACATTGTGGTAAGTAGGTTACAAAGACTAATACTTATGGATGCAAAAGCTAATGTATACAAAAAATAAAGAATTCTTAAAATGATACAATTTAAGAAAACATGATGTCCCAATCAAACTAAAAAAGACAAATTTATTGATAGATGATAGACAAGTGTTGTTGATGCGGGAATGATATATCTCAAAACAAAGCAAGGATCAGAAAGGATACATCTAGATGATGACGATTGTATTTTGATCAAGGTTTGCAATGAGATTGGGAGCAAGACCAAGGATGTGATTGGATGGTTTCCATAGATGTAGAGATAGATTGTATGGATTTGGATTGGCTTGTAATTTGGATTTCCAAAAGCATTGGATTGATGGGGGATTGCATTAGGTGGCATAGAGCGTAGCCTATAGCTTTGATGCAACCACATACACAATATAGATTTTGTTGATAAATATTATTCAAACACAATCACAATTATTAAGAATGCTTCAATTAAGTTTGCTTCATTTCTCATTCCATCTTAACTTCTCTAGCTAAAAAAAATCCTTAACTAGTAAAAATCCCTCCTAAAAATCTATCAATTTTTAGTACTATTACTTGCTTACTCATTTGACTATGAAACTTTCCAATTATTTGAGTCTCACTAAAGTGAGACTAATTGTGAACTAAAACTTTCTAATTACATGATTTTTTTTGAGAAATTAAAAAAATCCAAATTTGTAAGTTTTTGGAAAAACATGAAAATGTCATTTTGAGGCCTAAACAACTGAAAACAATCCTAAAAAAAGGGTTGAGATGTGCTCCAATCAAAAAAATTCTATTGAGGTTGGACTCAACTCTTTGAGACACTCCATGTGAAATTTGAACCCAAACAGATTCTTGAGTCAAAAGTTATGGCGTCCAGAAATCCCTACATCAAGCTTGACACCAATGACAAGGGATGATGAGGATGATGGAATGAAGGGAGATAAAGAGATGGAAATACATAGGGGATCATGATGGATGGATGGAATTTGTTGATACATGAGGCCTTTAAGGATGAAACCATGTAGGAAGAATATTCTCCACTCGAGATATATCATGTATAATGAGGCACTTGAATGCTTGGGATGATGTGTGATGGGATAATGGTGGATAAGTGGTAAGGGATATGAAAGATAGTGGATAAAAGATATTTTGGTGGGTAACTTAAAGGGATTGTGAGGATAGGAGATATGAAAAGTATGAATGAACAAGATAGAAGTATTGGTAGGGATGAAGGATGGAAATCCAAGAGATGGCACATGATAGATGTAGTGTAGGGGAATGGTTGAAATAACTATAGAAATATCTACCAAAGTCATGGAACATGGTAAGGTAGGATGGTGGGGAATTGTTGAAATAACTATAGAAATATCTACCAAAGTCATAGAATATGGTAAGGTAGGATGGTGGGGAATGGTTGAAATAACTATAGAAATATCTACCAAAGTCATGCACATGGTAAGGTAGGATGGTGGGATTAAGGGTATAATTTGAGCAATAAATTTAGATACGATGGAAAACATCATATTTGACAATGAAGGATCCGAATTTGGAACAACTTCGGAAGAAAAAACTTGTGGTGGATCTTTTATTAATTCCACGCGCCGCATGTAATTCATCACTATAATCTAGCAAAATAATTTCAATAGATTTAGAAAAGAATTCAAGAATTGAGAGAGTCCGAATCACGTGATCAAGTTTGACTCTAAGCATCTCATTTACTATTGTGAGGTGATGACAAGGAAATCTCAACAAGGAAGATTTGGTTTGACCCCCTCATACTGTCAATGCACGTCTAAATGAAGACTAGACAATGGCAGACAAATCAACAGTAGGAGAAAAGTCTTTGAATGAGATTGGTCAATGTAAATATTGTGCACATAAAATGGTCTTAGCCATCAGCCATGGCACCACCAAAGAGAGTTCAACAACAAGGGAATTTGAGCTTCTTCCACTGAACATCTCCGTCGAATATATGTCGTTGGATTATCTTCTTTGCTCCCACGACAAGATTTTAAACATGTAATTCTTGAGTTCCTTTGCTTTTGATTCGGCCATTTCCTGAACAATAGCTACATTTGGTTCAGAATAGGTTATAAACTATTTAATATAACCTTGTTTCTACTACTGCTTTTTATAACAAAAAGAAAAAAATCTCACACTCATTATACTGAAAACAATATAGAATTACGAATGCATGAAAGTTACTTGTGAATTTCATTTGGGCACTGCTGTTCAAATCTCAAATTATCATCCGGCAGTGTGATTTTTCTGTTGGAACAAAATAAAATAGAACATTAATTTCTGTCAGCATTATACAGATAGTAAATACATGTTTTAGTTTATAAAGGAGAATGAAAATATTAAATAATTTGCACGATAAGATATTTCTTATTAGTTTTCTAAATTGTATGATTTTACATAAAATTTTGTTATGTCAAAAATATTTATTTATTGATGTATTATGTAATGATTTTTCTCTAACTAGTTCAATAAAGATTGGAGTTTGATAAAATTAATTTATACATAATATTTATCAAAGCTAGAGATCGTAGGAGACCACAAACAAGAAAAAAATCATAAAAGTCGTGATATTGTGGACAATTGAAAAATGATAGATCACAAAAGCAACCACAACAATTATTGAGTCCAATTGAAGGGAAATTGTTGTTTTATTTTTAGAAGAGTGTATATCAAATTTTGAACATAAAAAAACAAGTTAAATAATATAATCCATTATACTAGAAACAATTGCAACACTCACATTAAACAAAAAGGTTAGTGAAATTGATAAAAAAACATAAAATATTCTCACTCAACTAACCCTTGTTGTGGGGAAGTGGGATTCATAATTTCTGAAGGCAATCAAGACAAAGAGGATGAGGACGATGGCTTTTGCGCTGCTATGCGCTTCTCTTCCCCTTGTTTCACTGGTTGCTGCTCTCTGTCGGAGGTGTTGTGGAGAGGTGTGACACGCAGGTGTGGAAGTGAGAGAGGGATTTTGTATTCCTCTGGTGAACCTGATGTTGGCGTCTCTGCAACAGAGGATGAGGACGCTGCTTTCTGTTTGTGGGGGGTTTGGTTGCTCCAACATGCTACTTCTGGGTTGGAGTTTTTCTGACTGCTTCATTATTTTGTGGGAGTGTCTGCTGTGTTGGGGGGTTTATGGATGCTCGACTCCCAGTCTTGATGGTTTTTCCTCCTGGTGGTTTACGAAGGATTTGTGACCTTTCTTGCTTGCCTCTCAGGGGATTTGGTGTGATTGTTTCTCCTACCCTGGTGGTGGTGTTTCTTCTTTCTTGCTACTTTGAAGACTTGGTAGTCTTCTGGTTTAAGCCCCCTATCTTTTTGAGTTGGCATGGTTGCTTGAGACCCCTCTTCCTCTACGGTTGGGACCTGGTTCTTCTTCCTGGGTGCCAGTGCGGGCCTTTATGGTTTTTGGCCCTTTCTATGGTTTGCTTTGTTGAAGAGACCTGATTGCTCGAGCCCATCCTTCCTGCTCTGCTGCTTTGCTTTGCCTTTGTCCAACTTTTTGGACTCTAGGTTTGTTGAGCTCTTTGGGATTGGAGGGGTTTTTTCCCTATTTCAAAAATTTGTATTCCTTTCTTTGAGGCTATCGAGCATGGTGTGAGTGATTTTGTTTCGCTATGGTCTTGTTGGTTTTTTGCTCCTTTGACCTTGGTGGGTTGGAGCTTGGTGAATTTATGGACTATATTACCTGAGAAAACAATTGTTCTGGCTCTCGGTGGAGTTGTTCTTGATATTATTTTGGGAAAGCTAAATATGCTCTATAAGGAAGACTTCGTTGTTCTATCGGTTGGACCATTTACTCATTCTGTGACTTATTTGTGGATGGTTTTCAAAGGTGTTGAGGACTCTTAGGTTTCAATTTTTCCTTTTCCCTTTCCCTTTATCAGTGCTTCTTCTCTGACCCTTGTGGTTTGGGGTTCAAGGTTTTTGAGGGCTGCTTAGTCTAGGGAAGTGGTTGTTTTGGATCCTATGGGGGTTGTGTTTGTTGCTCTTATGGATAAGCTGATTTTGTTGCTTGTTCCCTTAGCCTTGTTTGCTAAGTTTACTCTTTTCGTTGGAGTATCTTATTTCTTCTTGTCTCTACATTTCAGGCTTCCTATTGAGGTGGTTACCACTCCTTTTGAGGTGGAGACCTCTTCTATAGAGGTGGAGAGGGGTTTTGTGGGTGCAAGTGGTGGCTCATACTTTCTTAGTAGGTTTTCTCCATTGCGGCTCCTATTGAGGTGGTGGCCACCCCTGTCGAGGTGGAGTCTGGGTCTGATGTTGATTCCTTATTGTTGTGGTTAGGGTATTCTTGGAAATTTCTCCTATAGAGGTGGAGGGGCTAGTGGAATGAATGGGTTTCTCTGCCCCATTAGTATTTTGAGTGTCTTTGGCTCAAGTATTGGTTCTGCAAGTGTTTGGAGTTGGAAGAGGGGAGCTCTTTGTACCTCTAGTACTACCACTGATTATGGCTCTCAGAGTGATTGGTTTGCCACAGTGTTTAGATTTGAATTTGGTTCTCGAAGAGTTAAGACTATTGTGAGATGGTTGTCTCATGATCTGTTGGTTTCAAAATGTTTTGAAATCTGTAATAATTGGTTGGAATTTTGGGTTGTTTTGTCCACCCTTGGGAAGGTTATGGTGTTTGGTTGTTGTGTTGTTATGTTGTGGATGGCTATTTGGCATGTTGAAGAATATGAAGGTATTCAATGGACTTATGCATCATGCCATGCTGAGTGCAACCTCAGGACTTATCTTTCTACTTTGGTTATATGGCTGCTCTGAATCTGTTGGTGCTTAGTTTTATTATCCTGGACTTCTATTTCATGATAGCTATGTTATGGTTTCGTACCTACTGGACTTTGGTTAACCTCATAAATTGTCTATGCACTATTTTGAGGATTAACTTGGGTATTTTATTTTTGATTGTGTTGATGATGGTTTTGCAGTTGCATTTTTGGTTACTTGGCTTTCGTGCCATTTTGTTGCTATTTTTAGGTAGGGGTTGGTGTTGTTCTTCCCAACCTATTTTTATGTTTGTTGTTTTGGCTTGTGACCATGGGATCAGGGCCCTTTCCTTGCTTACCTAATCAAAAACTAACCCTTGTTGGATCATGGTATGGTGGTTGTGCTCCAATCTTGATATGTGTGCTCTCTCCTTGCAAGCATAACAATATATATGAGGACATGATAAAATGACTTAGGACAAGGTGAATTTATATATTTTTGGCATATAGATTGGACAACTAGAATTGATTCAAAAGATCAAGGGCTCATATTGGTTGAGACATTTAGGAGGATGAGAGGAGAACAAGTGTCCTTATATGGATGGTTGATGGAGAGGAATCCAAGATTGAATGAGAATCTATGATGGAGAATCCTCTTGGAAAAGTTGGATGGTCAATATGGAAAGGGGTACTTGGGAGCACCCTTAAGGGATTGGAAAGTACTTGAACCATGTGTGTTGTACAAAATCCTATACTCTTGTGTACAAAGGACCCATGTATTTGTACACTTTGGATAAATTTTCATTATTTGAGAGGATTTTAATAGGATTTGGCATGTGCAAGTATAAGGTTAAGGGGCTAATTGATTTTAATCCACTTAATAGAAAGTGGAGAAAATAGACAGATTAAATAAATATAAATATTTATTTAATTTTTGATATGAGGATGGGGGGAATTAGATTAAAAAACATTTGGATTTATTTATCTAATATTTACCTAAGGTAGACTATAGGATGAGGATGATTAAATAATTTTAAGCTAGAAATAGGATATAGGTGAATAGTGATGAATAATGACTCCATTACTTAAATAATAAAATATTATTTAACTAATAAGGTGATGAAAATTAGATAATTATTATGATAAATAGGTATTTATTTAATCAAGTATAGGGTAAATGTTAGGAAATAACTTGCACAATAGAAGAATATGATATGAAATATGCTGCAAATACTTGATAATAACTGAGAATAACAAGCCACTTCGAGGGGGAAAACCTCCAAATATCTCTAATGAGAACACACTTCACACTTGATGATGAAATAAGACTCACAACCTCCTATATATACCTATTTATGCCAAGGATATCACCTAGGCCGACTTAGACACACCTATATAAGACTTAGGCCGACCTAAACAACTAAATAACAATATACTAATGATAATATGACTTAATAGAGAGTTAAGATAGCCACAAGCCGACTATTCATAACCTGATGTACAATAATATTAAGGGCGTAGCATGCCTCCCTTCTTCAAAGAAGCATTGTCCTCAATGCTAATCAAGTTTGGAAACTTTTGAATGAACTCCTCATCTTCCCATGTGGCATCTTCAACTGGTAAATTCTTCCATTGGATGAGATACTTAGTGATAGTTCTATTCCTCAGCTTCTTTGTGCGTGTTTGACGAATGCACTCTGGTTCCAAAATGATTCTCCCTTCTTCATCCAACTTGGGAAGTGTTGTTTGAGTGGGAATATTATGCCCAATTACCTTCTTCAAACAAGAAACATGAAAAACTGGATGTATCCTTGTTGTTGGTGGTAACTCAAGCTTGTTAGCAACAGTACGGTCTTCTGCATGATTTGGTATGGACCATAATACTTTGGAGACAACTTATTATTATTTCTTTGCTGCTTTAGTGAGATTTGCTTATAAGGCTGCAATCGCAAGAAGACCCAATCCCCAACTTCAAAACACTACGATGTTGGTGCCTGTTGTTTCATTCAATTTTGTGCCATGGCTAAATTCTCCTTGAGTCCTGAAAGTACTTGTTGTTGATGAAGCAAGTGGTCTTCTACTGCCTAAACTCTTGGGGACACCTTAATTGATGATGTGATGGAAGGAGGATGATATCCATAAAGTGCCAAAAATGGAGACATTTTTGATGAGCTATGAAAAGAAGTGTTATACCACCATTCCGCAAGTGGTAGCCAATCTACCCACTGGGACTGTTTCTTTGAAGTGAAACAACGTAGATATCCTTCCAAACACTTATTAACAACCTCTATTTGCCCATCTGATTGAGGGTGGTATGAAGAGCTAAGAGCCAATTGAGTACCCAAACATGAGAATAAATCTTTCCAAAAGTGACTAGTGAAGATAGGATCATGATCACTAACAATAACTTTAGGTGTACCATGTAGCTTTTGGATATTCTCCAAAAAATCTTTAGCCACTGCACTTGCTGTAAAAGGATGTGCTAATGCAATGAAATGTGCATATTTAGTGAGCTGATCAACTACCACCATGATGAAATTATGACCTTTAGATTTGGGAAGCCCTGTGATGAATCCATAGATATCTTCCCAACGCTGGCTAGGAATAGATAAGGGTTGCAAGAGACCTGGTGTCTTAATTGTCTCCCCTTTATGCCTTTGACACACCAAACATTCAGCCACAAATTTTTGAACATCACCCTTTAGCCCTTCCCAAAAGAAATCTTGCTTGACTCGATGATATGTCTTCAAAAATCTGAATGACCACCCACTGGAGACTCATGCAACTCTAGAATCTTGATTTTAAGGTTGGAATTCTTGCAGAGATACAAATGCTCTTTATACCAAAGAGTATCTCCCTTCCAACAAAACTTATCTGAACTACTAGGATCACTTTTTAATTGCTCGATGAGATTACTTGTCGCAACATCGTTTTGCCACTCTGCTTTGGCTTCCTCCACCCAATTCGCTTGTAATATTGAAAGGGCACACAATAATGCTTTATCTTTCTCATCCTTCCTTGATAGTGCATCTGCGACAATATTTTCTTTCCCTTTCTTATATACAATCTCAAAGTCATATCCTAACATGTTAGTGACCCATTTTTGTTGCTCTTCAGAAGATAGTCGTTGTTCCAAAAAATATTTTAGGCTATCATTATCTATCTTAACCTTGAAATGTCTACCCAATAGATAAGGCCACCATTGTTTCACTACATGGAGTATTGCTACCATTTCCTTCTCATAAATAGGTTTTAGTAGATTCTTACCTTTTAATTGACGACTCTCAAAAGCAATTGGTCGACCTTCTTGCATGAGCACTGCTCCTATCCCATTTCCAGAAGCATCACATTCCACAATGAATTCCTTGGTGAAGTTAGGAGTGGTAAGTACTGGAGTTGTACACATAGCCTCCTTCAATCTCTCAAATGATGTATTGGTAGACTCATTCCAATGAAAAGAATCCTTCTTCAATAGAGTGGTGAGAGGTGCTGTTATACTACCATAATTCTTCACAAATCTTCTATAGTACCCTGTCAATCCAAAGAATCCTCTGAGTTTCTTAATGGTTTTTGGAATAGGCCATTCCATGATAGCCTTAATTTTGTTAGGGTCCACCTTTACTCCTTCATGTGAAACTATGTGTCCCAAATACTCCACCTCTATAAGACCAAAAGCACACTTGGATGGCTTAGCATAGAGTTTATGATCTTCAATTATTTGTAATGCTTGGTCCACATGTTGCAAATGTTCTTCCCAAGTCTTGCTATAAATCAATATATCATCAAAGAATACTAACACAAACTTTCTCAAGAACTTCTTAAAAATGGAATTCATCAAACTTTGGAATGTAGATGGTGCATTGGTAAGACCAAATGGCATCACCAAAAATTCATAATGACCCTCATGAGTCCGAAATGCTGTCTTACAAATATCTTCCTCCTTAATCCGAATTTGGTGATAACCAGATCTAAGATCTAACTTGGTAAAATACATAGCTCCATTTAATTCATCTAGCAAATCATCAATGACTGAAATTGGAAACTTATCTTTAATAGTGTACATGTTGAGCACTCTATAATCTGGACACATGCGCCAAGTATCATCCTTCTTACGTACCATCACCACCGGCGAGGAGTAAGCACTTTGGCTATGCCTGATGATTCCTGCCTCTAGCATCTCTTCAACAATTTTTTCTATCTCACTCTTTTGTATGTGTGGATACCTATAAGGCTTGATGTTTGGTGGTTGGCTCCCTGGGACTAACTTGATGGCATGATCATGATCCCTCTTAGGAGGAAGTCCTTTAGGCATATCTCCAAGAACAACTGAGTGACGATCAATTATAGCTTGCAAATCTGGATGAGTAGGAGTAATAGATTGAGAGACTTCTAATGAACATAGTTGGGCCACAAATCCATCCACTCCTTTCTTAAGCAACTTTTGCATTTGATGAGAGCTTACCATTTGTGATTTTTCCTTCAACCCCCTTAGCTCTACTAGCCTTCCTTCTGATTGAAATCTCATGAATAGTTCTTGGAAGTTCATCTCAATTATTCCTAATGTAGTAAGCCATTGTACTCCCAAAACAATATCTGCTGCACCCATGGATATCACATACATTGGGGTATCAAGTTGATAATCTCCCATGGATAATTTAATGCTATGACACTTCCCTGAACAACTAATTGTACCACCATCTGCAATCAAAACTTGAAACTCTGGAGCTAGATATATGAAACAATTTAGATGAGTAGCTAACTTTTTGTTGATGAAATTATGAGTACTACCTGAGTCGATCAACACTGTTACCTTCTGCTTCTTTAGGAACCCCACCACCTTGAGAGTTTGTGGAGCACTGAAACCTGAGAGTGCATGACAAGAAATGATTGGTTGAGAATCATGTGATTCCTCATTTGACTCCCTTTCATCTTCTAGTATGGGTTCCTCCTCTTCTTCCTCATTGGGACCTTCAATATAAAACAATTTCTTTTCACTACATTTATGTCCTCGACTGTATTTGCTATCACAATTGAAACACAAGCCTTTTTCTCTTTTCTCCTCAATTTGTTGTGGAGTCAACTTAGTAGGTTGTGTTGAATATCCTTTCTCTCTTGTCACATTAGCCCCTTGCTTCTTAGGAATCAAATACTTCTCCTCTACCCTGCGTGCTAAGATAAAAGACTCATTTATGGAACTAGGGATAAACATGCGTACCTCATGTTGAATGTGATCCTTGAGACCACCCAAGAATAATTCATTCAAGTTTTCCTCCGTAATTGTATCCACCCTTAAGGATAGATTTTGGAATTGCTGAATATAATCCTTAACTGATCCTGTTTGTTGAAGTTTAGCTAGCTGGTTGAAGAAGTTGTCTATGACACTATTGCTATATTGTGCTTGGAGTTCCTCTGTAAAAATTGACCATGAGACGGTGAGCCCCTTTTTTCTTCAATGAGTGCAAATCCAACGATACCAAATGAATTGATCTGGTTCTAGATATAAGGAAGCCATCGTGACCTTTTGTCCATTTGGGATTTGGTGTACTTCAAAAAAATTCTCCATTTGGTTTATCCATGTTAGAGGATCCTTACCATCGAACTTGCACATATCCATCTTTGGAAATAAATTCCTAGATCCCATAGGAGTACTAAAGCTTGTGTTAGTAGTAGCTAACCTAGAATTTTCACCTTGGTCGCTTGAGAACTCCTTTCTTGATTTAGCTATGTAGGTGCTTAACATGTTTCGCATGCCCAACATATCCATCTTAATTGAGAAAATTTCTTCCTTTACCTTATTGATTTCTTCATTATGAGTAATATCCTTGATTGTTTCACCATCCTTATCAGGAGTCTTCCCCGGAGTGACAACATTCTTTTTACCCCTTGTTGCGGGCCCTGTCATGATGGAAAACACTAATATTGAAATAAATCACACAAATGAAACTTAAATTCTTTCAAATTTTTACTGTAATCTCCTTTAGTATGTCTTCAAAAACCCAATAAAAATTAGACTCCAATTCAACAATATGTGAGAGATATGTAGATTCCAAAAAAAAGTGTAGAAACACTAATTCTGAAATAATTCGCTTAATTCTACTCTAATTCTTCGGAAATCTAGACTGTAGCTTCTTCAATATGTTCTTCAAAAACCCTTTAAAAATCAAAAAAAAATTCACCAAAATCTGAAAGATATGCTCTTCCCAAAATCGCCTCCAAAATTGAGAAAAACCTTGCCTCTATGGTGCCAAGATCATGCTCTGATACCACTTGTTAGGAAATAACTTGCACAATAGAAGAATATGATATGAATTATGCTACAAATTCTTGATAATAACTGAGAATAACAAGCCACTTCGAGGGGGAAAACCTCCAAATATCTCTAATGAGAACACACTTCACACTTGATGATGAAATAAGACTCACAACCTCCTATATATACCTATTTATGCCAAGGATATCACCTAGGCCAACTTAGACACACCTATATAAGACTTAGGCCGACCTAAACAACTAAATAACAATATACTAATGATAATATGACTTAATAGAGAGTTAAGATAGCCACAAGCTGACTATTCATAACCCGATGTACAATAATATTAAAGGCGTAGTAGTAAATTACCATGTTATTAAATAATTGAAAATGTATCAATTTTAGGTCTTTACATTTTATCCTTCTTTAAAATGGTGTTATGAAAAAACATCATTTAAAAAAAGAATAAAATTTATTGGAAGATGGTGGTTAGGTTAGGGAAAATGCCACAATCATTTGAAGGTTCAAGAGTGACTAGGAGGAAGGATGGTAAGGATGAGGATGCCCCCTTGAGAGGATGGTGGGGTTTAGAAAACACAAGTGTGCTCTTGAAAAAAAAAAAATAGAAGATAGGTGCAATAGAAGAGGTGAGGGATAGGTGATGAAAGAAAACAAAATAATGGATGGAGGATGAAATTCCTAGTTATGTGATAATTGTTTGAGCATTCTTTATTTGATATTGCATGATACATTATTCAACAAGGTATAAGGAACCAAGGTGACAATGTGTCTCATGCATGCATAAGAAAATAAATCACAAGTAACTTATATTTTATAGCACCATGATATGGAAGACCATGATACCATTATGGTAGGTAGGATACATGGACTGATACACATGTGAGAAAAAAGATAATGTATACAAAAAAAAGCATCCATAAAATTATAGAAAATAAAAAAAGATGTTGGCTTAATCAAATTGAAAAACTGAGATTGATTGATGGGTGATGGACAAGTGTTGTTGATGTGGGAACAATATATTCCAAAAGAAACATAGGGATTTGGAAGGATACATCCTGATGATATAATTATTGTATTTTGATCAAGGATACATCAATCAATTGAAAGTGTAGCTCCTATCTCCCTGACATTTGTAGCACAGAGTTTAAATCAAGATTTCACAACTCCATCACAAGGGCTAAATCAAACATTCATACCTAGTCTTGCAACCAACCTTGCTAAAGATTTTGGTCATACTTCACCATTTGAAAATAGTACACTTGTGGGTACTTTTGAAACTAATCCTCCACCTCCCACCACCACTTGGACACCTACCTTTGGTGCTCCTCCTGTTCTTGAAGCTCCAAATTAGATACACACTATGCTTGAACTTCATTATTCCACCACCACTTCAACATTTTAGGGACACCTTTCTTCATCCACACCTATGAGTGCCACAAGTATGCCTAACATCACACAGAGTGGTACATACCAAATATCTCAAAGCAACAAACAAAGGCATGTCAATAGTATATCACAGAATTGTAAACAAAGATTTTGGCACATGAATGTTCTTTCTAGCCCTTCTAGGGTTTTTCACATAAACATGGAAAGATGGGCCAAAATGTAATGTAAATGTATACACCTAAAAATAGACATGGCATTTAGTTAATTAAATACCAGTTATTTAATTAATATTCGACTACGTATACAAAAATTCTCAATTTATTTATATTGTTCATATTCTAAATTCTCCAAATCTAAAATCATATTCTTCTAAATTAATTAAATAAACAAATTTCCATAAGCTTGTTTTATTTAATTAATCTTCACTAATCTCAATTAGGAATTCAAGCACATGTCTACAACTTTTTGTGCCACCTCACCAAGGTCACATGAAAATAAATAACTCTAATTTTTAATTAGAATTATCTTCAACTCATTTTAAAAAGTACATGACTTATTCCCCCCACACTTCCACCAATTTTAGAAGCACATGGTCTTCTCTTCCCACACTTGAATCTTCCATCCAAATGGCATGTTTCCCATTGGTCAAGAGATTCTTCCATCTAAATGGCATGTTGTCTTTGGTCAAGGGGACAACATTTTTATTCTCTTCATCTTCACCATCCATTCTTCTTGTTCGAATTTAGACTGTTGATTATTGCCACCTCACTATATGCTTGGGAAAGGCTATAAATACAACCCTTGGGCATTGTATTTTGCATCCACATTTGAAGTAAAGTTATCATGCAAGTTTTATCATGGGAGCTTGGAGCATTTTGGATTCTTATAGCTAGTCTTTACATCATGTTTTACTTTTCATTTACATCTTAGCTTTAAATCTTGCACCAAAGTTGCATTTTATGTCCCATATTGCATCATAGTTGCATTTTAGATTAGTTCATTTTAAGTTTGCATTTGAGCATATGTAGAATCATGCATAGATAATTCTAGTTAAATACCATAGCATCCACCTCCACTTGTTTATTTATCATAATCACTATCATCCCTTCATCATAGCATTCATCATCATTATTTGCATATAGTTTCATGTAGGCATTTAGTTCGCTTGCATGTTGAATACTAATCTTGTTTCTTAAGTGCCATTCTAATAGCCTTTGTGCACATAGAAATGAAAAATGAGGGACAAAATGTCAAAAGAATCATTAAGAATAGAGGAAAATGAGACGTTCTTGAAAGATTTAGTTTGTTGCAAATTAGAATGACTTGTTTGCTTTGAATCTTTAATATAAATTGTTTCATTAAGGTTTGTGTTGATACAAACTTTACACATTTAACACACACACAATAAAAATTCAAAGATTAATGTGATATGGATGGAATGTGCCTACATGAGATGATCTAAATGTAGAATATTGATGAAATAGATCACTAATTGAATGCAAACTAAGAAATGAAAAGTGTTTGAAAACACAATGTTGTATGCAAAGATGAACTAGAAACATGAACAAACAACAAAATAATTTAATGAAACTAGATGAGGTGCACTTGGAGGCTGAAAGTTGATGTTGAAAGTTCTGGAATTCTATAGAGATCAATGTTGAAGCCCACTAGGACTCATTTGCCATAGATGGTGAATTAGTCTTGTTTTTAGTAAAATCCGTCGAAACAGGTTTTGAGATGCCGAGAACATAGAACTTCAGAAAATACTTTTTCTAGCCTAGTAGTGGGACTCATTTTCCACAGATGGTGAATCAGTTTACCTACAGATTTCTAAAAATTGAAAGGTCAACTCTGTGGGTCCTAGTCTGCACTTTTCTGCCTGACAGCTTGTCGAATCTAAATCTAGAAAATTTGACAGGAAAATGATCTCCAAGCTTCAAATAGGGTTATGTTGACTTTTATGAATTTGATGAATTTGCAACACCTTTTTGACACCTTTCTCTTTCAAAAATATGCCTACAAGACTTGCAAACACACATGCAAACAGGGGAAAAAGGGTTAAGGGTTAGAGTATAGGGGTTTTCCTTGGTCAAACCCCAATTTGGTAATCAAACCCTTGATAATGGAATAAAATAAAGATGGAATGATGAAAAAATAACATGCAATTTCATAAACTCATGAAACCCTTGATGTTGAAGTCTGAAGATATGTTGCTTCAAGATGATTGAATGCTTGATTGAGTGATGAAAATGCTGAAATGCTATGATAAATACATGAAAAATTGAATGAATGTGTGAATGGATGAAATGGGGTTTAAAATAAATAGAAAATCATGTATTTATACACAATTATGCCCTAATTTCCTGAAAATACATCACAGGATGACCTTAGGTCTTAAGAAATAAAAACCCACCACTAATTTGAATTTATTTTGATTTTTGTGCCAAGCGAGACCCATTCACCCCTAGTGGCGAATGGGTCCCACTCAAGGCATATGAATGGGTGTTAAAAATTAAATTTTCTTATATGATGTTTGTCAGGTTGTATTAAAAAATACACTTAATTAAGGTCTGTAAGTGCATAAAGGGGCCAAATAAAGCATAAGAAAGGTGTATTTGTCGATGACAAGTCTAGAAAAGTATGAAAGTTTGTTACAAGACTTTACAACACCTTAAAGTAAGACTTGGTAAGTGATAAAAAGAGGGTATGTAAGTGAATTATAATTAGAAGAGTTTAGAAAAGTGTGAAAATTTGTCACGACACTTCACAACACCTTTACAAGACATCATAAAGTTTTAATGATTCATAAAGATTCAAGACCTAATGTGAATGTGTGGGTCACATTACAACATTAAATCAAGGTGAAATCAATCCAAATAAGCACAAGGAGGAACAAAACAAGAAAAAGTAGAAGGGTTACTTTTTTTGTGTCCACAATTAGCCCCCACTTTAGTGAGAGGATGAACTTTCTTCAAACTCACACTAAACTAGCCAAACGTGCAATCAAGAGGGGTCTGAATGCACTAATACTTGGTCAGATGATACAAAAACAATCAAGAGGGATGATCAATCCCCCAGGATCAAGATCCCATGGCAAACAAATCATAAGCACAAAGGAACACACATAAAAAGAATGAAAGAGAGAAGTTGAAAGTTGGATCAAGCTTTGATCATTTTTCCAGCTCATTGTGAATTATATCTAGGCTGTTTGTTTGGAAATAAAATGCATACTCAATTTGGAGCGATGGAAATCATGGTTTTCTACCAGGTGAGAAGGCCCAAAAGGTGAGAAACATACACTCATGGTTGGTATGTACTCACAAACACACAGGTGGCTATGGGGAAAAGCCATGCCTTGGAATGGGCTTCCCGCTCAACCATACTATAGTTATACCTCCTGATAACTTCAATAAGGCACCACAAAGGAGAATGTCATTTTGTGCTTCATGAGACAAGCAGAGCTTCATATTCTTAGAACTCATGAACAAATGTGATGGCACCACAGGCATGCAACCTATGTTGTGCAAGGTGGCCATGTAAATGAAAAATGTAACATGCAAAAGAATGTTCAAAGGAGTCTTGCTTAGTTCATGCGAGGTCTATAACTTAGGGAACATTGTGTCTAATGTCTCTAAGAGAGGACCAATTAAATATTAGTTCTAAAGTTCACAACTTAGGGGATGCAGTGTTTCGCATTAGGCCACTAAAAGGAATGCAATATGCTAAGATATATCACTCTCATGAAGGACACTATATTCAATGTCATCCACAAAGTGACAAACACATCATATGGAACAAGAAGGTTGCACTAAGAACCAAAAATTCTAATGAACTATGCCAAGGTATTCCCCCACTTTAAAGGAATTGATACAAACCATTTTGTGAGAAATTACTTTAAAGTAGTGAATGAAAAATGCAAACAAGAACAAAGACATGAGAGCCAACTTGGAAATCCCCTATGCCAAGTCATACATTTCTGAGTAAGGCTACATCATGAAAATTGATGCAATGAAGGAGAACAACCAAACCTACTCACTTTTTTCTTGACAACAAATCAAATCACCAAACATAAAACTTCCCTTGAGGCAAAAAAATTTATTTGCAACCCAACCTTACAAGGCAATTTCCTTCACAAAACTCTTAATTCAAGGCATCCAATTGAGAATAGAGCACAAATTATTTTGTCTAATTTTCAAACCTCTTTAAGAACCTTCAAAATGGTAGACCCAAACCCTATAACCAACTTAGTCATCTCAAATTTGAAACCTACCAAAATAGACTGTTCAAAATAAAAATTAGGCCTTTTAAGACCCCATAACCAAGAAACTCCAACTTCCCAAGCCAAAATATCTTTAAAATTACCCCAAGCAAGTGTAATAATATTTGTACAAACACCTTAGATCATTTACCATTCTTAATTCATGATATATCAATGTTATTAGGTTTCCACAATCCATAAGAATATGAGAGAGCAATTTCTGGATTAGATTGTGTAAGCTTTTTTGGATCGATGTTTCGGATCACACTCCGTGATCCATCATCAGGATAGAGAGCTCAAGGAGATGAAAAAAAAAAAAAAAACATACATTCTAAACCCTCATTTTTGTCTCCAAAATAGGACTGTAACAACTTTGCTTGACAAAACAGTCAATAAAAGGACACCAAAAACTCATAAATTCACCAATTCATTTCTTGCAGTGAATTCGCCTATACCCAAGCACCCATTGAAACCAAAATTACACAAGATGGACTGACATTCTACAACCAAAACTTAATAAATCATCATTGTACACATAATTACTAGGATTTTCCACCTTTTACAGTCCTAGGGCATCATTTATTCGGCCCAAAACTTTAACCAATAAATCTACTACCTTGGAAACCTTTAAATCACACATAAAACTACTTGCTCACCAATTTTCAGGTGATTCCATTGGTTAAAATGAAAGAAACTCAATTTAGATGCCTCATTGTTTACCCTAGAAGAGGGTTTCACCTGCCTGGAGAAATCTTCTCATAACTTTTACAAATCTTTATGGATTTAAATGAAACAAAATGAAAATTCAAGTAGATTCATAGGGCTAACACATACAATGGAGGAGGAGAGGTTTCTTGCTCAATTATGGCTGTACAATGGCTTGAAAACAATGAAAATGCAGGAAAAATACATAATAACAATATTTTTCATTAAGATTCTTCTTTATTCATCAAGTCCCAACCTTCCTCAAGATGTATGAGGCTACAAAATGCCTTTTTAAAGACAATACAATGTGTATACCTGAATTTTCAACTACCTGGCCCTTGGTATTCCATGATTTTACATATTTTTTATTTTTATAAAATTGTCTTGACAACATTTTGTCAAATTTTGCAAATTTTACACTTAACGCTCAATAAACCCCAAAATTCCTATCTAAGACCCAAAACAAGTTTAATATGGCCATTTTGACAACATTTTGTCAAATTTTGCAACTTTAACACTTAATACTCAATATTAAACCCCAAAATGCCTATCTAAGACCCAAAACAAGTTTAATATGGTCATTTAGGCCTTATGACCATATGAGATTAACATTTTTAGATCAACAAGTGAAGTTGCCTCCTAGAGGCATGATCTTGATAGGGTTCACCTACACCACAAATGAAAAAGGAACAAAATAAAAAGGGGTTTCCTCCAAAAATGAATACACCAAACACATAAGGGATCTATGGATTTGGGGTCAGTATGTTCATTGTTGCAATGTTTTGTAAGGAGCTCAAAATTGTCATCATTCCCCAAATACATAGAACTAGAAGAAGGAAAAAAAGAGAGTGAAAACAAAGAAAAAGAAAGATCTGTTTTGGGTCAACATGGAAGAGACATAGGATGTCTCAACACTTTGCATTGTCCCCAAAAGGAAACCACAAGAAAATGAAAATAAAAAATGAAAAAGCTTTTCGAGGTCAACATGAGAGAGACATTGCCGTCTCAATGCCTTGCGTCATCCCCAAAAGGAAAAAAAAAGTGAAAGAGAAAAAGAAAATAAAAAGATATTTTGGGTCAACATGGAAGAGACATTGGGCATCTCAATGCTTTGTGTCATCCCCAAAAAGAAAACACAAAAGAAAAAAAGAAAGAGAAAAAGCAATGTACAACATATAGAAGAATGAAGGGAAAATAGATGAATTGCACAAAGAGAGAACATCAAACATCATGTCATGGGGAAACACAATATGCACATGCAAATACAAAAGATAAATAAAATGCAAAAGACTAGTAAGGCAGATGCAATTGAGCTATCAAGCAAGTCATTTGCCTCCCAGTCATGCTCATGATGTGTTGAGGGTGGGCAGCTAGCCAAAGAGACAAGTACAAGTGTCAAACTAGGGGAAGTATCAGGTTCTACACTTGATGTAGGAATTTTTTTATTTAAGCTAATGGAAGAGAAAAATAATGTATTTAGATCATTATGCACCTCTTCATCTATTTTAGTGATCTCATCATCGTCATCCAGATTAATCACGACATGAGGACAGATGGTAATGTCCAATGAAGGATGTATCAGGAGTTTTGATTGTTGTATTGGATCATTTTGTTGTGATTGGGGAGGAGGGTCATCTTGTAATACTATTTAAAAATGTGGATGTTTATTTTCTTTATTTTCTTCAGTTTGTAATTGACAAGCAAGGAGATGACATCGATGCCTATGCTCCCTAGCACCCTAGTTTCTTTTTATTCTATTTTGAAGTTGTGTTGGTGTTAGAGTGGGTTGATCCACCATAGGCTCTTTTTCTTCCCTAAGGGGAGGAACAAAAGGAACCATAGGAGGTGGGTCAATCACTTTATCTTTTACTTTGTAGACTTTTTTTATGCGAGGGGGCATGATAGGGTTGCTTTCATTATCTCTTGGGCATTTGGATGAGGAAGGTGAAATTTTTATTGTTGGTTGATCTTGAGTTTCTAGTTCAGGTTCAGGTTGACGAATTGTCTCATCTAGGATGGGAGTGTCGGAGGTGGACAGGGATTTGTTGTGGAGGGATAATTCGGAAATTTTCTTTGCTTTAAACTTTTGGTAAGCAATGAAAAATAAATCTTTGTGAGATGTTATTGGTTCCATGGGATCTTGAAAAAGGGCTTCTAAGGAGAAGTTTCCTTTTGAAGACAAAGGTTTAAAGGAACTATGGTGAATAGTGAATATGTCATTGTTAAGTAGAAACTTTAAAAATTTGTATATCACTGAAGGGACAACTTTCATCGAGTGAAGTCATGGATGGCCTAGCTGCAAATGGAACTGATCCAATTGCAGGATGATGGAGAATGTTACATCCACTGTCTTAGGTCCTATCTATAGTGGAAGGGTGATTGATCCTATCGTAGGGCACATAAAACCATTTTGTTTTTTGATCCATGCTCTCGGTTTGTCATAATCATCTTGGTAAAGATCATGTAATAAAAAAATTTTCTTAGTGATCACATTCTCTGTACAGGAGGGATTTATGAGTATCCCATTAGTGGGCTTATCATAAATACGGCTGGCTATGAAAAGAGGACCATTGAGAAGATTCAAAAGAGTATCCTTAGAAGAGAAAGTAATGTCAATAGATTTCTTAGATTGGCCCTTATGAGGGATAATGTCTATCACACTTACCATTTCATGTATAGGATCAATAGTAGTGGTATGTGGAATAGGATCAAGATGTTCAATAGTTGTATGAACATTCATCACATCATTGTTTTGAGTTTCACTAGCTTTGACGAATGAAAAATTATGTTTGGGCATTAGATTGGTAAAAAATTGCAAATTTTGATTGGGCGGGGGAACAAACGTATTTCCCTTAACATTAATATTTGAAACAAATAGATGGCTAGAATCAATGAGGTCTTGGACTAGGTGTTTAAGACACTTACACTATTCTGTGTCATGTCCATTTTGTCTATGATAATGGCAATAAGAGTTTGGTTGAAAGGTTGGAGGCAAAGGATTAGTTAGATCCAATGGTTTAATAGTAGGTAAAGTAATCATTTGTTGTTTCAATAGTTGGGACATGGTGTTATGAAGAGTGTCTGGTGAAGGTGTAAACTGTATTTTTGGATCTCCATAAGTAAAAGGTATCATGGCTTTAACAGTTGTTACTTGGTTGTTGATAGGTTGAGGTGGTTGTTGAGGAGGGGGGTTGAATTGTAAAAATCCTTTGTTTTTTTTTCTAAAGGGTTGTGAAGTGTTTGGGTTGACGTGTTCAAATTTTTTAGTTCAGTTAGTAGTGGATTTTACATCACGACTACTAATCGAATTGTGATAGTCATGAAGGGCTATACATAGATGCATGAAAGAGGGAAATTTCATCATGGTAAATTTGTCTTGGATGTGACTTTGTAACTTTTCAATGAACATATTTTGGAGATGCAGATTAGGAACCTTGACATCGATTTGGGCATAGAGTGATTGATAGTGTGAGATGAAATCAATTACTTTTTCATCCACATTTTGTTTACATCTCATTAGATCATCCAATGTCTTTTTGGGAGTCATGTGCACTTGAAAATTATTTATAAATGCATCAACTAGTTCATTGAATGAATGAATTGAATTGTTTGGTAAGGATGAAAACTACTCCAAGGCAGTGTCCTTTAAGGTCCTAGGAAACAGTTTGGCCAATAGTCTATCATCAAGAACAAAGTCACTGAATAAGGTTGTGTAAACATTAACATGATTAGTAGGATCTCCCTTCCCTTTGTAGTTCTCAAATATAGGTATATCAATTCCTTGTGGAATTTGTGTTCTTAATATTTCCAAAGATAATGAGCTACTACAGACATAATAGGTGGGTGGAGCATTTTGACTTTGACTTATGGTGGATAATTGTTGTTGCATAGAGGAAATAGTGTGGAAGAGTTGTGTGAGGAGGGGACCAGGATAGGTGGTAGGAGGTGGAAGATAGAATGGTGATGGAGTTTATGTAGTAGTAGGACAAGTGAAGGGAACACTGATAAGTGGGAAGGTGGTGGAGGATAGAACCTTCGATGCCATAAAGGAACTAGGAGTGCTAGTAGGAATAACAAAGGAAGAAGTGACATTACTAATAGATTGCATGACTGTTGAAACATGGGGAGTGGTGTAGGTAGGTATGGATGCTATGGTTGAAAGGGGAGGAATGTGAGGTCCTCTGTGGCTAAACATAGTGTTTATTGGTTGAGATGTACTAGAGGTGGAAGGAATGTGTTTATGGTATATCTCAACAATTTGTTTCATAATGTCTAACCCTTCGTTACATTCAAGTAGATGATGGATATTGTCTATAGAAAGAATTGTGGTGGTTGAAATGTTTTCAAGACACATGTTTTATTGCATGTGCTAAATCCTCATGAATGTTAATTATTTTTTCTTATGGAAAATGATCATTTTGTGTGTCAAATTGCATGTTATGGGAAGGAAAACTATTGCTAAAGGTGGGATCCATGCCTAATGCACTATGATCAGTATGAGGAGTAGTAGTTCAAGACAACCCAAGGTTCACAAAGAGTGTGCTATCATGGGATGCCATGAGTTGTGAACTTCTTCTCACTAAAGTATTATCAATAGGGCACCAAACACTCATACAAGGGCTACTAAAGACGGGGTGGATGCAAATGAAATGCAAACTAGGAGCAATAAAATGCTAATAAATTTTTTTTGGAAACTATAACAAAGATGTAGTAACAAAAAATAGAAATGCAGAAAATGCTTAGAAAATGCTAGAAAGTGAAGTGAAAAATGTGCAACTCGACTAATTTTCCCAAGGTGGCGAATGAGTCCAAGGATGATTTTTTTTGAGTTATTTCAAAAAATATAAGATGATTTGTATGCTTTTCAGATTTTTCGTATGCATAACTATGATGCAGATGTAGAATTTTAGTGTTTTTAAATGATTGGAAATGCAAAAATGAGATCTATATGATCTTTTTCACTAATGCAATTTTTAAAACCTTAGGATGCAAAACAATGCAAAACCTAATGCACTGTTGATGCAAGCTAGCCCTAGGATGTAAATGCACCTAAAATCAGAAGTGAAAATTTTCTAAAGATGGGTTCACCAAAATGTAAACAAAGATTTAAATGGCACTCAAATGTTCTTTCTAGCCCTTCTAGAGTTTTTCACCTAAAAGGGGAAAGATGGGCCAAAATACAATGTAAACATTCAAAGATTAATGTGATATGGATGCAATGTGCCTAGATGAGATGATCTAAATGTAGAAGATTGATCAAATAGATCACCGATTGAATGCAAACTAAGAAATGCAAAGTGTTTGAAAACACAATGTTGTATGCAAACGTGAACTAGAAACATGAACAAACAAGAACATAACTTAATGAAACTAGATGATGTGCACCTAGAGGATAAAAGATGATGTTGAAAAGTTTTGGAATGCTACAAAGATCAATGTTGAATCCCATTGGGACTCATTCACCACAGATGGCAAAATAGTCCCATTTCTGGTAAAATTTGTCAGAACAGATTTTGGGATGCCAGGAACACAAAACTTCAAAAAAAAAATTTCCAGCTTGGAAGTGGATTCATTCACCACAAATGGTGAATTAGTCCAGCTGCATATTTCTAAAAATTCAAAGGTCAACTCTATGGGTCCTAGTCTACACTTTTCTGCCTGATAGCTTGTCGGATCTGAATCTAGAAAATTTCACAGGAAAATGGTCTCCAAGCTTCAAACAGGGTTGTGTTGACTTTTATGAATTTGATGACTTAGCAACACCTTTTTGACACCTTTCTCTTTGAAAAATATGCCTACAAGACCTACAAACACACATGCAAAGAGGGGGAAAAGGGTTAAGGGTTAGAGTATAGCCTGGGTTTTCTTTGGTCAAACCCCAATTTGGTAATCAAACCTTTGATAATGAAATGAAATAAAGATTGAATGATGAACAAATAACATGCAATATCATAAAATCACCAAACCCTTGATGTTGACGTCTAAAGATATGTTGCTCCAAGATGCTTGAATGCTTGATTAAGTGATGAAAATGGTAAAATGCTATGATAAATGCATGAAAACTTGAATGAATTTGTGAATGGATGAAATGGGGGTTAAAATGAATAGAAAATCATGTATTTATACACAATTATGCCCTAATTTCCTAAAAATACATCACAGGCTGACCTTAGGTCTTAAGAAATAAAAACCCGCTAGTAATTTGAATTTATTTTGATTTTTGTGCCAAGAGGGACTCATTCGCCCCTAGTGGTGAATGGGTCCCACTTAAGGAATATGAATGGGTGTTAGAAATTAAGTTGTCTTAAATGATGTTTGTTAATTTTGTATTAAAAAATACACTTAATTAAGGCATGTAAGTGCATAAAGGGGCCAAATAAAGCATAAGAATGGTGTATTTGTTGATGACAAGTCTAGAAAAGTGTCAAATTCTTTTACAAGACTTTAAAACACTCCAAAATAAGACTCGGTAAGTGATAGAAAGAGGGTATGTAAGTGAATTATAATAAGAAAATGTTTAGAAAAGTGAAAAAATGTGTCACAACACTTCACAACACCTTTACAAGACATCATAAAGTCTTAATGATTCATAAGGATTCATGACCTAATGTGAATGTGTGGGTCACATTACAACATTAAATCAAGGTGAAATCAAGCCAAATAAGCACAAGGAGGGACAAAACAAGAAAAAGTAGAAGGTTACTTTTTCCGTGTCCACAAGAATCAACCCTCAACATAAATAGGGACATCTTTATCCAACCCTCTGACGATTTCACCCATTTCATCCATCATCAATCCACCATTAAACAATCCCTTGGTTACAAGTTCTATCAATCTTGGGAGTACCTTGATCACAAATCCTTTCTTTACCTCTTTTGCACAAGGAAATCCTAAAAACATAGGACAAGGGAATATTTTCACCAATGGACTCAAGGTCCTAGTGTGTCATTTCCATTGCAAAATTTAATGAGATCAACTTTTTCCACGATTCCCTTTTCTATGCCAAATCAATCAGGACCTCAAACATACATTCCTCCACCTCATTCTACCATATTTCAAGAAATGTTAAACCAAAGGAACCCTCCACCTTTCACTAGCAATCCACTACCCACTCAAAAAATCAATATCCATAATCGTTCATAGATGTCTCAACAACCACCTGATCCCACATTGCAAGCACATGCCTTAGCTCTTCAACAAGCACAAAAAACTTATCAAAAAGCAATACAACAACAACAAGAAGCCCAACAAACAATGTTAGTAGTCCAACAAGCAACCTTAGCACAACAACAACAATAGAAAGTGTCCTTAGCACAATAACAACATCAATCTCAACAATTAGCCTTAGCACAACAACAACAACAAGCGGCCATCGCACAACAATCCCAACAAGCAACCTTAGCAACACAACAAGTTGCATAATAGCAACATGTACAACAAGCAACTTTATTAGCACAACAAAAACAATAGGCCCAAAAACAATCCATAGTGGTGCAACAACAACAAGCCTTACTAGCTCAACAATACGCCCAACAACAACAACAAGGTTCCTATTATCCTGATTTCAACATTGTCAATCCAAATGCATTAGCAACATATTCATCACTTTCACAAAATATCACACCTTCATACACCCATACAACTCATTTTTCATCCCACCATATGTTCCTCCACCCAATCTACAAGATGATCTAGCATCACAATTGAAAGCACTCTCACAAGAAATGTAGGACCTTCGCATGGGAAAGACAAAGAAACCTCATACACAAAACTTATGTACTTACCCATTTGATCAAAACATAGAAATGATACCATTCCCTCCTGGTTTTTAAATCCCTAAGTTTGACAAATATAGAGGGAGAGGAAGTCCTGTTGACCATATCAAAGAATTTAATGTCATGTGCATGGAGGTGGCTTACAACTATAGACACTAAAAATTATCCTAAGGCCTGCAACTCTTATTTTCTTCGTTATTTCCAATTTCATTCTTCATAATTAAATAATTTAAATAATTTAATTATTTTCTAATGTCGTGAGTCTTCTATTAATTAAATAATTTTAATTATTTAATTAACTCATTTCTATCTTTATTTCTTCCTGATTAATTAAATATATATTTTTTATTTAATTACGTCACTAATTTAATCCTCTTCTTTCTAAAATTAAATAAATTTTATTTATTTAATTTGTTCCACTCTCTTGAATTTTGAATTAAATCATTATTTAATTCAAAATGATTCCTTTTGTCACATTCCTCTATAATTAAATAATTATTTTAATTATTTAATTATTCATTGGCCACCTAAAGTAAATAATTTTTATTATTTAATTTCTCCTATCTCCTCTTTATCCTTGCCAATCTTATCTCTTAACATCTAATTTAATCCTAGCCCTTGATTGAATTATCTAATAATTCAATCTCAACCCTTCATCTTTATCATTTTCCCTAACCCTATTTCATACCACAACTTTCAATCTTGGCCATTGATTAAGACATCTTATTGGAATCCAATCTCAACCATTCATTCAAATTTGTCTTTTCTATAAAATACCTTACCCTTGTCATTTTCATTATCTACACATATTATGCAAGTACATGCTGCTAGTGTGAGACAACAATCTTCAATATTTTGCTAGTCACTTGTCGTAGGCTTATTATTGCACACTCAAATATGAGGGAAATTATCATATTCAAGAAAAATGGAGAAGTGCAATGGAGGTGAATCAATGGTGGCATGAAGATTTGGTAATATTGTTTTATGCTTTATGTCTTTATGCTCATTTATGCTTCATTGTTTATTAGGGTTTGATTTATATTATTTATTGCATTAACCTTAATATTTTAGCCCCTAATTACAATAATGATTCATATATAATGCACCTATTCCCTCAAAGTTTAATAGGTAGTGCTATGGATTGGTTTTATCATTTTCCTCCTGGTATCAAAGCTTTCCAAGAAATCACTAATAAATTCATTAATCACTTCTCCTTCAATCTTGACATAGACATCAATCTAGAAGAGTTATACACTCTTAAAAAAAATCAAGGAGAAACCTTCGCTAATTTCTTACAATGATGGAGACAAAGAGCTAGTAAAAGCAAGTGGCCTCTTCTTGATGAACAACAAGTGGGAATCATTATAGCTAACCTGGACACAAATCTATCATTCCACTTGAAAATTCAATGCATCACATCGTATGACGAGCTTGCTCTGAGAGACCTTAACATTGAATGAGCCCTAATCGTATAGGATACTTAGGCTTACAAAGACAATCATCCTTCAACTAGTTCAAATGAGAAACCTAATGTATGGGCTAAGATAAAAAAAATGTAACAAACAATGGTGTGGTAGATGCTAAGGTCATACTAAGTGCTCCTCGACCCAATAACAATCAAGTTGCTAACATCCAATCAATTGTGCAACAAACGGTACCACCATAGAACAATCAGATCAGTAACACCAACATGCAACATAGGAAAATCGGTAACAAAAAAAATATCCCAAATGCAAGTACACATAGTTATCAAAACCCATCAAGACAATCATGAAGAAAATGGTAGAGTCAAATCTGATAACACTTCCTAACTTTGAAAACTACTAAGAGCTACAAGAGAAGCCATCCTAGTACAAAGAGCGTGATCTCTATGACTTTCATAAAATCAAAGGACATAAAACAAAAGACTACATGAAACTCAATAATATCATCCAAGATCTCATAGAGAATGATACCATATCTATTGAGGTACCAAATAGGAACCGAGATCTTAAGATATACAAGACCCTTATGCTAGATCATAACAAAGCAAACAACAATGGAAAAGCTAAGGATTACACTAATGTACAACATACCTATTCCAATGTAGTTTCCTCCTATGATAGAGTTGTCACTATTTTCACCATCAAAGGAGCTAGTATGGAATTTGGAGTCACCACACAACATGGAAAAATAACAATTCAAGGAATTGTCCCAGCTCAATCTAGGACACAACCTACTTTTCTTGCATATAATCCTAGCAAGTACAATCTTGTCGATCAGCTTAAACATACCCCCACATAGATATCAATATTAGAACTCTTAAGGTTATCCCCTGTACACAGGGAAATACTAGAAAACACCTTGTCTAAGTCATCTGTTTCTGAGAACATTGATACTTATTAGTTTCAAGATATGGTAGGGAATATCGCCAACCATCTTCTCACCTTCTCTGAGAAAGATTTACTATCACAACCATCTCATAAATGTTCTTTACACCTTGAGGTTTTCATTCATAAAAAAAAGGTCAAAAGAGTCTTGGTAGATGGAGGTGTTGCTTTGAACATTTGTACCCTATAGTTGATCAAGAATCCAGGCTATTTAGAAAACACTATTGAGAAGATAAAGAGTACCACCATCATGGCATATGATGACCAAGAATGGGTATCATGTTAAGGAATCATTTCACTACCAATCCAAGTGGGACCTCTTATTGCAATGACTACATGCCATGTACTTGATCTTGATCTTCCCTATAACATAATACTTGGCTACCCTTGGATCCATGCTCTAAAAGTTGTAGCCTCAACCTATCATCAGTGTGTAAATTTTCCTTTTGAAGGCAGAGAAATCACTATCCATGGAGGTCCTGAGCCTTTCTACTACTGCAAAAGTCTTGAGGCCAAGTTTTATAAGATCCCACAAATACCCAAAAATGATGAAAGACCTACACCATCAAGCTTATTTATTGATTCATCATCCCTAGCCTCTACCTCATCATCAAAAATTCCCATATTAAAAAGCATACCTGACCTCAAAGTAGTGATCCAAGATGATGGTTGTGGAATCTACAAACTATTAAAATACACCTTTGTCTTAGGAGAGTTACCTATTTCTCTTCAATATCATGGGAAACTTACATCTAGCACCAAAGAACTATAAACAATCAAGATGGAAGCTACTACCTTCACCAAATAGGGAGACCTAAATCAAGAAGACATCAATGAGAAAGATATCTCAAAACTCCTCTATCAAGTTGAATGACCTATTCCTGTTCTGCCCATGGAAGATGACAACAATGGCCTATAGCTAATTCAAACCGTGGGATATAACAAGAATGAGAAGCTAGGGTAGAATGACAATCGTTTACTAGAACCCATTGTTCTTGAGAAACAAATAAAAAATCTTGGCTTAGGTTGTACTACTAGTAGGGTCACTCTTATTGGAAAATTTATTTCTACTAAATGAGTTGATACTTCCTCTTGGTCACCTACATCACGTGATACAACCTTAGAGGAATTTTCCCTTGATGTTGTTGACCTATTTGAGAACAACACTCTCTTTATGATAACCATAACATCCTTTGTCTCAAACAACCAACCAACTAAAATATGACTAGTATACCCACAACTCATTGACATGGACCAACAAGGATCAATGATTCTAGAAATATTCAAAAATGATGAAGAAATCCCATAATTCATTAGAATTTGAGACAACTTATCATAGGAAGATCAAAAAGTTGGCCTCGACATAGAGCTTGATACAGGGGCATACTATGGGGAGATGATTGAATCCTTCAGTCGGGAAAATAAATGAAATGCAATTAACATGTAGATCCTTGAGTGAAAACCATCGAGTGGAACTCTCTGGTCTCAAAATAGTAAAAATAAAGGATGCATCTGATGGTGAAAAACTCTTTGAGGCACCCAAGGATGAAGGATTCAATCTCCCCCTTAGTGCAATGCATCTAGAGAAGTTAGCGGTACTAGTCAATGTGGGAATAGAAGAAGTGCCTAAGATCACTTTTTATGCTGAGTCCTTATTGGATGAAGAACAAAAGAACCTGGTAACATTCCTTAAAGAGAGAAGAGCTAACTTTGGATGGTCATACATAGATATTCCAGGCCTTGATCTAGGAGTGGTTTTACATCACTTAGTAGTTTATCCTAATGCCAAACCATTCAATCATAAATTAAAGAAGATGCGCCCTTGGTTAAACTAGAACAACAAAAGCTACTTGATGTTGGATTCATTTGACTAATAGATTATCCTGAGTGGGTCTCAAACCTGGTACCATTCTCAAAACTCACTAGGGGCATCAACATATGCAATAATTTTAGAAATTTAAATAAGGCATGTCTTAAGGATGATTTCCCACTTCCCAACATCGATCTTGTTGTGGATTTAACAACTTGGCATGAAATTTTGTTGCTCATGGATGGATTTTTAGGCTGCAATCAAATTATAATAGCTAAAGAGGATCAACATAAAACTGTCTTTACTTGTTCGTGGGGAACCTACTACTGGAATGTGATGCCATTTGGGTTGAAGAATGTAGGAGCAACCTATTGAAGAACAATGACCCTCATCTTTCATTACATGATCCATAAAACAATTGAAGATTATGTAGATGATATTTTGGAAAAATAAAATAAGAGGAATGAGCACATACAAGTCCTAGGACCTATCTTTGATAGGCTTGAAGAATACAAGGTACGACTAAATCCAAAAAAGTGTGTTTGGGGTCACATTAGGGAAACTTCTTGGCTTTATTATTTAACAAAGAGGGATAGAAATTAATCCAGCAAAAGTAAAAGCTATCCTAGACATGGAACCACCACATACATTGAAGTAGATGAGAGGATTACAAGGAAGATTGCAGTCCATCAAAAGTTTCATAGCCCAACTATCAGATAAGATTCATCCCTTTTCACATCTTCTCCGTAAAGGGATTACTTACAAATGGGATGAAAATTTTGATAAATCTTTCCAAAAAATCAAGGATTATCTATTGACACCTACAACACTCATGCCACCAATACCAAAAAAGCCACTGATCCTATACATCTCAGTAACACCAACAAAACTATGAGCTCTTTTAGCACAACATGGTGAAAATGGAAAGGAAAGAGCCATTACTACATCAACAGAACCTTGGTAGGCTATGAGATGAACTATTCACCCATTGAGAAAACATACTTAGCGGTAGTTTTCACTTCACAAAAGTTCATACACTACATGTCACACCAAATCAAGCTCATCGCAAAGATTGATCCATTAAAATATCTGTTATCCAAAGCAACCCTCATGAGACAAATGGCTAAATGGGTAATGATCTCGACAGAGTTTGACATAGAGTATGTGGAGTGAAAGGAAATAAAAGGACTAGTGATCATAGACCAACTAGTAGAAGCACCCATCTATGTTGAGAACCCTTTAATATCTGAGTTCCTTGATGAATCAACGTTCCTTATTAATCTCATAGCTCAATGGAAAATGTACTTTGATGGATTGTTTATCAAACATGGATCAAGAGTAGTCATTATTTTCATCACCCCCCAAGGTGATTGCATCCCAAAGTCATACAAGCTATCATTTCCATGTACCGATAACATTGTTGATTACAAAGCCTTGATCATAGGTCTCAAGATAGCAATTCAGTGGTAGATATAGGAGGTGGAAGTCTATGGAGACTCACAACTAGTTATCAACCAAGTCAACGATGACTATCAAACTAAAGATGAAAAGCTCACTCCTTACAATAAGATGGTGGAGAATCTCAAAGATCTTTTTATAGACATGACTTTTGAGTAGATTCCTCACATGAAAAATAGAGCAGTAAATGCCATGGAAACAATCAGATCATTACTAGACATGTCGATCAACATTATCCAAAGTGAATTCTTGGTAGAACAACTTCTCGTACCAACTTTCAAAATCCCTAAATCTGAATTCGTGTGTGTCATTGTTGGTCCTAGATCCCTGTGGTACCATGAAATCTTTGCTTACCTTAATAGAGGAACCTTTCCATCAGATATCACTCTGAACCTTAAAATGACCTTTGTCATAAAGGTATCTTGATTTTTGATCCTAGGTGATACCCTTTACTATTGAAGCATCAAAGGGACATTACTATGATGTCTTAACTAAGAGGAAGCCTTAACTTCTTTAACAAAAATCCACGATGGAATATGTGGGTCCCATTATAGTGGTATGAAATTAGATAAGAAACTATTGAGGATGGGGTACTATTGGCCAACAATAGAAAAAGAAGCTCATTAGTATGTGCGGAAATGCATCCAGTGTCAACAACATGGGGATCTAATTCATGCTCTAGCTCAAGAATTGCAATCAATGATCACACCATGGCCTTTTTCGCAATGGGGACTTGACCTCATAGGAAAAATCACTCCAACTTCATCTAATAGCCATAACTTTATCACAACTGCCACTGAGTACTTTACTAAGTGAGTTGAAGCCATTCCTATGACCTACATAACGAGGAAGCAAATAGCCAAGTTTATCCTGAATTACCTAATTTGTCATTATGGTGTTCCAAAAACCCTCATCTCAGATAATGAAACACATTCAAGAATACAAATGTAAAGGAGTTACATGCAAAAAATTCAATATCCAACACTGATTCTCTACTTCATACTATCCCCAAGGTAATGGCCAAGTAGAAGCAATGAACAAAACTATCTTGAAAATCCTAAAGAAAATAGTCAATGAAGCTGGTTGTGACTGGCATCTACAGCTAAATCCCGCTCTTTCAACTTATTGAACCAGTATTTGCATGCCTATAGGTGCAACCCCTGTCTCCTTGGTCTATGGATCAGAAGCCATCTTTCCTACCAAGGTTGAGCTCCCATAATTGTAAGTGTCACTAAGGAATCTAATAACTGAGGAAGAATATAGAGTGTCTCGACTAAATGAGCTAGAATTCCTAGATGAACATCGTCTTGATACTCTTAATCACTTGCAATTATATCAAAAATAACTAAAATGGAGCTATAATAAGAGAATCAAATGTCGGTCATTCCAATTAGGCGATCTTGTCTTAAAGAAAAACTAGAAGAACCTTCCAGATCAAGACAACAAAGGAAAGTTTGAGCCTAACTAGTTGGGTCCCTTTGTCATCACAACAAGCTATAGATTAGGAGCATACCAATTGTCAACCCTTGAAGGTGAACCCTTCCAGGACCCAACCAACAACTTGCATCTCAAAAAGTTTTATGCCTAATTATGAAGGGTATAAATAAAAAAATACAAAAAAATAAAAAATGATCAAAATCCTAAAAAATGAGAAAAAGGATTGAAAAAATTAAAGAAAAAACTTGTCCTCTAGTGAAAACCACTTCGGTGGTGCTTTGGGCAAGTACCTTGGTGAAAACCTAGAAAACAGGTGCCTTGAGTAAATAAAGCATATCCATATATTCTTTGTCTCTTTTGGCCTATCATTCTCTGCATCACCATTCATCCCTCATCTGTGTCCTTATGATGGTTTGTCACTACAAGGTATCATGAATCCTTTAGCACTACTTGGCATATTCCCAAGATCAGTTTGTCCTACCTTTATCAAAGTAAGCTAATATGTCACATTGGGGGCATTTCATTATGCATCATAATCGGGTTCTTGTATATCTTGAGATCATAGGACATCTTATCAGAAAACACCAAAAAAATTCATAAAATCTTTACCTAGAAAATCCCAAAAAAACATTTGTATAATTTTGTACAGCTAAAATCTAAAAATGTTCAGAAAATTGTAAAGGATAAAAATCCCAAACATCCAAAAAACATTGAAATCCCTAAAAAGGTCGAACATAAAAAAATCCAAAAAATAATTTATCTCGGTCAAACTACATCATCTTTGAGCTTGAACATATGCAAGGCCATCATTGATGTGCCCCTGAGACACCCTAGGTCAGTCCTTTAGTAGTCCGTCATAATAAATTGTCATCTTATATCTGTTCATATCTTCATCTTGTAAATGGGTCGAGTCAGTCAAACTACGTGGTCTCTGTGTGTATAATGTAGGGAAGGCTTATCTATGATCAACCCTTGAGGCCCCTAGGATAGGACTTTAGATTAGGTTCTTGGTCGAAACTCAGAAAACCCCAAAAAAATTGTAAAACTCTTGGAAAACCCATAAACATTCAAATATTTCACAAAAACCCAAAACATCCAAATATTCAGAAAATACAAAAAACATTTAAAAATTGAAAACAAAAAACAATAGAAAACATCCAAAAGACCTAAAAGGCCTCAAATATTCAGAAAACCCTAAACAACCTTGGAAAATTCAAAAATACTAAACATTCATATAAACTTCCAAAATGACCAAAAACAACCTCAAAATATTTTTAAAGTACCAAAAACATTCAAATATTCTAGAAAATACAAAATCCCATCCATCCCATCTCGCTTTCACCTGCAATAAAATTTCACCCCTAATAAACGATCATCACCTTCACCCGTTGGTGAAACAAGTAGAAAGAAAGTATAACAATTTGTAAAGTGCAAACCCTAAAAGTCAAAATCTAGAGTCTAAATCATAGGTAAATACGTCATTGAAATTTGTAGCAATGACTCATCTTAGCATCATCATCCCAACATCGAACAACCCTCTTATTATCTTAACATCATCATCCCAAAATCAAACAACCCTCTGATCAACATGTCCTGGGATGTATCCTTCTTGCAATGGACATCAGTATCAAATATCACTTTAGCTAAACTCAAACTAGACAAGAGCTATAGATAACACTAACTGTTTTTCTTTGATTTTTTTCTTATGATTTATCTCAATGAACCATTATGAGGACCTCTCAATAATGTCTAAAAAAATTGATTTAGAGAGAAAGGAATGTGGCATCGATCATTATCTTTCATTTGTTGTTCTTGTGGATACTCTTGTAAAATAATATTGGCAGATACTTGCTTAGTTGTGTGTAGGAAGGTCATTTGGAGTATGTTGTTGACTATTGTGTATGCTTTGGTCCAATATATTCTAAGCTTCTAACTTGCATTCCGATGATTTTTTTGTATGTCAAGGTGTGTATAAGAACTATCCTATATGTTTGTTGATTTAAAGTACATTACACTAGATACAACATCATCTTGGTTATCAATACCCTAATGCATCATGTCTATGTGTTATATCAAACAATAAGGAATGATGAAAAATCTCAATCCTCAAGTGTGAGCATCATCATCCTGCATTTTGCATTGTCTTGTCACCATCTCTAATCAAGTCTCAATGGATCAAGGACTTGTTGGATCTTTTGAAGCAATCATCATTAGCAATGATCATTCATTCTTTATTATTCTATCTTCTCTCCACACTAACCTGGTATCATGATAGTCAACAAAAACATCATCAATGCATCAACCCTACATCCACAAACCATCAGCATAATCATGCATCTCATGATCATATCACATCATACATTTTGTATTATCATTTGAGTTATGATGATTAATATAGATTTGTTATTCAAAGCATCTTAAATCATTGCATCCATATACATACATCATCATCATATAACATGCATAGAAAATATACAAAAAAAAGAAGAAATGCATCCATATCATTTGCATCCATTACATCTGTGAATATCATCCATCCATGCCATATCATGAAAAGATAATGAAAAAGAACATAACATTGTATCCAACCATATCATAATCATCACATATCACATAGGCATAAAATAAAGTGCATCCATATCATGATCATCTGTACATGAAATAAAGTGAACACATCATAGCATGAATCATTTGTATTTGTATCATATATATATCAAAAAATGTGTCATGGGACAAAATCTGGATCAATGTATGTATATCAATCATAAGTACAATATCCACGAGGCTATCAAAAAGGAGCCCATGAATGTATATCAATGATAAAGAATGGGGAAAAATCAAAAAGTTTCTATACATCAAAAAGCTAGCCCTGATGGCTGCTACCCTCTCCAGCATGCCTCTTAGGCTAATCCTCTACTCGAGGATGCACATCCTTGCACTAAGAAAAATTTGGTTGATGAAGAGCCACTAGAAAATCCCGATGATAATGTTGCTTGTAGTATGGAGCCTCTGTAACAACCTCTCTATATAACTACGCTAACATGGTCTAACCATGTGTCGCTACCACCATCACCTCAATATTCTATCGCCTGGCCACCTCTTGATTCCTCTCTCCTATGATAGCCTAAACTCTTTGTAGTGCCTGATATCTCTCTCCTATCACTACAACCACCTACTATTGAGATTAGTCTTGCTCAATAGTAATAGCCAAAATCTACTAACAGGCCTAGTCCCACTCACCAATCAATGTTTTCACCTCCTGCTATAGATATTATATCAAAGAATCTCATGCATCTGGTGGTGGTGTTGGTCCTAGCTACGGATGTACCTATGGTTGCACCTGCGGCTAAACCTGTGACTGCTATCCAATCGAGGGAGCCCCTAGAACTTGTCCATCCTAGACATCTTGGCCTCCCTGTCCCCTGCCTCTAGCTCCCCTACCTCTCGATCTCCCTTTAGGAGGAACACCTGCTAGATATGTCAATCATCTAGGTGGGATAAACTACACATCATATGTGGGAGTGGTCTGAGATATTGGTTGTCCCTGATCATATGCCCAAGGCTAGGCCACCAACTATCTGAAACTCTCAAATGGCCTTTGGAGTTGGAATGGTTGATCCCCATGTGGGAACCTCTCTGACCGATCTCACAAAAATGGCCCTATATGCATCGTTAGGTATGTCATGTACATTCCCAAACTAATGAGCCACCCTATCAGGAAGATATCTCTCAATCATTGCATTATCTCAACCCTACATATATCAGATCTGTCTAGAAAAATATAACTGTTGAATTTCATCAAACTATGACATCTGAAGTCATAGGCACCAGCAAAAAAATTTCATGTTGTCAATCACCCATCTCCAATACGAGATCTCAATCTATCTAGTGTGCCTAATAGTGATGGCACCTTGATATCTCCAAATGAAAAGATCGTCTAGGTCGATGTCTGTCATATGAACTATTAGCTGAAGTACAACAATATGCTCCCATGCCAAAATGTGTAGCAAAGTAACCCCTACACCGATGGCTCTCCCATCACAATTAAAAAAATCATGTAAATCATGGTACAATGAGGCTAGCATCATAGGCCCCCAAAAAAATAGAGTCTTCCTGAATAACATTTGGTGCAATGCCAAGCCCCATCTTGGGATAAATCCTTTGTTGTGTCTATCTAGAGCCAGTAGACCTAAAATGATGATTGTGATGATCAATCTAAAGGTCATCACGTGACCTTTGTATTTCTCTAAATCAATTTGAGATGTGACTAATGCAATCTGATCCATCTCCATCACCTCAAGGCATGCATCAAACCTAACAATGGTATTGTAAATCATGCAATCACTGTGAATAAGAAAACACAATATCTACCACACGTCCTCCAAGGTAACTGATGCTTCCCTCATCGGAAGGTGGAAGGACGAGGTCTCACTGTGCCATCTCTCACATAGAGTTGTCATCATCACCAAAAATTCCTAATCACAGATGCATATGCAATGGACCATAGACCAATCTCTCCTCAAATTGCAAGAATTCCTTAAGGTGTGAATGCACAAATGAATTGAAAATGACACTTCTTGGCCTATTTAAGCTAGAAAATTAGGGTTTTTTGCCCTAATTTAACCTTAAAGATGTGGTTTAATATCATTTTCACCAATTTTTCCAATCTGAACCTAATTTTGGATCTTTTTTGTGTTTCTAGCATTATTTTTGCATCCTGGAGCCTTTCTAGACCCTTGGGGAAGCTTTTAGACCTTTATCAAGAAATCAACCAAAAATTTGAGATTTATGCTCGATTTCTTGAGGGGACAGGGAGTCAGCTTTATCCTTCCATTGGGGCATCTAAAAAATAAATTAAAAATTATTTTTTGATTCAGGCAATATTTTTAATTTGAAAAGTGTTATTCTTTGAACCAAAGTAGCCGGTACCTCACTTCAAAGAGGGGCAAAATGTAGACATTGAAAAATGTCCTAATCGATATCATACATTTAAAACAAATTTATTAACATCATTTCCTCTTTAACCCATCCTCTTTTTTATTAATTGATTTAATTAGCCTAGCTAATTAATTAATTGCATCATTTTCATCTATTAGCCTAATTAATTTAATCAGGTTAATTTATCTTTTTTTGCACTAACACGTCATCTCATTAAATTAAATAAATCAAAATATTTAATTTAATTCCCTAAGTCATCTTATTTAATTAAATAATCGTAAGTTATTTAATTAAATATCATTTCATCTCTCCCCCATTTATTAAATCATCTAATTTAATAAATATCCCTTTATTCCTCCAAATCCCCTAATTACATAAATTAAATCTTGTTTAATTAGCAATTAAACTAATTTTTCTCTAAGCAAAGGGAATATTCCCATGGAATATTCCTTATCCCCTTTTTTACACAATTAAAACTTTGCTTAAATTTGTAAATTACCTTTTTTCCCTCACCCAAAGGAATATTCTAAGGAATATCCCCTCTCCTCCAATCAACTCACTTGGCTTCTTGAACAAGCTAAACCTTTAACCTTTTGAGCAAGTTACCTTTGACTTGTGTGAGCAGGTCAAAAGTGTGTTTGTTTGAGGCAAGTGTGAGCCCTTGATTAAATTTTATCATG
Source organism: Sequoia sempervirens (assembly GCA_007258455.2). Lineage (NCBI taxonomy): Eukaryota > Viridiplantae > Streptophyta > Pinopsida > Cupressales > Cupressaceae > Sequoia > Sequoia sempervirens. The sequence continues at coordinate 686,615,396 of VDFB02000003.1, forward strand.
AGAATCCAGGATCCATGCCTCTCATCTCCTTCATCTTGAACCATTGATTAATCTTTTTGATCTCAACCCTTCATTCCTCATTTTCTCTCCTATAAATAGATCATTATTTGGAGACAAATGGATCCATCTTTCAATTGAAAACTTATGTTGTTGATTTCACTTACATCCATACTCTCAATTTACTCACTTTTTAGCTTATTTTAGTTCATTTTCATTGCATAATATCTTAGAGCATCCATTAATGGCTTCCATGCATCCATCTTAGTTTGTTTACAAATTATGGGTTTTCATCTTTTAGCATAGAATCAACTTAGCAATAGCTTAGCATTTGTATATCTTCATCATTTAGTGTAAAATCATGGTAACCTAGCTTGCATCATGTTCATTTTTATCATAATCTAGTTTTTCATACATTGATCACAATGGTTTCATCGATTCTCTTCCATAGAATCGACTGAAACAGGTTCACTGATCATGGGATTGGGAAAGGGTCGTCATTCCACGTCAACACGACACCAATTCCACAATAGGATAAATTTTAGATGGATTAGGGTAGATGTTTTGAAAGCTTTCATAATTTAGTCTATTAGGTTTTGATAAAATGTTTACTTTCAATTTCATTTGAATGATCTTGTTGAGATTTAGGTATTAGTGTCTTCGTTATGCTTTGATTCTTCATGGATCAAGTGTAATTCAACCAATACTAATATTTTCACAAACACATGAGGTAAATAAATGGGACATACTGTTGCAAGAATGAGAAGTTGGTGTTATCATTGATGTCAACAAGTATGTGCTTTCATTGATGTCTGTAGTTGAGTGAGATGGTTGCAAGAGTATGAGTATTTGATGTTTTGATTAGTTGCATTATGTTGTCATTAGCAAAGCTAATAGTATCAACCTCTAGTGTTGCTTTGATAAGCTTCTTTATATGGTTGTGGAAATTCTGAAGATGATGAGGATGTATCTTTGGTGCTTTGTTTCCAAGTGCTTTTGAGAAAAATTGATAAAAAAAGGAAACAATGTGTTGCAGTGGTATTCTAGGTTACATATTTGTGTTTTTCTTTTGCTCCACATTTCTTCAAGGTTGAAGATTTTCCTATGAAATTTGGATATGTTGGTAAGAGGTGTTTAGAGGTGTTATATTCAATATTTGGTGTGTTGGATCATTGTACATAAGAAGTTGTGTTCACTAGTGTGTGACTATGCATCGCAGAGTTGTCTTGGAGAAATGTTTATGCTCTGCATTTCTCCGTAGTTGCATTTCAGGTCTTGTGATTTTGAAGAAGTGTTGATGGTGTTGGTAGTTTACCTTAGTCAAGATGGTTTGAGGTTTTGTGCTTCAGAATATGGTTTTTCAAGTAACAGTGTATAGCAGAGTAGTCTAGATGTACTGGGTGTGTGCATTCTTTAGGTTAGATTTTAGGGTGTTTATGGAATATTATAGATCATTTTCAAGCATGGTGTGCGGTTCACAAGTTTTCCTTGGGCTGTTGATGTAATTAATTATTTAATTACACTTTAGCATAAGTTTACATAGGCATTTTTTAATTCCTAGGATAATTGTAATCCTTATCTAGTTGAGCTATCTTTTTGCTCAAGATAAGATTAGAGTTGTGCATGTCTTGCTTGTTTGCATGATTTCTTTTTTGAAGGGTTTTGTATTATTTGTAAAAGAATTACTTTCAATAATTATTATTCTAGTTTTTGCTTGCAAATAATTGCTCTGAGGGTTTACAAAACATCTCTTCTGTTTTGTTCTAAATATCCATTGCATGTGATAGGTGATTGCTTGCAGGTGATTCTTGGGGACTGTGAAGTTGGTTTTTAAACTTCTACATGGGTTTGAGGAAGAATGTACTTAAAAGTTTAATGGTGTTTGCATGGGTAATGATTGAACTAGTGTTTACACTATATGAGAAGGATAAATATTGTTTAATGAAGTGTGTGGTTGAGTGGTGTTGTTGATTTGGGTCCTAATTAAGTTTTGATGTGGTCCACACTCACTTTTATCTACCTTGAAAGTTTTTTGGTACCGATCTAATTTGAATTTGTACATTTGAGGTGCATAGCCAACCTTCGAGAGGGTTTCAAGTTTGAAGACAATATAAGTATGAGTTGAGTTGTTAAAGGATAAAAATATAGATTTGTTAGATACAAATTATGTGAAGTGCAATGTGTTAGAGTGTGAAATTGAGAAGTGTAGTGTGAGCTTTTATGTGTTAGTTTATTGGATACAGTGAGTAGAAAGTGGCTACAATTCTTCAATCAGACTATGAAGGTGTTGGATTCATTGTGATGGATTCTTTGTTGCATTAGGATATTTTTCTCTATGTAACATTCCTTCTCTATCTTCTTTTCTATTTTGGTAGTGATGCTTTTGACAGTGAGCCTTTCTTCTTTGGGTAGTGATCCCTCCACCAGTGAGCCCTATTATATTCAAAGTTGATATTACTTATATTGTGAGCTAATCTTGACCATGGTTTTTCCACATAAATCTGGTTTTCTCTTACATGTATGGTGTTAAGTTGTTTCATTTTTTGTTATTTACTTCCCATGCTTATTCATCATAATAGATTTAAGGGTTTAATGTATTAAAGTGGATTTGAATGTTAATGAGGGTTTTTAAGTTTTGAGGTACAAATCATTCACCCCCCTCTTATTTTTCTTGTGCATTCAACAATTGGTATCAAAGAAACGTTCCTTGGAAGGAAACTTAACTGCTTAAGGTAGATCTGGGATGACACACAAGAATGAGATCCCTATGTTTGAAAGAACATACCATGCATTTTGGAAGACAAGGATGTAAGGATTTTTGGAATATCTGGGATACAATATTTGGAAATCAGTTAAGGATGGATACACTATACTTCAAAATGGTTTGGGAATTGAAACCAAACTCAAAGCCTATGAAACCAATTATGGACTGGTGAAAGTTATGAATCTGAAAATTGGTAAAGAAATTTGGGATGAGTTGGAAAGGATTTATGAAGGAGATGATATGGTCAAACAACCTAAGATGAAAAATTTAAAGACCACATTTGAGAACTTGTGGATGTCTGAAGATGAAAACATTACAAGCTACATGTAGAGGGTAGATGAAGTGGTCAATTACTATTACCTATTTTTTCTTACAACTCAATCAGGTAGAGCTGGAGCAAGTATTTGTAGCTAGAGGGAAAAAGGTATATACAAATTTCTATTAAAGTTTTTTCATTGAAAAAATATGTTTTCACATTCAGTTTTATTATGCAAATGTTATTTACAACAAAAAATTACACAAGTTTGCATAGTATTGCTTTCTTTATTCATTTTACAATGAAACATGATGTCCCACACAAGCTGTGGGAGTAACTGATCATACATGATGAAATGTAACACAAAGAGTAAACTATACAAATGAAGAAGTAATGAACATGAAATGAAATTTGATTCGTCATTTCCTAAATAATGAATCACAAGGTTGTCATTTTTGTTTTTAGTTTCAGCTCCAACTCCTTTATTGGTTGCTCTAGAGATACCTACAAAAATAGATTGTTTTAGAGCTCAGAATAAATTTTATCTTCACATGCATACATCAACAGATATATAATCTACTCCTATGAAAAAATTGATCAAATATTAAAATTTTATGAATATTCAGGAGAAAAAGATTCAATGCATCATTGGAAGCTCTAAGCTTCATTGTTTTGATAACTTGATTGTTCAATGTGTAGGTATAGGTTCATTTAACATTACAGAGTTTCATCTTTTTTAACATCATAACATGTGGAGAAAATGGGATCCCATAAGGGTTGAGCCCAACATGCTTCCCTTTGAATGTTTGAGAGGGATAAGGGGTAATAAGTGATGTCCATTCTTTGTAATCAAATGACAAAGATTAAAATGTTGTGTTGTTGTTTATCATGTTATGAAAAAATATGAACAAATGTTTAAACTTATAATAATGAACTATTCATTGTCATAAAGAGCATTACAGAGGCCTTAAAATTTCATTGAGAAACCTAAAATACAGTGATACTTGTAGAAGATAGTTCCATGGAATTCATCTGAAATGGTCACTAAGATAATAGTATGCAAGCATATCTACAGTCATGTAGTTTCATGAAGACATCATACATCCTTTGTATCTACTTAAGACATTGAGATATGATAACCTTTAAATCTAATACATGCCAAGGACAACAACACAAGGTATCATGGATAGTGATACATAATGAAGAAAATATATCTTGCACTAAGATTGGACCCATCAGGATCAGCCATCTTCAGAATGCTAGAAAGGACATCAGGACAGTTTGGGCATGAATGAAGCTTCCAAGAAACAGTGAAAATGAATGATCAAAAGTAATTGAATATATTACTATTATGCTAAGTTACAGGGCAAAGAACAACTCAAGGTGATAGTTTAGTGGGCAGTTAGAATTTTGAAGCTTCTTCATCACTATTATTAATGAATAGAGCATTTCAAATGCAAGTTTACCATACACAATACAAGAATCCTTATTGAGTGCACAAGGAATAGCTTCATAAAAATATAAGTGACAATGCCAAGATGCAGACCATAGAGGCTATGGTGATCATTGAGATGGTGGGTTATCAATCTAAAGGAGAGGGTGGTGTTCAATATGTTTGAGGGTTGAAACCATAGAGCCCACAGTTTATTTCATGAGAAATGATACCAAAAATAGAGAAAGTTGGGTTTTCATTGTCACAAGCTATGGATGAAGGCACATCCTATTGAAGTTTTCATGAGAACCAAAAATATCTATAGAGTTTAAAATCCCCCAGATACCTGGGAATAAGGAGAATGTTCGAAGATATCAAAAAATCCCAAAGCCTGTCAAGATTAAAGTAGAAAAAATTAAGCTTTTTTCATCATTTCTGATAAACATAAATTGTTCCTTTTTTACAAAAATACAGAGAATAGAACATACCACACAAGTTTTCTACTAGAAATTCTCCATGAAAACTCCCACAGGACTCCATGGAAGGCTCGAGCAAAACCATTGGTTGGCGGTAAAGAGTAGTGAAAGTTGAAGGTGCAAAATGAAATGAGTGCATGGCCGCATGTGTTTGTGTATTGGGGTTTTCTTTTACCCTAAGTACGGTTGACTTCACATAGAGGGGTTTTTTGGTTGATGATTTTGTATACAAAGATAGGGTGTCTTTCTTGCACTTCTAGGGTTTTTCACCTAAAAGGAGAAAGATGGGCCAAAATGTAATTTAAACACTCAAAATTAGTGTAGTATGGATGAAATATGCCTATATGAGATGATCTAAATGTAAAGGACTAATAAAATAGATTAATTTTGTATGCAAAACTAAGAAATGCAAAGTGTTTGAAAACACACTATGATACATGAAAAGAACTAAAAAATATGAACAAATAATAACATAATGTAATAAAAATAAATGAGTTGCACTTGGAGACTGAAAGATGATGTTGAAAGGTTCTAGAATGCTACAAATATCAGTGTTGAATCCCACTGGGACTCATTCACCATAGATGGTGAATTAGTCCTATTTCTGGTGAAAGTTGTCAGAATAGGTTTCAAGATGCCGAGAATAGAAAACTTCATAAAATAGTTTTTTAGGCCTGAAAATGGGACTCATTTTCCATAGATGGTGAATTATTCCACTTGCAAAATTCTAAAAAGTGAAAGGCCAATTATGTGGGTCCTGGTCTGCACTTTTCGGCCTAATAGGTTGTCGGATCCAAATATGGAAAATCTGATGGGAAAGTGTTCTCCAAGCTTCAAATAGGTTTATGTTGACTTTGAATGTGTATAGGAGTGAATTTTCAACCCTTATGAAAATTCCCCTTTTTCCTTTCTCCACTTTAGAAAACCAAATTTGAAGGCTAAAGTACACCTAAGCCCATTGATTTCATTCCATTTGGTGCCTATTTTGAGTGTTGGTAAACTTGTAATGCCCTCTTCAGCCAACCAACCTGAATATGGCCATTTTCTTCACCTCTACTTCAAATTTTCCCCTTCTACATGCACTTCAAATTCTATAGATCTTTACAGCTTCAATCATTCAACTTCATCTCTTAGCACACTCTTCAAGCATTCTAGCAGCACTTTTGCACTCCATAGCAACAACAACTTCACTCCATCACTTCAATAGAGAAAGTTTGAGACAACACCATTGCAATAGAGGCTCAAGTACTCTAAATCTCTCCTCCATTAGCCTTGAGTTCTTTTGGTGGAGGTGGTAAGCTTCCCTCTCTTCTCCTCTATTACTTGGTTGAGTAAGCACATTTACTGTTTTGTAGTGTTTTAGTGTTCTTCATTACACTACTTTCTTTATCATACTCACTTTCTTGGCTATCCATGGAGGTGGAAACACCTAAACTGGGGTCTACCTTACAACCACCCAACATTTTTCCTCCTCTTTGTGTGTAGGTGGACATGCTTCTGGGAGCTAGCTAGTGAACGAGTTTCTTTGTGAGATCATTCTTGCCACCCTAACTCTCGCATTTTTACTTTATCATATTAGAGAATATTTTGTTTACTTAATAGTGTTATTTTGGCCCTTTAGAGGTAGTTAGTTGGACCGTTAGCTTGTTTTCTTAGGTTCGACATTGTCTCTTTAGTTGCCTGGTCGTACAGACACCAGCGCACTTGAGAGACAACAGTACGTCGTGTTGTCATCCCAGGACCATGCTTTCATCCTCGGATAGAGAGCTCCTTGGGGTGTAGTATTGAACCCAAAAATTGGCTCACCTAGCCCCCGTCCTATATTTTGGGTTTGTAGAGTAATTGAAGGACCCTATAGTCCTCATCATTCTCATCTTACATTTCCTAACACCCCATTAAGTTGAGGTAAGTTAGGGCAGCCTTCTACTCTTATCCCTCCATGACCTAGGGCCTTGAATTTGATTGGTACCCTTCTCTTATTGAATGATCTTTGACAATTTGATGACACTTTTAAGACCTATCTCTTTAACAAAGCTGCATACAAGACCCACAAAACACACATGCAAAGAGTGAAAAAGTGTTAAGGGTTAGAGTATAGGGATTTTCCTTGGTCAAACCCTAGTTTGGTAATAAAACCATTGATAATAAAATTTAATAAGGAGAGAATGATGAATAAACAACATGCAATGTCATAAACTCACCAAACCCTTGATGTTGAAGTCTAAAGATATGCTACTTCAAGATGCTTGAATGCTTGATTGAATGATGAAGATGCTAGAATGCTTGAATGCTATGATGCATGAATGAATTATGTTGATGAATGGATGAATGAGATATATGTGGGTTAAAATGAATAGAAAATCATATATTTATGTACAATTATGCCCTAATTTCCCAAAAATACATCACAGGTTGACCTTAGGACTTTAAAAACCCACCAATAATTTGAATTTATTTTTATTTTTGTGCCAAGAGGGACTCATTTTCCCCCAATGGAAAATGGGTCCCACTCAAGGCATGTGAATGGATGTCAAAAATTAAGTTGTCTTAAATGATATTTGTCAAGTTTATATTCAAAAATACACTTAATTAAGGCCTATAAGTGCATAAAGGGGCCAAATAAAGAATAAGAAAGGTGTCTTTGTTGGTGATAAGTCTAGAAAAGTGTGAAATTTTGTTACAATACTTTATAACACTTTAAAATAAGACTTGGAAAATGATAAAAAGGGGGTATGTAGGTGAATTATGTTAAGAAGAGTCTAGAAAAGTGTGAAAATGTGTTACAACACTTCACAATAGCTTTAAAAGACATCATAAAGTCTTAAAGATTCATAAAGATTCAAGACCTAATGTGAATGTGTGGGTCACATTACAACATAAATCAAGGAAAAATCAAGTCAATTAAGTACAAGGAGGCACAAAACAAGAAAAAGTAGAAGGGTTACTTTTTTCATGTCCATAGTTAGCCCCCACTTTAGTGAGAGGATGAACCTCCTTCAAACTCACACTAAAGCAATTGAACATGCAACCAAGAGGGGTCGAAATGCACTAATTCTTGGTGAGATGAGACAAAAACAACCAAGAGGGATGATCAAGCCCCCAGGATCAAGATCCCATGTAAAACCAAACATAAGAATAAAAGAACACACATGAAAATGATGAAAGAGAGAAGTTGAAAGAATGGAAAGAAAGTTAGATCAAGCTTCGATCGATTTCTAGCCCGTTTTGGATCAAACCTAGGTTTTTTGTTCAGAAAGAAAATGAATACTCGCTTTGAGGAAATGAAACTCATGGTTGTCCACCAGGTGAGAAACATACACTCATGGTTGGTATGTACTCACAAACACATAGGTGGCTATGGGGAAAAGTTGTGCCTTGGAATGGAATTCCCACTCAACCATACTAAAGTTATACCTCCTGATAACTTTAATAGGGCACCACAAATGAAAATGTCATTTCGTACTTCATGAGACAAGAAAAGCTTTGTATGCTTAGAAATCATGAACAAATGTAATGGCACCATAGGTATGCAAGATGTGTTATGCAAGGTGGCCATACAAATGAAAAATGTAACATGAAAAATAATGTTCAAAGGAGTCTTTCTTAGTTCATGTGAGGTCTATAACTTAGGGAACATCGTGTCTAATTTCTCCAAAAGAGGACCAATTAAAGGATAGAATATTCACAACTTAGGGGATGTAGTGCTTCGCATTATGCCACTAAGAGGAATGTAATATGCTAAGATAGGTCATGCTCATGAAGGAAATCACACCCAATGTCATCCACAAAGTGACAAACACATTGTATGAAATAAAAAGGTTGCACTAAGAACCAAGAAAAATAAAAATGAAAAATGAATTATGCCAATGTATGCCCCCACTTTAAAGGAATTGCTACACACCATTCTATGAGCAATTAATTTAAAGTAGAAAATGAATAACGCAAGAAAGAAGGAAGACATGAGAGCCAACTTGGAAAGCCCATATTCCAAGTCTTATGTTTCTGAGTAAGGCTACATCATGTGAAAGAAAAGAAAAGAAAGGGGTTTCCCCCAAAATGAGACTAAACACATAACGGATCTATGGATTTGGGGTCGGTATGTTCATTGCTATAATGTTTTGACTATCATCATTCCCCAAAAGGAAAAGAAAAGAAAATAGAAAAACCTTTCAAGTCAACATGGAAGATACTTTGGGCGCCTCAACACTTTGGGTCATCCCCTAAAGGAAAACACAAAACAAAAGTGGAAAATAAAAGTTAAAACAATGTATGATATATAGAAGAATGAAGGGACAAATATAGGAATTGCAAAAAGAGAGAGAGAGAGAAAAATGTCACAAGATATCACATTACACACATGCAATCACACCAAAGAAAAGAAAAGAAAAATACAAAAGGATAGTAAGGAAAATGCAATTCAACCATCTAACAAGTCATCCACTTCCCAATCTTAGTTAGGATAAGCAGAAGGTGAAAAACATAGTTATGGGACAAGGACAACTACATTACTAGGACAAGGATGAAAACTTCTTTCCCCTATTGAGTTCAAGGTGAAAATGAGATGAGATAGGTGATGGGAAAGGTCATGCAATAGTGTTAATGGAAGATTCTACAATTATTGCATGTGAAGGAGTGGGAAATGTGTACTATGGGATTATGTGATAGTAATCGGTGTCATCAAAGTGGTACTTAGTATTTCCTTCAATGTCCGACACTCATCACTACGGTGTCCAAGAACACAATGATATTTACAATAGGGTATGTTGGAATCTTTAGGGTGTATTACCAACCTATTCATAGGTGGTAATAGGATGAGACCTCAGTTTAAAAGAATTTGTGGTTTCCTTTCACATTTAGGTGGTGGATGGAGAGGAAAATTTAGTTTTTTTAACTTGTAAGGTCATTTGCATTTACTAGATTCACCTTTTTCATGAATTGAAGGAGGAAGAGGATCCATGAGGATCCTATCATCCTTGTCAATGTTATCATGGAAGGGTTGTTTAGGAGGAAGAAGAATGTAGGGGGAGATTCAAAGATCACCATGCCATCATCATGAAGTCTCCAATATTGTAAAGGAGGCTTGATGTCATGAGGAGGATCTTGATATCCTAACCCTATTGTTTTTTCATCTTTTAGACTTTGTTCTAAAAGTTGATGAATGTTATGTTTAGTTTTTGTGTCCCATCCTTGTTTGCTTAAGATGGTAAAATATTTTCCATAAGTTTCCTCAAGGTTGATCGAAGTACTAGTGACTATTATCATAAAATGGTTTAGGAGTTGGTTGTGTAGAAGAACTAGGTCCACCTGAGGGAGGGAACTTAGGTCTTTCATTTATTTCAAGATGTAAATACCCAAACATATTAGGAGGTGAGATTGTAGGAAGGGATTGTTTCATGGATGGATAAAAGGATGAATTGGCTTTGAGGTTGTCAAGGAATTCATTTAAGAACTTATTCATGCTATCATCTTCTTCTCTAATGATGTCAACATTACGAGGATGACATTCATGAGGAGTTGAAGGATCATGAGGAAACTCAAGGTCATTAGGATCAGTTCCAAAGGAACAATTTGATATGTCCACTAAAGATTTTATTGACATCCATAACTTATTAAAGAAAAAATCCATTATGTAAATGAATGATAGAAAACTAAATGCAATAAATAGTAAATCTGGAAATAGGAACATAGATGCAATAATAGAAAATTGAAATGTAGAAAATGCTCTAAAATTGATAGAAAGTACAATGCAAAATATGCAATTGGACTAACTCGCCCAAGGTGACGAATGAGTCTAGGGATGAATTTTTTTGAAAATTTTCAAACAATTTAAGATGAATTTTATGCTTTTCAGATTGTTTAATGCAAAACTATGATGCAAATGCAAATTTACAATGTTTTTAAATGATTAGAAATGCAAAAATGAAATCTATATGATCTTTTCACTAATGCAATTTTGAAAAACTTGGGATGCAAAAAAATGGAAAACCTAATGCAATGTTGATGCAATCTATCCCTAGGATGTAAATTCACTTGAAATTAGAAGTGAAAATGTTCTAAAGTTAGGTTCACCAAAATGTATACAAAGATTTTGGCACCCTAATGTCTTTCTTACACTTCTAGGGTTTTCACCTAAAAGGAGAAAGATGTGCCAAAATGCAATGTAAAAACTCAAAATTAATGTAATATGGATGCAATATGCCTATATGAGATGATATAAATGCAAAGGAATAATAAATTAGATTTATTTTGTATGCAAAACTAGGAAATGCAAAGTATTTGAAAACACACTGTGATATTGAAAAATAACAAAACATGGATAAACAATAGTTCAGAACTTAATGAAACTAAATGAGGTGCACCTAGAGACTGAAAGATAATGTTGAGAGGTTCTAGAATGTTGCAAAGATTAGTGTTGAATCCCACTAGGATTCATTCTCCATAGATGGTGAATTAGTCTCGTTTCTGCTGGAAAACTATCATAACAGGTTTCAGGATGCTAAGAACACAAAACTTCATAAAACACTTTTCTAGATATGACAATGGGACTCATTCACCACAGATTGTGAATTAGTCCACTTGTAGAATTTTGAAAAGTCAAAGGTCAATTTTGTGGGTCTTGGTCTATACTTTTCTTCTTGACAAGTTGCTAGATCTGAATTTGGAAAATCTGATGGGAAAGTGTTCTCCAAGCTTCAAATAGGGTTATGTTGACTTCGAATGATCTTTGAAAATTTGATGACACTTTTAAGACCTATCTCTTTGACAAATCTGCATACAAGACCTGCAAAACTGAACCATCAATTTTGAGGGTGTCTATGGACTTCTCTTGCACTCTTAGGATCTTTCACCTAAAAGGAGAGAGATAGAACCCTAAAATTGAGGTGGTTCACTCAAATAGAGGAATGTAAGATGGAATTATGACTAAATTAAATTATCTAAATGCAACTAAGCTATGCAACTTTGTTGATGGTGAATCAGTCCTCCTCCAAAATTCTGCAAAATCAAAGGTCAATTCTATAGCTCCATATTTGCACTTGTCTTATTTTCGGGTTGATAGAGTCAAATATACATAAAATTGACTGTAGGATATCTCCAAGTTTGAAATAGGGTTTAGTTGACTTGGAAAAATTTGTTGAATTCTTGTCCACTTTTCAACACCTAATTTCTTGACAAATCTACATACAAGAGTCTACAAACACACATGCAAAAGAGGAAAAATGGTTAAGGGTTAGAGTATAGGGATTTTACTTGGTAAAATACCACTTTGGTAATAAAACCCTTAATAAATAAATGAAATGAAATGAGCAAGGAATGATGAATAAACAACATGCAAATGTCTTAAAATCACCAAAAACTTTATTGAAGAAGTCTGAAGATATGTCGGTGGTTGTTCCAAGATGTTTGATATTTTCTTGATTGAATGATGCTTGAATATAATTGAATGAACTAGTGAATGAATGGAATTGATGAATGCTTGAACAAATAGGGGTTGAAATGACAATAAAAACACTTATTTATACACACTTATGCCCTAATAACCTAATAATACCTCATCACAGGCTAACATAAGGTCTTTTTGAATAAAAACCCAAAAGGAATTTTGAATTATTTTGAATTTGGATCCAAGAGGGACTCATTCACCACCCATGGTGAGTGGATCCCACCTTGGGCTTGTAATTGGATGTCAAGAATTAACTTGCATTTAATTTTTTTTGCTAGGTTTACATTCAAAAATACACTTAATTAAGTCTTATGAGTGCATGAAGGGGTCATATAAAGCATACGAAAGGTGTAAATAGTGATAACAAGCCTAGAAAAGCATGAAATCTTGTTACAAGACTTTACAACACTTTAGAATAGGACTTGAAAAGTGTTGAAAAGGTGATTTTTAGGTGAATTATAATGAAAGAGTCTAAAAAAGTGTAAAAAAGTGTAGAAATGTGTTACAACACCTTCACAAGACATCATAATTTGAATGTTTAGTACCTAATGTGAATGCATAAGTTACATTAAAACATTAAATTAGATCAAGATAAGTCAAACATCATAGGAGAAAGATGTAAATAACCATGAAAATGTTAATGATACATTTTTCTATGGTACATTTATCCCCCACTTTAGTGAGAGGATGAACTTGCTTCAAACCCACACTAAAGTAGCCATCCATATTGAGAATGATCTAAATGCACTTATGTTAGCAAGATGGAATGACAATGATTAAGAGGGATGATCAAGCCCCCAGGATGAAGATCTCATGACAAACTTAACATAAGAACAAAGGAACACACATGTGAGAAAAAGAGAAAGAGAAAAGATATGAAAGGGAAAAGGAAAAGTTGGATCAAGCTTTGATCATTTGTTCAGCTAGTTGTTAATAAGATCTAGGTTGTTTGTCTGAAAAAGAAAATGCATACTCACTCTGGGGTGATATAACTCATGGCGGTTTGCTGAGTGAGAAGACCCAAAAGGTGAAATACATACACTAGTTGGTATGCACTCACAAACACATAGGTGGCTATGGGGAAAGTCATGATACGGAATGGGCTTCCTGCTCAACCATATCAAAGTTATACCTCTTGATAACTTTAACAAGGCACCACAAATGAAAAGACCGGTTCATGCTTCATGAGACAAGAAAAACTTCATATGCTTAGAACTCATGAATAAGTGCAAAGGGTACCATAAACATGCACGTTGTGTTATGCAAGGTGGCAAAGATGTAAAATGTAAAATGAAAAAATGAAAAAGATGTTCAAAGGAATCTTGTTAAGTTCATGCAAGGTCTATCACTTAGGGAACATTGTGTCTAATGTCTCCAAGAGAGGACCAATCAAAGAATAGTATATTCACAACTTAGGGGATGCAGTCTATTGCATTAGGCCACCAAGAGGAATGTAATATTCTAAGATAGATCATGCTTATGAAGGACATCACACCCAATGTCATCTAGAAAGTGACAAAAACATTGTATGAAGTGATAAGGTTGCACTAAGAACCAGGAATGTGAATGAAATGATGCTAGTATATGACCCCCACTTTAAGGGAATTGCTACACACTATTCTATGAGCAATTACTTTAAAGTAGTAAAGGGAATATGCAAAAAGAAAATAAGACATGAGAGCCAACTTTGAAAACCCCTATGCCAAGTCATATGTTTCCAAGTAAGGCCGCTTCATGTAAACAAAAAAGAAAACAAAAGAAAGGAGGGTTGCCTTCCCGGAAAGGAACACACCAAACACATAAGGAATCTATGGATATGGGGTCAGTATGTTTGTTGCTCCAATGTATTTATTAAAGAGCACAAAACTATCATCATTCCCCAAAGCACATAGAACTAGAAGAATGACACAATGAGAGAAAAAAGAAAAAAAAAGAAAGTCCATTTTGGGTCAACATGGAAGAGACATTACAGTCTCAATGCTTTCCATCATCCCTAAAAGGAAAACATAAGTGAAAAGAAAACAAAATGGCAGAAGAAAAGGAAAATATTTTGGGTCAACATGAAGGAGTCATTTCGGTCTCAATGGCTGGCGTCATACCCAAAAGCAAAAACACAAGAAAATATAAGAAAGGAAAAGGAAAAGAGACTGTTTAGGTTGAAATGGAAGAGACATAGGGCATCTCAATGCTTTGTGTCATCCCCAAAAGGAAAATACAAAAAAAAAGCGAAAAAGAAAATGAAAATTGTATGACATATAGATGAATAGAGGTACAAATAGAGGAAGTGCACAAAGAAAGAGAGAACATCAAACACACACTACAGGATTTGACACCATGACCTTCATTTGCACGTTCTGCTCCACCCTCACCAGGCTGCATTCCAATGTCATGTGCAGTATATATTATCACTGCTTGAGTGTTTAAAACAAATAGGCATGTAATTACTTTATGGTGGAAATTAATATTGAATAGATTGCACAAGTATTCAATTTATAATAAACTTTATTGAGTTTATTTACCTGCATTTCGGATGCAATGGAAGATTATGTTTGCCTAGTCAAGACTCTTAGGCGTTCAACCATGACTCCATAGCCTTGCTGGAAGGCAATCTTCAGGTCCTCTTATGTGGGAACTTTGTTGAATTCAGAGCCCTACATTTTTGCAAAAGATCATGAATTTTGCTTCTATGGTGTGATAAAACCAAAATTGTTTTCAAAATATTATAATTTGGATGCAATATTTCATTTATTGATACTTACAATTCATGCGGCTAATTTCATATAACCACCAGAGCCAAGTTTGTGTTGCCCGTGCTTTTCTAGTCTTGCCTTTGTTGCCTTCGACGTGTCGGGCAGCCTATGAAAAGTTTGGAATACGCTATTATGTAAAAAGAAAGAGTAATTAGTATATAATTACATTGTTGATAGTATCACACATAGCATACTACTTTTTTAAAAAATTTAATGGCATTTCCATAGCGCTGATTATTGAGAGCATATAAAATACGAGTTCAATCCATGAATTATAGAAAATAGATATTTGTTGGTTATATTCATATCGCTGATTACATTGCACAAACATACTACAACTACATAAATATCAGATGGTGACAGTTGTCTATGCTACACATTTTTCAGACATGTCTACCAAAGCATTTTATCAAACAGTTCATGCCTTGTTGCTATGGCTAAAAGCCTAAAATAGGTGCTTTCAAACAAGCTATGGATGCTTGGAAAAAATCTATCAAAGCATAATAGTAAGCAATAGCATAGACAAGGCAGTGAACTATTTCAAAAAATGCCTCAAAGAAATGTGGTCTCATGGTGATGGAATGCCATGACAATCCATAGAAAATTGCTTGTCATGGCATTCGTTATGGCATTCCATCACCATGAGACCACATTTTTTTGAAGCATTTTTTCAAATAGTTCACTACCTTTTCTATGCTACCACATTTTTCATACTGCTATGGCTAAAAAGTAAAACCTCAAATAGGTGCTTTCGAACAAGCTATGGATGCTTGGAAAAAATCTACCAAAGCATAATAGTAAGCAATAACATAGACAAGGCAGTGACTGTTTGAAAAAATGCCTAAAAGAAATGTAGTCTCACGATGATGGAATGCCATGATAATCCATAGCAATTTGCTTGTCATGGATTGTCATGGCATTCCATCACCATGAGAGTACATTTCTTTGAGACATTTTTTCAAGCGGTCAACGCCTTGTCTATGCTAATGCATTTTTCATACATGTCTACCAAAGCATTTTATCAAACAGCTCATTGCCTTGTCTATGGCTAAAAGTCTAAAACAGCTTTTTAAACAAGCTATGGATGCTTGGAAAAAATCTATCAAAGCATAATAGTAAGCAATAAGATAGACAAGGCAAGGAATGTTTCAAAAATGCCTCAAAATGGTCTCATGGTGATGGAATACAATGACAATCCATAGAAATTTGTTTGTCATGGCATTTGTTATGGCATTCCATCACCATGAGACCACATTTTTTGAAGCATTTTTCAAATAGTTCACTCCCTTTTCTATTCTACCACATTTTTCATACATGTCTACCAAAGCATTTTATCAAACAGTTCAATGCCTTCATGCTATGGCTAAAAAGTAAAAACCTCAAACAGGTGCTTTCAAACAAGCTATGGATGCTTGGAAAAAATCTTCCAAAGCATAATAGTAAGCAATAACATAGACAAGGCAGTGACTTTATATCCAAGATTTCTTTTATTATTGGCTGGTCTTGTTTATCTGAGTGGTGCCTAGGGCTGGAGTTATTACTTTGCTTTCATAAACCCTTGGTTTTTTGTCTTTGGTATGGGTCTGTTCTATCGTTACTTTTTGGAGAAGGTTTTTAAAAAAGAAAACAACCTATGTCTCATTAACTCGTCTAAGGCTTGGCCCCTTTTAATAAAATGATAAATATTTAATTGTTGGCCTCCTTTTATTTACCAAAGTCTGAGTCGGGTTTGTGCCTTATGTTTTTAAAACAACCTTATGTCATCGAACCATCGTTGCCCTAAGCCGCATCCCCTTCCTCGGGTTTTTCCTCCTAAGTAATGTTTAATGTTTTGCAGGGTTATTTGATGGCTGTTGATCTCCTCGCAGATACATCCTGACCGCTCCCTGCCATGTTGCGATCCCAACTTGAGCCATCGCGATATCGCGGGAAATCGCCACGTGTCCCAGGTTGCTGATGTCCAAAAAGCAAATAAAATGATTTAATAAATGCATAGGACTTTAGTGTTTTATCAAGTGGGTTACTAAATCGCCTGAGCGGTGCACGTGTTTATAATCAATGGCATTGTTTTAATCTTGATGAAAAAGCTACTCAATGAATAGGCCTTAAGACTGTCCCTTGTTTTACTTGATCGTGGTCACCGATGAAGAGATCAATGGTTGCCCGCTATCGCGCAATCCCAACTTGAGCAATCGCGATATCGCGGGTGAGCGCCACGTGTATCTTACTAGCACTGCATATAATGGTGGGTCCTGGGGATGATGTGGAAGGCGTTGTCAGCATTTTTAAGGAGGACCGTTCGATGATCTGATTGAAACAAGAGATCGACAGCAGAGATTTAAATCTGTGTCAAATACAATTGAAGGCGTTGGTGCTGTATTCAAGTAGGCTTTAATGGCAGATGAGACATCTATTGGCAACGTTCATAAAGTTCAACTATTTAATTGCAGACTACTTTCACCACTAAGGCATTCAAGCATCTTCAAAGCAGTCCAGAGCCAGAGATAGAGCTTTCAAAAGCAATTTTGGCAAGAGTTTGATTTTCTGCAGAAAATGAATTTCCGTGAGTTATTTTCTTCATCACTGTTATGTTCGAATGTGTTTCTTGCGAAAAGCTTTGCTGTATTGATCAGGGTTTTTCTGAATTAAGATTTTAGGGTTACTATTTCTCTTGAATTGTGGGAAATTGCAAATTCTACTGTGTTTTTGTTTTGAGTAGCACTAGTCTATTCACAATTTGATTTTCTGAGAAGCCCAAGTTGTTTAAAATGGTGCCAACAAAACATCATTCTGGCCATATTGACTACATGCAGAGGAATCTATATGATGATTTCCTTGACTAATTTCCCTAGTCAACAAACAAAAAGAATAGGGGTTTGGTTTTGATGAGAGGGACAGTCTTAGGTGAAGGGTTGAGATATAGAACCTACAACATTGTAGATGCTAGGGTACCAATGACGGGTTTAGAACTGTTTAGAAGATGGTATGGCCAGTGAAATGCACCTCATCCTTTTTCAAATGGTTGGAGGTATGATATGGGAAAGCTTGTAGTACCGAATGTGTTCCTTGATGTTGACCTCCTCTTGGCAGTGGCTGCGAGATATGATCCTGTCACAAGGGTTATAAGGGATAATGATGGTGAGGTTTTACTAAATGTAAATGCAGATGTAATTCAGAGGGTTTTTGATTTGAGTGAAAATGGCTCATTGTTGGTCCAGATTGACTTGGAGGAGATGAAACAAGAGTATGCCAAGATTCAACCTTTTTTCAAATCAAAATTGCTTCCTCCTCATCTAGTCAGGGCGGGAAGTTCCACGATTCTTAGCTCGGCCCGACTGATCAGGAACCTTTCGGGGTTAAATTGTTTTCTGATCATTTCTTGGCAACCTTCTACTCACTTTGCCAAATTTTAGGTTTCAGTCCTAATACTGTGATGCCCATTTCCTATATGTTTATGGGGGTTCAGATTCAGCATCCCAATTTCTCTGTAGTATATGATTATGCTTCTTTCGTTGCTGAAAGAATGCATAAGGGTTTGTTGAACTTATTTGCGGGGAACACTAGTGTTCCTTTCTTTTGGTACTCTTTGTTAATGCATATGTTCTTGTATGAGAATGTCGGCTTCTTCTCAGAGAAGATGGAATTGAGGCAAGAGGTAAATGGAGAAAGGCTACCAGTATAGGCCTGGAGTGCAGATATGTCTTACAACAAGAGGGATGCTAGCTATGTGCAGTTTGACAACTACTTTGCTTCTAGGCTTAGGGCTAGACTAATGGTAAATATGCCAAGAATTCTTGAGGATTTGCATGATTTCCTCCAGCCCAAAGCAAGAAGGCCTGAGTTAAAAGTATGTCATAATTGGGGTGACATCATTCTATACCCTGTAAGCACTATCTTAAGGGCTTATGGTTTCCAAGGAACCCCCCATATTCTTCCATACAATGTACCATCAAGAATGGGATTTGCAGAGGTTTTGTGGCAGCTGGGATGCATCCATGAAGATAACCTGACAGGAAGAGGAAAAGGGACTTTGTTTCTTGATTATACTGTTGTCTCAGATTTTATATTTTCCAAGGGTGGATGGGTTCATTTTGATTAATTTTTTATTGATTACCATTTGAAGAATGGATCCGTAAGGTAGCATGATCCTGAGGGATTCTTTGCTCTGTTTATACAAAGAATCAAGGGTGGCAAATTTTCCCATGTTTTCAACTTTCCTGAAGATTTGATTAGGAATGAATTTGATTTGGGTAGGCAAGAATTGAATAAAGAAAAATGGTTTGCCTATAAGAAATTGTTGCCCCTAGTGCATAAGTTGGATCCGAAGTATGATCCATTAATGGAGTTCACTCCATTTCACAAAAGAATCAATTTCCTAATGAATAATTTCAGAGAAATCATGAGCACCCTCAGAACCAAGAAGATAAACTTGGAGGTAGATTTGAAAATCTAAGGATTGGAGGTGAGGCCTCTGGAAGAAAGGCCAAATTTTTAGCCACCAATTGATAGGCCCTTATATAGAAGAAAAAGAGATAATAGCAGTGATGAAGAGGTTGGAGACAGAAAAGGTAAGCAAATAATGAAAGCCTCATCATAATCTGGCCAAGGGATTAGAAAACCTGGAGGAATAAAGATTGTGGATCTTGATTCACCACCTCGGGATGACCCTATGGAGCTGGCACCAGAGCCAAGCCCTAAGAGGCAAAGAATTGAGGAACCACAAGACACTTCGGTGGATGAAATAATTGTCACCGATCAAGACATGCAAGTTGGCACCCCTTCACCTCCTAAGTCAGCACAATTGGTGTTGACTGATATAGATATAAAAGGACATAATGTTCAGGATGCAAGGATGCTGGCCTGTAAGGCATTCCTGGATGATGATGCCTTTGTGAAGACTCCTGTGTTCTTGCAGTTGGTCTGGAGGTTGAAACTTCAGGAATATCAAGACAAATGCAAGGAAAGAAGAGAAAAAAGGCCTGACAGATCTGATCAAGAAAATGATGATGAGGTCAAAACCAAGCTAATAGAGCAGTTCAAGAACCTCACCCCTAATGAAGGAAGGGAAATTGTGTCTCAAGCTAGTGTCCTACTTCTCCCTGAATGGGACATTGATGATGCTGTAGCTTTTAATTCTATCATGCAATCAAAGCATCCTATGCAAGGCAGTGAGGAGGAAGTCAATGCAGCACTACAAGACTCTACCTTTAGTGAGGAGTATGAAACTTTGGCGATATGGGCTTTAGCACCTCAGGGAAGAAAACCAAATGTAGCTGATCTCAGTCCAAATTTAAGGGGTGGGCTCATCATCAAGAGAGTCTCTGAAACCTCAACAATAGAGGCCACAAGCTTAACAATGAATGTGGCCAAATTGGCCTAGAAAATAGCTGAAAGAGATGAGGCTGAGAAGAAAAGCTTGATGGAGAAATATAACACAATGGTTGGAGAGTATAGTAGGATACAGAAAAGAAATGTTGAGTTGCAATCTAAAGTAGATAGGCTGAGATATGGGTAGGTGGGAGAATCTTCCAGTGCCGCTGCTGCTAGAGCAATACCTACTACTTTAGGGTCATTACCCCCTATTGTTCGAATCATTTCTATTCCTGGATCCCCAATTCAAACAGCTGTTGATAGCCCTACACTAGGGCCAGTTGAAAAAGAGGTTGAGCTTTCTACAGATCCTACCAAAGAGTAGATGATAAACAAAGTTACAGAATTATAGGCTGCCCTAAGGGTGAGTGAGGATAATGCTATGGCCAAGCACAATGAGGTGGTAGACACCATTATAAGGCATTTAAATGAAAAGATTGATTCTAAGCTGCCAGTTGTACATTCTTTGTATTCTTTATTCTTGGAGGGAATTCAAAATATTAATAGAGACAAGGAGGTGATTCTGCCCCTGATTGAAAAATGGATCCCTAGGGCCATTGATTTAGACATTATGTTTAAGGCTTCTAGGTTTGATGTGAATAATAGGCCCCAATCATTAAAGCCTACTAAAAATTTTCTGAAATCATTGAAGGGATTCCAGGCCTTGCCTGATGATCTGAGTAAGAAAATTAGGGAATTAATAAAGAATTTTGATGATTGGGATGACACTTTCCTGCCAGATATAATGGATACAAGTGGAAATGTTTAGACATTGCAGCAATGGTAGGAAAAGGCAGAGGAGGTTATTAATGAACAAATTAAATTAATTTGTGATGATTCAAATCATGACTTGTTGGTAAATAGCATGGATAAAATAATTAATACTAGCATGTTTCTGCAATCATTTTAAAGGGAGGCCAACCAGGTTGTAGTGAAGTTCACACCTTACAGTAACAAGATGAAGGAGGTGATGGATTTAATTGGCCGACAGATGAGGAATATCAGAGTTGGGTTGACAAGTACTTAGCGGGGAGGTGAGCGGTGTATAGTACCGGCAATAGCGGCTCAACGATTATGTATCTTGAATTTTGGTTTTGCTCCATGGCAGTTTTGGGTGCATTTTTCGAGGAGCAACAGATGTTGTGGTTATTTTTGCAATGAGTGGAATCAATAGAAAGATGCTTTGGGGTTTGGTGGTTGTGTTTTCAGTTTTGAAATGGGATGTACCAGTCCAATTGATCAATGACATGTAATTTCTGGCCCGATGCTTGTTGCTCCTTCATTTTCTATAAGAAGGATTTCAAGGCCAGAAATTAGGGCTGGAAA